>CM062818.1:1126679115-1127074489 GCA_031772625.1 Pinus tabuliformis | reverse complement strand
TCTGAAGGTTTGGATGCAATTGGTCAACAAAACCCACCAAAGTTGAATTTCACTTAGTTTGGTTTTCTGTGGCAAACGGCCTCCGCATTTCTCTTACTAGTGCTCGCATACGTTAATGCACTCAGACAAGATGATCATTCAAGGTTGTTGCCACTGAATACTTCTCCGGGTTTTCTGCATAACAAGAAAGCATCACAAAAAGAGACACCAATGGGCAGTTGAGAAGAAAAGAAAAATCATTTCTGCAAATGGACCGCTTAAAAATGGCAAATAACGACAGAATACCACAAGGAGAATATATCCAAAGATTGAAGACTACGCCAGACGGTCACTCAGGAGCATCCTTGCCCTGTATATCTTTCAATATCTGCTAAGAAGCATGATCTTCAATCTTTCTTACTTATGTCCACAATAAATGAAAATTGCTCGAGGACACCTTTACATAGTTATTCGATAGAATTTATAAATGTCATACTATTAGAACAACACACATTGAACCATTACTTATTATATGTAGGCCATGGTTTATTTGGCTAAAGGCTTGATATGGATGTTTTAATCACATATAAATGGGGCATTTGCAAGTCTGTCGGTACAGTAAAGACCTGGGCGCTGTGTAAAACCTTGTTTTGAAAGCATTTGCCGAGCCTTTATCACTAGCTGACGATTTGGTATGGGCCCATCATGCTCAGCAAGAATTGTCTGAATTGCATTGCTTAAAGCTCCATATGCATGATCAGGTTTTCCTGTAGGATTTGCATCAGCAGCAGTCTCGTCAGATTGACAACCACTGACCAAAATTCCCATATCTGGAAGGCCTCTGTTGCCGGATCCAGCATAGACTTCTTGGGTACTTGAAACTTTCTCCTTTAATGCTGGTTTTACATACTCAGAACCCTCATCACTTCCGTCCAACTTTTGCTTCAGAAATTGCTGAGCCAAATTTCCAATGGCCCCAAGGAGGCCACCCTTGTTATCAGCGGATTGTAGTTTGGTCACAAGAACCTTAACAAACTTCTTCACCTTGGGGCTTGCATCATCTCCAAATATGTCAAAAAGAGCCGGCCTAATTTTCCCAACATCAATGTCATGTCGACCAGTTTTCTCATTTAGAATTTCTATCAAGGTAGACAGAGGAAGAGAGCGGTTTTTAACATGTCCTCTCCCGCGGTATTCTATCTCTCGTGTTTCTCCTTCATCAAATTCATGTCTATCCTTGTGCTCATGATGGGAAGGTAAATGAACACCTCGAGACTCAAAGGCATCATGGACACTCTCAGATAAAAGGTCTCTGAAGCCAAATCTACTGTGTTTGTTCTGCTCAGGCTGCTCATCCCCATCTTTGGTACTCTCTCCAATTTGCTCCTTTGCCCTCTCAATCAAGCCCCCACTATGACAGGAATCTGAAACTATCGTGCACAAACAGTCCCTTGGGACCTTATCAATAAAATCACGAAAGTCATCATCTGCATCAAACAATCTCAGACATCAGATTTAGAATTTAGAATCGACTGCCTGCTACATTCTTGTTGCATCTGATACAATATACAAGTTCTAATTTTGCATACTATAAATTAATATTGAACCACATATTCCAGATTCAACTAGAGTTTTGATTTTTGTGATGAAAGAGAAACAACTCATTGGTGAATTGAAGTAGCTAAACTAAGATTCTACTGCTCAATCTAATAGGTTCTAAATGAGTAGCTTACCATTTGACACAAACTTCTGTTCAGCAATTTCATATTAGAAATAAGAAAAAAGAGATGCCACAACAAAACTGCATTGACTGAGAGAATATGTCAACCAAACACTAAATTAAGATCTAATTTAGCTCTCATCTGACCTCTCAAAACAACTCAAGGAGGCTATTCACATAGAGACATTCTCTACTTGATAATAACCAATACAATAATAAACTATGTGACTAAATATTAGCACACAAGACATGTATGATTAATTATTCTAATACTCCCCAATCCCCCTTAATAAGTGCCTGTCTTTTCCAGTAAGATCACATGTATGATTAACTATTCTAATACTCCCCCTTCTGAAGTGTCTGTTTTTTCCGGTATGATCTTCATTATTCTCTAGGGTGCAGTCTAACTAATAGACGAAATGGATTTTTTGGCTGGAATCCGACAATAGAATTTTAAGCAAGATTGTGATTTATTATTGTTTCAAATGCACTTTTGAATGCATAAATGGAAAAGACAGCACCCTGAAAAACCCATGAGGAACTGGAACTTTGCAAATCAAACAACTTAAACTTATGATTCTTAAAAATCTCTACGCAATTTTGGGCAAAATTGACCAGAAAACATGCCCGAAAATGGGTCATTTCGTCTATTAATTAAACTATGCCATTCTTCAGATCCTGAAGATGGTCCCACACTGCAAAGTCTTCATTTGGTCTGACCTAGTATAAGTATTATGTACCTTGAGCATAGATTCACCACCCAGCTATCAAAAGCCCACATAAAAGAAAAAACATCCACCGGAATACATAGGTACTCAACCATACTGCTGGTGTAGTACGAAGTCCTTCATGTACATGGTTTCATTCAACTCCTTCATGAAATCCCCCCCTGAATGTGCAAACAACTCTGCCAGCTGTTAGTTTTTGATTGATTTTGTAGCATTGGACAAGTTTTCTAGTCTCGATTTGTGTCTAAGAGGCTAAGGAACACGATATCTCCAAAACCCAGAGAAAAGGGTTCACGAGAAAAGCTTGTCAAATGCCTTAATTAAATTAATTAGCCATCATTTAAATATTTCCCAAGTCTAACTTAGGAAAAGTGGTTAATTAAAGTGAATTAATTAAAGAGATCGACTTATGCTCTAGAGGCTTCTAGAAAATGACTTGGATCAAGTCTGAGATGATCTTAATCACCAATAAAGATCTAATCGTGGTCATTGAAGCTCCAGCGAGAGATTATAAGAGCAAGTCGATTGGATGGAGAATGACGCAAGAGGGAGAGCGGGTTACCTTCGCAGATCAAGCTACCCACTTGCAGTGATTCAACAAAGGAGAAAGTTCAAGCCAAAGAGAGAGCATCGGTGTGAGGGAGCAGTTGATAACTCGGGAGGAGGATTCTAGAGAGTTTCCCAGTAGTTTTCAGTGCCGGAGTGGCAGGAAAAGGGAGGCCGAATTATTCTGCAGAGAGGTCGTGGAGCCAGTGCAAGCAACCATAAAACCGAGTGCCAGTGTCGAGAGAGAGGTCGTTTCAGTTGTCGACAGCTGAAAAGATCATCCGCAAGGCAGAGTGAATTTTTCTAGAGGCAAAGGGAGGCAGGACGACTCATCTGAAGGCAGCTAGCAAGCAGTGCGAATTGTTCCAGGCCAACAATGCGCATTTCTGATTAGGAGTGCGAGCAAGCCAGTGGAGGCCTAGTTGACTTGTAGAGGGAGAAAAAATATATCCCAAATGTTTTGCCAGTGTATTTTCCAGAGGATTGCTAGTTTGGCATCTAGATTATTGTACTCCCAAAAATTGTTGCATAATAATAAATAAATCCTCATCTATTGCACCAATTTTCCCTTCAGGGTTTTTCCAGGGACGTTAGTCCAAAATATTGGTGTCGATTTTTATGTGTGTGCATCTATTTATCAGTTCCTGTTTTTTATTTTCCACAACATATTTTATGGTGAAGCTCGCAATTGTAAATTTTTCATTAATTGTTGTAAATAATTAATTTGCTAACAGTTAGGAGAATAATATTCAGGAATTACAATCAAGGAATTTTCACATGGTATCAAAACATTGAATATCAGATCAGAGGCTCAGAGGCGAAAGATCAGGAGATCGTGTAATTTCAGAGGCAGATTTGAAGCACGAAGTTTAGACCTGCGCAGGCCAGGCATGCAATCTGAATTGTTGGGCAGGAAAATGGATTTCTAGAAGTAGAGTGCAGGAAAAGTTCAATTTTCCCGGAGCAAAATTCCAACAAGTAGTGGATTTGCTGGGAAACAGTTTTGATGAGCAGATCAGTTGATTCATTGCGCAGATCTAGGCGCAAAAGTTTTGCAGCAAGGGTTTTAGCTGCAGATCTGTGCAGGGGCAGGAAGAGAAAAGCACACAGAAATTATACTCAGGATGTCTTTAGTAGATTTCTCAGATTTCTCTAGTATGGTCGTAGAGAGATTCAACATTCAGGAGGCTACGGATTTGTCTTCCAGATTGGAGGATGAATTTGCTCAGATAGCTTGCCTCTCTAGCTCAACTTCACAGGGTGTCTGGTATATAGACAATGGAGCGTCAACTCATATGACAGGAGTTAGAGAATACTTCTCCAACTATAAGGAGGAGCAAATGGACTTCCAGATTCAAATGGGAAACAAAAGTAAATGTACTCCAATTGGGGTAGGTACCATCGAGATTCAGAGGGAGTCAAGAGCAAGCACCAATGTTACAAATATGTTGGATGTACCCAGCGTGGGTATGAACCTTATTTTAGTATCCTCTAGCATCAAATCAATGCAATGGGTGGCACAAGGAGTCCAATATAAGGTTCGATCCCTCTCCATGAGCACTTGCCAGCAACAACATAGTTAGCAACATTATCTGTAATGCCTTGAACAACATATTGTGGACCTATCTCTTGAATGAATTTATCCAACAACTCACATAATAATTGTGCATCTTTAACATATGCAAATGCATCAATAGATTTGATAAACATTGTCCCCCTAGGCCAATTAACCAGGAAATTCATAATGGACCTGCCCTTCCCATCTATCCAACCATCTGACATAACGGTGCATCCTGTGATCTCCCATGATTCTTTCTATTCAGCAAATCTCCTTGTGCAATCAGCCTTTTCCCCTTGAAGGAGATGCCCTCTCAAGTCATTATAAGACAGATCCTTGTAGCTCAAACCAACAATGGCAACAACTTCAACCATGGAATGGTAGAATGAGTTGTTTTTGGCAATGTTGAATGGTATGTCACTCCATAGAAAGCATTTGGCCACAATTTTGTCAACCTCTTCCTTCTCCTTCGATTTGACCATTGACCGAATAGAAGGTTTCCCTCCAGGCACATATCTTGGCACAAAGAAATGTGAGGATGCTGAAGGGTCAAGCATTGTAGAAGGTGTGCCTGAGGATTGGCTTTCCCCCACTGTTGGGAAGCTTGTGGATATATTTGCAAGCTCAAGCGTTGCTTCTTCCTTTTGATCTCTCTTCTTATGCTTTTGAAAAATGGATTGGTTTGCAATATAGATAATTTTTGGGGTGGCTGCTAGGCAAATCTCCACTTCATTCCCTAGTATTCTGGCAAGGTGGCATTTCAAACGGCTGATTCCACCAAACATTTCCATACCACATAGCTTGCAATTCAACCTGAATCTATTATGACCCTCATGGGTAGACCATACTCCCACATTGGATCTAATGGCTTTGGCATTTTGATCTTGGAATATGTAGAGTCTATAAACTCTAGAGTATAGAGCACTGATTCAATTTGTAACCCCATGGGACAAAAAAATGAGAGGAACTTAGAATTACAAATTTTTAAATAGAATACAAAAATCCACAAAATTGAAAAAACATGAAAAATGCTCCAATTAAAATACCCTAGCTACATAAGTATTAAATCCTCCATTCAAAGGGACAAAAAAGAGGTATATCTAATGAACATTGCATAACCTATACTAGATCTTGAAAAACAAAGAAAATGAGAAATTATTTTAACATACTTGGAAATGTGGAAATGGTATATTGGAGTAGATATCCACTCCACAAATACTCAGCTAATGGCAAAAAAATCTATGGAAATCCCTTTGTTCGCTGGTTATAGTCAAGTCACAAGGTCGCCATACCCCTCAAAGTTCAATCCCAGGAAGCAAAAAACCGAAATGATAAAAATAAAAAACTAGACCGAGATGCTTAAAAATGAAATTTGGCACAATAGGGCGATAATTTCGTTCAACTTGAAATAATTTCGAATTCGCCAATTTATTGCGATAAATACCAACAAGGTTGATTTCAGCGATAATATCACGATAATTCTGATAGTATTACGATATGTGCAACGCTACATTAAACACCGAAACTCGAAGAAGGTGAGGCAGATTGGAGTTCGTAGCAACAGATTGTACAAGTTGTAGCTCGACTCTCCAAAGGCACTAGTTAGAAGTAGTAGCAGTGATAGAAATAACAGTGGGAGAGACCCGAATGAGTTATGGCACAAGAGAATGGGGCATTTACACCATGGAGCACTTAGTTGCAAGAAACGTCCCCCCCCCGGATCAAAACCCCGATCCGCGATCCATATGGTTGTGTGGGGAAAGCGTCATCTGAAACGCGTTTTGTGTTAATAAACACGCTTCCTGGAAATTTCAGGAAGCGTGTGCCCGAAACACGTTTCAGTTTTTCCAAAACGCATTTCGGACGGCGCTTCGATCGTACGAAGCATCAAGCTTCGGAGTACGAAGCGTATGGATCGCGAGCTTCCTCCATGTTTTTTTTTGTATGAATTTTTTGAGCGATTCCAGGGTGATGACGATTGTGTTGAGATGCCACCCCCATTTGGTCCCTTGGTTCCTAAGTTCCATGGTTCAACACCAACAGCAAGGGGTTCGTCTTCATCAATTTCAGTGCCACAACCTCCATAGGCACCATCTTCTTCATTGCCACCACGTGGAGGCCCGCCGCCACATTCTCTTCGTGGTGGAAGGAGGAGAGATTAGTAGATATATTTATAATTTACTACTTTTGTCATAGATTAATCATTAGACTTGTAGGCTTGTGAATTTGAACCTTTTTGGCTTGGCGGTGACCAAGTGACCTATTTTGTAAACATTATTATTTGAATTTTGGACATGACAAATGTTGACAGTTGCTCACTTGCTAGATAAATCATAATATGCTCTATGTTTTATGTTTTATAATATGCTTAAATGTTTTATGTTTTATAATATGCTTAAAAATTTGATGTATGTTTGTAATTGCTAGAATATAGATGGTTGATGCTCGAATAATTAATCATTGATGTACATACTACATACTAGTAACTACAATGGAATCATGGATGCCATATCTATCTTGATTTATGCAAAAATATGCATGTTTTCATGTCTTCTACAACTAATTTGGTATTTGGGATGTTTGTTTTGAATATAAATGCAAAAAAATATATATATACAAATATATATATATATATAGCAGACGTTTCGCTTCCTAGATTTTTGGAAAATGATGCTTCCGCATCCCCGCTTCCAAAAAACATCCCCGTTTCCTCCCCGCTTCGTGCAACATTGCTTAGGACACTCAGAGAAATAGTTAAAAGTGTTCCAGAATTAAGCACGGAACACGATGATGTGTGTAGGGGGTGCGTACTTGGGAAGTATGCTAAGGCAGCATTCCCAAGAAGTGACAGTAGATCAAAAGGTGTGTTATAGCTTATACACTCGAACATTTGCAGTCCTATGTCCACTAGATCTCTCAAAGGGTACGAGTACTTCGTTACCTTCATCGATGACTATTCCAGGAAAACCTAGATCTATTTCTTGAAGACCAAGGATGAGGTATTTAGTCGCTTCAAGGAGTTTAAGGCTCTAGTAGAGAATGCGACAGGAAAGAAGATCAAGGTGCTTCGCTCAGATAACAGAGGAGAGTACACAAATAGTGACTTCACAAGCTTTTGTGCAAAGGAGGGCATCAAGAGGGAGTGGACAGCTCCATACAATCCACAACAGAATGGAGTAGTGGAGTGGAAGAACAGGTCTATAGTTGGGACGGCAAAAGCTATGTTATATGACCAGGACATGCCCAAGTTTCTATGGGCAGAGGCATGTAACACAATTGTGTATATACAGAACAGGGTTCCTCACAGGGCATTGGGGAAGATAACACCAGAAGAAGTCTTCTCAGGGAAGAAGCCAAAAGTAAGTCACTTCAGGATCTTTGGCAGCATAGCTTACTACCATGTACCAAATGAAAAACACACTAAGTTGGATCAAACTGTAGAGAAGGGGTTCTTTGTTGGGTATAACAAAACCTCGAAGGCATACAGGATCTACATTCCTAGCAGTAGGAAGATTATCGTGAGATGGGACGTGAAGTTCATGGAGGATAGAGCCTTCAAGAGATCTCACAAGTTGCCAACAAATGATCAAAATGAACCAATAAAAGCTCCATTGGTCTAACAACAGGGTCAACCATAGGTATAGTTGCAAGGATCTAGTACAGTCACTGGTATTGGCACGACCTCTGGTGTAGGAGATCCTGTGAGTTCGTAGCAGATGGAGCAGTAGAGGTAGGATGAGGATTTGGTCGATCCTCCCACCACTGGTGGACATACCAGCAAAGAAGTTCGTTAAACGCTGAAGGACACAGAGGAGTTCATAGGAGCTTCTAGGATGAACAAGAGAGAACGAAAACAACCAGACAAGTGCCAAGACTTGGTGGCACAGGATGTTGAACCTTCTAGCTATCAGGAGGTCGCATAGCATCAACTATGGGTAGATACCATAGTGGAAGAATACAACTCCATCATGACAAACGATGTTTGGGAGGTAGTGTCGAGACTTGTGTATAGGTCTGTTCTAGGCTCCCGGTGGATCTACAAGATCAAGTACGCTACAAATGGCAGTGTGGAGAAGTACTAGGCTAGGTTTGTGGCAAAGGAGTATGCGCAGAAGGAAGGCATAGATTATGAGGAGACCTTCGCCCCAATTGCCAGATACACTTCCATCTGGTCCGTAATATCTCTAGCAGCATAGATGGGATGGCAGATTCACCAGATGGACATCAAGACAACATTCTTGAACATGGTGATAGAGGAGGAGGTATACATCGAACAACCTGAGGGCTTCGAGACACATGAGAGGGGCACTCATGTGTGCAGACTGAAGAGAGCACTATACGGGCTCAAACAAGCTCCTAGGGCATGGTATGGTCGGATTGTCAGTGACTTGCAGAAGATGGGATTCATCAAGAGTGATGCAAATCCCAACCTTTACTATCTGATGGTAGAGAGTGATCCACTCATCCTAGTGTTGTATGTGGATGACCTCTTTTTGACAAGATCATCAGGGCTCATAGAAGACTGCAAGAGGAACCTGGCAGTAGAGTTTGACATGAAGGATTTGGGTCTGATGCATTACTTCCTAGGCCTAGAAGTATGGCAAAAGGACAAGGAGATATTCCTTAGTCAAGAGAGATATAATACAAAGATTCTGAAGAGATTCAAAATGCAAGATTGTAGGCCTATGTCTACGCCTGTGATTACGAACTGGAGGAAGATAGATGCATCAGAGGACAAGGACGTGGACCCAACCTTGTATAGGTAGCTCATTGGTTCACTCATGTATCTGGTCAACACCGGGCCAGACATCTTCTTCATGGTCAACACTTTCAGTCAATTCATGGTGGGACCTAACAGAGTGCATGGGACAACAACGAAGCACATTTTGAGGTTGCACGATCAAGTATGGGTTGAGGTATACTCGAGGTGATGGTGTCCAGTTATGTGGTTTCATAGATGTAGATTGCCAATTGGGCAAGCAGTTCAGTGAATTGAAAGAGCACATCAAGGTGTTGCTTCATCATTGGATCAGGGGTTGTATCTTGGTGCAGCAGAAAGAAGAATTCTATGGCACAAAGCTCTGCAGAAGCAGAGTACATGGCTACAAGCATGGCCACATGCAAATCTATATGGCTTCGGAAGCTGCTAGTGAGTTTGTGCAGCATGGAACAGTTCAGCTACAACATGTTCCCACATAGCAGCAGGTTGCAGATATACTCATGAAAACTCTAGGGAGAGTGTGGTGTCCTTCCCAAGATACATCAAATGTAGGGTCTTTCTTTGATTGAGTGGATGATGGGTCCTTGAGGTCTTCTTTCCTTTGAATATTGTAAACTTCCCAAGAAAGCTTTTATTGAAGAAACCTTCTTTGGATGATCTAGGGTTTTGAGGTCTCCTTGTTGTTGTTGCTTCTAGATGGTGTGACCCTTGAGTAGTCCTTCTTAGTTTGTTCGGCCCTTATGAATCCCTTCTTGATGATTTAATGTCCTCGATGTTTCTTGTATGATCTTCTTATGCTTCGGCCGTTGAGTATCTTTCTTTAAGTTGCCTTTCCTTGATGTAGTCACCTTAGCTCTGAAACCATGTTGAGAAATCTAGAGGCGGCTAGATTAGGTGATTTCTCTTACTTTGATAACTCCTTGTGATGAACGTTTTACTTAACTTGATTAACTTCTTCTTTTACTTGATTATTATTAGTGTTCTTCTATCATCAAACCACTACTAAATAATAAAAACAATGAGACAATAAGACATATTATGCAATTAGCCAAGGCCAAAAACATGTCTACTTGAGAGGAAACCCACAAGAAATCTTCTCTTCTTATAGAAATTCAATTGAAAATTTTCAAGACGTATGACCCTTGACCAAGACCCTCGAAGACCAAGTCAAACCTTTCGAGCTTTTCCTTGTAGCAACTTTTTCAATTTCGACTTCTAGCAAATTCTTCTGCAACTTCGACCCCCAATGGATTCTCCTGCAACTTCGACCCCCAGCAGATTCTTCTGTAACTTCGACCCAACAGTTTCTTCTTCAACTTTGACCCAGTAGTTTCTTCTGCAACTTCGACCTGCCCAGCAACTTTCCAGCACTTCGACTTGGCCAACAAATTTCCAGCACTTTGACATACCCAACAACTTCCCAGCACTTCAACTTGCCCAACAACTTTCCCACACTTCGACTTGCCCAGCCACTATAGAAATCTTAACACGAGAGACAGAGAGAGACACCCAAAACTTCGACCTTGCTCTTCTTCTTCGTCGTCTTTTTCCAGCTTCTACCTTGAGGAGATCAAACTTTCTTAAGTGAGTGTCCAAATGAGGGCGAGTTTCTTCTTATTTATAGGCTTCTGAGGGGTACGAATTGCTATCTTTAGGCCAACTTGTCCCTTCATGTAGGCTCACTTGATCTTTGCACCATGACTTGGTCTTAGAGGGTATCTTGACTCTATTTTGACTCAAATAAATTCTTTTTACAATATGTAACATGCCCAAATGGGTCTTACATACATGACAATGACTCTCTGAATTGTAGACAGAATGACAAGCCCTAGAAGCTCTCATGGGAGCTTGAGCCTTGACCTATAAGATAAATTTCCTTGAGCATGAAACCCATGCCTCAAGAATAACAATAATAAATTTATTTTCTCATTACATCAAATACATAAAATCATGATTACATATGTCATTATGAAGACCGAACCTAGTTACATATTTCAACAGTGTTTTCTGGTGGATATATAAAATAAATTGTTAATTTTAGGTATGTTCTATGCTTAGAGAAATTTATTTCAATTTTCACAGTTAGCTCAATATCTTTCCAAATTAGCAATCACATCAGCATAGTAGTAAATTGCAGATAGAACATATACATGAATCACAGAAGACAAGCCAAGACAAGAGGACACAAGATGTGGTGCTAGCCAGGGACAAACCCCAATGTGGGGAAACCCTTGATCAATTCTTCTTATATGTTCTTCAATAGTTTAGCAGAGAGAGAGAGATAGTACATATACAACAAAAGTCAACACTTTGACTTATCTAAATAAGAGCAGAGATCATCTCTAAGAAGATGATACATGAGGTAGCTGGACTCAGTTGAAGACATGCAGCTTCAACTAATTCTCCAAGGTGACTCCATCACCATGTTGAGCCTATCACTGTGTTGCACCATCATACCATGTCCAGCATCACTGAGCTACAACACACTGCACCATCACTATGTTCAGCATCACTGAGCTACACCATGCTACACCATCACTATGTTCAGCGTCACTTATCTACACCATGTTGCACCATCACTATGTCGAGCATCATTGAGCTACACCATGTTGCACCATCACTATGTCCAGTATCACTGAGCTACACCATGTTGCACCATCACTATGTCCAGCATCACTGAGCTACACCATGTTGCACCATCACTATGTCCAGCGTCACTGAGCTACACCATGTTGCACCATCACTATGTCCAGCATCACTGAGCTACACCATGTTGCACCATCACTCTGTCCAGCATCACTGAGCTACACCATGTTGCACCATCACTCTGTCCAGCACCATGTTGCACCATCACTCTGTCCAGTATCACTGAGCTACACTATGTTGCACCATCACTATGTTCAGCATCACTGAGCTACATCATGCTGCACCATCACTATGTTCAACATCAATGAGTACACAATGCTGCACCATCACTATGTCCAGTATCACTGAGCTACACCATGCTGCACCATCGCTATGTCCAGTATCACTGAGCTACACCATGCATCCTGTACCCATCGTTGCTACTGTGTGCACTATGCATCCTGTACCCATTGCTACTATTGTGTGCACTATGCTGCACTATGCATCTTGTACCCATTGTTGCTACTGTGTGCACTATGTTGCACTATGCATCCTGTAGTCATATACTATGTTGTCTATAATGTTACAGCGTTCATCATAAGACCAAGGTGGTTAGCTATAGTGCTATGGCCTGCAGCCTAGCACATAGCAATGCTAATGTCTTCTCCTCTATGACAGCGTTAGAGTTACAGCAATAGGTTTCCGTTAAGACAACGATTGGATTTATCATTCATGACTGTGTTTCAATCAAAACAACAGTTAGAGCATCCTTACTTCGAACAACATTAAGGATAGCTGAAGGTGTGGCTTCTTTATCTCAGCATTCAAGTGTGAGAGCATTCCTTCTATACCTTTCATGACTGCATGTAGGATGAGGGTTTTTCCTTCCATGACAGCGAGGGCATTCCATGTGTAGAACACTCTTCTAAAACAGTGTTTAGGTGTGAGAGCATTCCTTCCATAACAACAAGGGCATTTCATGTGTAGAACACTCTTCTAAGACAACGTTTAGGTGTGAGAGCATTCCTTCCATAACAGCGAGGGCATTTCATGTGTAGAACACTCTTCTAAGACAACATTTAGGTGTGAGAGCATTCCTTCCATAACAGCGAGGGAATTCCATGTGTAGAACACTCTTCTAAGACAGTGTTTCCACTTAGGGATTCTTCTCTCCACTAAAGCCCAAAACGAGTGGAGAAGAAGAGATCTCAAGTGAGTTGTCTCTTTGCTAGGCACTTGTATTTATACTAAAACAAGGAGCACAAGTGAGGGTAGTTTGGTTGCTAGCTGACCTTGACGAATTGTCCCATCACACAAATAAATTAATACCTCCATGAATACTTATCGGAATCGGATGATCTTTATATCAATCCCACACCTCTTGATGAGAGGGATCCAAGAAAAATATCAGTGCCATAGATAAGATGACCCACATGGAGTTTGGTCCTAGTTGCCAATTTTAACACTCCCTCTCAACTAGGGAGAACTCCATCCACTGATCCATCTGCCAGACTGTACTATCTCTGCCATCAGTGCCCTGCATTGCTCTACTCTGCTAAACCATAAAGAAGAAGAATTGATCGAGAATGTCTCATACCATTCTCTACTGACCCGAAGTCAGTTCCATATAAAGAGAGTGTGTCATACCACTCTTACTGATCCCAAATCAATTCCAAGAGAGTGAGTCATATCACTCTTATTGACCCAAAGTCAGTTTCATTAATCCCAGATCAATATCAAAAGAGAGTGTATCAAACCACTCATACTGATCCCAGATCAATGGAGGTCATCCTAGCATAGGGAGTACGGTAGATACAACGATGCGTACATTGATAGTACTACTATGGTCCCTAACCCCATTTCCCTACTCATCGACCAGATGAGAGGTACTTCCCATGAGTCCCAAACTGCATGGTTAAGATGCCTCGACAGGAGAACCACTCATCCTGTCCATAAGTTGCCACAGGGTATCACAAGGGAAGGCTAAGCCATTCACCCTGTACACAGCACACCATTAGGGGAGGGTGAGTAGCCCTATGGTCGCTCGTTGCACCAAGAAGTACCCCAAGCCCCCCGGAGCTCCCAGAGCTCAATGCATGCATCATGCAAGACCCTCATAAGAAGGTCTCTCAATGGCTCCAAGTTGTTCGGGAAAGTCACAAATTTGTCATTTCCCCGGGGCTTCAACAAAATGTTTGCGACCTGTACATCAGTGTCAATGTGATGAAGCCTCCTCGCTCGTCGATGTACCATATCCCAAATAAGGTAGTATCTGATGTCTACATGCTGGAGAAATCATAGAATACGGGATTCCTCAACAATCGAATCCCCCTCTGGTTGACACAGAAGATCACGGTGGTATCCATCATGTGTACAAACAGCTCACTGAAGAGCTTCCACAACCAGGCAGCTTCACACGAGATCATACTCGTAGCTATGTATTCGGTCTCAGTGGTGCTCAAAGCAACCGTCTTCTGCTTCCTGCTCATCCAGGATATCGAGCAGAACCCAAAGAGAACCAGCACTCGGAAGTGCTCTTGCAATCCTCCACACTGCCTGCCCAGTCAGCATTCGAATAATCATGTAGCTTCATATTTCCAACAGTGTATCTCAATCTATGAGAGATTGTGCCCCGAAGATATCTCAGAAGATCCTTGGCACAAATCTAGTGAGGCTCAACCATACATGAGCTCACCATGCTAACTGCAAAACATATATCCGAACAAGAGTTCACCAAGAACACCAATGCTAGTATGAGATTGTGAAACTGAGAGGCATTTCCCAAATCAGGTCCGGTATCCCTACCACATAACTTCTAAAAGTTAAGATCCATAGAGGTAGTCACGGGCTTGCAGTTCACCATTCCAAATCTGGAATCCAACTCCCTCTTACTTTTGCAAATGAGAGGGTCTGCACCTGTCAGAAAGAGGTCATCCTTAGAAGGTGCCGGTATGAGAGGTCTATCATCCACAACCTTCAAGCAATGGTTTGGATCGGCTTCACTCCTAGTGAATCTCAGCTTCATCAGACAGCTATCAATCCTCTCATACTAAGCCCGAGGTGTTTTGCTTCAAGCCATAGAGGGCTCTCTTCCACCTGCATACATGAGATTCCTGATCATGAATCTCAAACCCCTCGGGTTGTTCCAAATCTATGGACCTACTACTTGAGGGGAATGGTCCCCTTGTAAGATTTTCCTTCGGTACATCTCGGACATGTACCTTCATGCTCTTCTTGAATTCAGGCATCCCTGTCACCATCTGACTCACATCGAGTAGGGCCTCATAATAGACCTCTGGTGCTATAGATGAGATGTGTCAACTGACATGGTCCCCAATGGACCATCCAGCAACTTGATACAAATTGCCAATCCCTGAACCCATGAGTAAAAGCATTTATTGAAAATTTCATTTTCAAACACATACCTTTCCATCGATGAATGCCACCCTAAAAGTTAAAACCTTTGACTTCCATTACCGAAATGGACACCAAGTTCTTCTTGCGATCAAGTACATAAAGAGATTCTCGTAAATGAATCGAGTTACCCTCATTCACTTGAGGGGTAACATTCCCTACACCTTTTCCGGGATAGGTGGTATTGACTCCAAGTATAATCCCACGATTGTTTCCATCTCTACCAAATTAGAGAGAGCACCCTTCTATCTGATGAAGTGCCTTGAAGCACTACAATCAATAAGCCAAATTCCCAAAGAGTCTGAAGGAGAAGGTCAATATAAGATAATGCTTCTTTATCTTATCAAGAACAACTTTTGATTCTTCATACCTGGGGTTCCTTGCTTTCTTTGAAGAGTTGGCCATTTCCTTGATGACCTGCATTCCTTCGATGATTGAAGATATCCCTGGAATGATTGTTATCATCAAGTGATGTGTCCGACCATTCGGACACTCCTTCGCATAATGGCCTAACTTATTGAAAGCAACGCATCTACGTTTCCTTCTACCCTTAGATCCGAACTTCCCATTGAAGTGATCTTTAGGTAGGACATCAGAAGCTTCCGCTGCGTCACTCGGATAATATTCTCTGCTTCGACTTCACCCTTGAAGAGGGATGAAGAACCCATTGAGCCTTTTGTCCTTTCCCAACTGTCTTCGGTGATTGCTCTTTCACTCTTGCTTGGGCTTTGTCTTCACCTCAGCTCTGATACCATGTTAATTTTAAGTATGTTCTATGCTTAGAGCAATTTATTTCAATTTTCACAGTTAGCTCAATATCTTTTCCAGATTAGCAATCACATCAGCATAATAGTAAATTGCAGATAGAACATATACATTAATTGCACAATACAAGCCAAGACAAGAGGACACAAGATGTGGCGCTAGCCAGGGACAAACCCCAATGTGGGGAAACCCTTGCTCAATTCATCTTATATGTTCTTCAATAGTTCAGCAGAGAGAGAGAGAGAGAGTTAGTACATATACAACAGAAGTCAATACTTTGACTTATCTAAATAAGAGCGGAGATCATCTCTAAGAAGATGATACATGAGGTAGTTGGACTCAGTTGAAGACATGTTGCTTCAACTGATTCTCCAAGGTGACTCCGTCACCATGTTGAGCCTATCACTATGTTGCACCATGCTGCACCATCATACCACGTCCAGCATCACTGAGCCACACCATGCTGCACCATCACTATGTTCAGCAACACTAAGCTACACCATGCTGCACCATCACTATGTCCAACATCATTGAACTACACCATGTTGCACCATCACTATGTCCAGCGTCATTGAGCTACACCATGCTGCACTATCACTATGTCCATTATCATTGAGCTACACCATGCTGCACCATCACTATGTTCAGCATCACTGAGCTACACCATGTTGCACCATCACTATGTCCAGCATCACTGAGCTACACCATGACGCACCATCACTATGTCCAACATCACTGAGCTACACCATGTTGCACCATCATCACTGAGCTACACCATGATGCACCATCACTATGTCCAACATCACTGAGCTACACCATGTTGCACCATCATCACTGAGCTACACCATGATGCACCATCACTATGTCCAACATCACTGAGCTACACCATGCTGCACCATCACTATGTCCAGTATCATTGAGCTACACCATTCTACACCATCACTATGTTTAGCATCACTGAGCTACACCATGTTGCACCATCACTATGTCCAGTATCACTGAGCTACACCATGTTGCACCATGCATCCTGTACCCATCGCTGCTACTATGTGCACTATGCATCCTATACCCATCACTGCTACTGTGTGCACTATGCTGCACTATGCATCCTGTAGTCATATACTATGTTGTCTATAATGTTACAGCATTCATCATAAGACCAAGGTGGCTAGCTATAGTGTTATGGCCTGCGGCCTAGCACATAGCAATGCCAATATCTTCTCCTCTATGACAGTGTTAGAGTGACAGCAATAGGCTTCCGTTAAGACGACAATTGGATCTATCATTCATGACTATGTTTCAATCAAAACAACAGTTAGAGCATCCTTACTTAGAACGGCATTAAGGATCGCTGAAGGTGTGGCTTCTTTATCTCAGTGTTCAAGTGTGAGAGCATTCCTTCTATACCTTTCATGACTGCGTGTAGGATGAGGGTTTTTCCTTCCATGACAGCGAGGGCATTCCATGTGTAGAACACTCTTCTAAGACAGTGTTTAGGTGTGAGAGCATTCCTTCCATAACAGCGAGGGCACTTCATGTGTAGAACACTCTTCTAAGACAATGTTTAGGTGTGAGAACATTCCTTCCATAACAGCGAGGGCATTTCATGTGTAGAACACTCTTCTAAGACAATGTTTAGGTGTGAGAGCATTCCTTCCATAATACCGAGGGCATTCCATGTGTAGAACACTCTTCTAGCATTTCCACTTAGGGATTCTTCTCTCCACTAAAACCCAAAACAAGTGGAGAAGAAGAGATCTCAAGTGAGTTGTGCCTTTGCTAGGCACTTGTATTTATACTAAAATGTGGAGCACAAGTGGGTGTAGTTTGGTTGCTCGTTGACCTTGACGAATTGTCCCATCACACAAATAAACTCATATCTCCATGAATACTTATCGAAATCGGATGATCTTTAGATCAATCTTACACCTCTCGATGAGAGGGATCCAAGAAAAATATCAGCTGCCATATATAAGATGACCCACATGGAGTTTGGCCCTAGTTGCCAATTTTAACATAAATGATGTAAGGCATTTTGCATGTAAAAGGCTAGGTGGTTATAGAGTCTTTCGTGATAAATACTGGCCCTCAGTGGAAGAAGAACTGTGTCTGAATGTAATGGTTTTGGCCAATGTTCCAGTTGATTTAATATAAACCACTTGTTTCTTTTAAAAATATATATATGTATAGCAAAGAAAAGAAAAAAAAATATTGAGTACCTTGACGGTCAAGGGCAACTTCCAAGCACATTATATTATAAGTACAAATTGTGGAGAAGAAGACCTTGGTTAGATATTGTAATTTTGCATGATTGATTAATGCATAGACGCATGAATGAATCCTTATAGAATTTTGTTATGAAAGGAGCCACTTGAAGTGGGAAAAACACTTGTGATTTTAAGCTTTAGGTTGTGTAAATTTATTAGATGCTTATACTATTGTCATGAAGTATTACTTCACCCAAGGTAATGGGCTTCCTTTCATCTTATGAAAACTTATCAAATCGCAAGACTAGATAATGTATGGATAAGCTAAAGCCCTACGAACTTGAAAAATCATAACTAGTCCCAAAAAAGGATAAACAAAAGGAGCAAGTTAGGAACTTAGGAAATATGAGATAGTATGCCCTTCATTCAATCTTAACTAGATGAGATAATTTATGTTACTGTGATCACTAGATTTTTTATGTAAGAGAACATTGTGCAGATCATGAATTTGTATGTTAAATTGCATAGGATAGGGAAAAATCTCCTTAAGGGTAGTGGTAAAAAGGTGTCCCCAGGCTATGATGATATTTATGCATATTTATATGGTACAATTGTTATTAAGTTTATGGATTACGACAATTGTTGTTTAATGTGTAGAAATTTCTCATTTCCCACCCCGATTTTCAGTTTCTCCTTATTTCTCCCATATAGTTAAATGCCCTTTCCCATAACCATACATTTAACAAGCTGGAAAAAATAAATTTGCTGAAAACACAAATTCTGGAAATTTTACAGAATGCTGGAAATTGCAGAAATAAAAATCAACAGTAATAAACAGCCATTAAAACACATTTAAACACTGAGATTTTTTGTCAATGTGACCCTGGAAAACCCCCCTACAACTCTTGGGGAAAACCAGTTCGAGAGCTCTTCTTTATTTATGAAAATTGTCTTTTTACAGTGAGAAATATTCAACAAAAAATCAGCAAGCAAATTTACAACTTATCTCTTTTCCCGTGCCTCACAGCGATCTGGAAATTACAGCAAACAGGACAGCAATAAATGTTGTACGGCCTCCTCGATTTTCGTGCCCACTTTTAGCATTAAATGCAGCTGTACGAACAGCATTAAATGCATTGTACGGCCTGCAATAAATGCGTTGTACGGCCCTCGTTTTGCATGCAGAAAAACCAGCAAACTGCTCCTCGATTTTTGTGCAAACCACTCCTCGAAAATCGTGCCAAAATCTGCCTTTCACTGTGTGTTGAATCAACTGTACAAATCTGCTCAACTGCTGCCTTGGAATGTGTGCCAAGCTGCTGTCTCCTTCTCCTCCCTGCTCAGAAATCTCTCTTGCTCTCTTGCTCTCCTTCTCCCAATCTGCTCATGAAAGAATGAATGACCTTTTCCTCATTTTCCTCCTTTAATCTAACCCCAAGTGACTTTTGGGTGATCCAAGTGACTTTTGGGTGATCCCTAAATCCAATGGCTGAAATAGATTGAGATCTAAGGCTGAGATTAAATGCTCATTTAAATCTCACTTTTTATTTTTTAATTCACCCCACTTTAATAAAGACCCACTTAGTCATTTATTTCCAAAGTCACTTTTCTTTTCTAATTTTTTATTGACTTTATAAAAATCACTTTAAAATTAGACTTAGTAACTTTATCACTTAAAGTCACTTTTAAATTAGATTTAACTTTATAAAAATTATAAAGTTACTTTTGGAGAAAAATTAAATTCTTTTGGACACTTTTCCCTAGGCCAAAGATCAAAGCCTAAGGGAACCACCTGTCCTCCGGTACCAAATTTCAACACTCCCTCTTACCGAGGAAGGTGTTCCTCACCACACCCATCTTGTCTCTGAAGTAGACATGCTTGCCCCGTGGTAAGGCTTTGGTAAGAATATCTGCAACCTGCTCATCAGTGGAAATATACTCAAGCTTCACAACTCCCTTCTGAACATAGTCTCTGATGAAATGATATCTGATCCCGATATGCTTTGACCTGTCATGAAATACTGGATTCTCCGTGAGTTTAATGCAACTCTGATTATCACAGTAAATCACTGAAGGTCTCAACGGCTGACCAAATAAGCCAAACAACATCTTGCGAAGCCAGATAGCCTCACAACTAGCTAGACTGGCTGCCATATACTCTGCTTCCGCTGAACTCAGTGCTATTGACTGCTGCTTCCAGCTGAACCATGACACTACTGCTGAACCCAACCCAAAACAACACCCTGAAGTGCTCTTCCTATCAGAAGCACAACCTGCCTAATCAGAATCAGTGTATCCTGCCAATCTCACTCCATCTCCCTGCCTGTCCCCTGCAGGTACCGCAAAATGTGTTTTGAAGCCACCCAGTGAACCTTCCTAGGCTCACACATAAACTGACTCATCGCGTTGACTGCAAAACAGATATCTGGTCTAGTGTTGACCAAATACATCAAGGAACCAATCAGCTGCCTGTACAATGTGGGATCCACCAACTCGGAATCCGAAGCATGAAGCTTCTTCCAGTTGGTGATCATTGGTGTCGACATGGGTCTACAATCCTCCATGTGGAATCTGCTAAGGATGTCCACAATATACTTCCCCTGCCCCAGGAAGAAATGCCCCTCCTCCTGCCACACCTCCAAGCCCAAAAAGTAATGCATCAAGCCGATGTCCTTCATCTCAAACTCTGTCGCAAGATCTCTCTTGCAGTGCTCTATGAGTCTCTCTGCACCTGTAATGACCAAGTCATCCACATACAGCACCAGAATGAGAGGCTCCTCACCAATCACAATAAAGTAAAGGTTCGGATCTGCCTCACTCTTTGTGAAACCCATCCCCTGCAAATATGTATCTATCCTGGAGTACCAAGCTCTGGGAGCTTGCTTCAGGCCATAAAGGGCCTTCTTCAGTCTGCACACATGGGACTCCTTCCCATGCACCTCAAAGCCCTGTGGCTGCTCAATGTACACCTCCTCCTGTATGAAGCCATTGAGAAATGCAGTCTTCACATCCATCTGGTGGATCTTCCAACCCATCTCTACTGCTATCGATATAATGGAGCGGATCGAAGTATATCGAGCCATGAGAGCGAAGGTCTCCTCATAATCAACTCCCTCTACATGGGAGAACCCTCTAGCCACCAACCTTGCTTTGAATTTCTCAATGCTGCCATCTTCAGCATGCTTTACCTTGTAAAGCCATCTGGAAGTAACCACGGATTTGCCCTCAGGCCTCAGCACCACCTCCCAAACATCATTCTTCATGATAGAAGAATACTCCTCCTGCATGGCCTCTCTCCAGACCTGCTGGCTAGCTGCCTCCTCATAGCTAGAAGGCTCAGAGTCAAGGATGTTGGTAACCATCGCCATATAGCTACAAAACCTCTCAGGTGGTCTACTCTCTCTGACCGGCCTCTTCGACTCAGCAACAGATGTGGCATCTCTCAAGGTGTCCTGAAGCCACTTGGGCTTTCTCTTCCTTGAGCATGCTTCTCCCATAGGAGAATGAAACTCCTCCTCATCACCATCAGTAGCCTGAACTCCTGACTGACTGTCTGCTGTCCTCCTGCCTGCGCCTGAACCTGTAGAAGCTGAGGTACCGTGTGAACTGTCCATCAGTGGACTCCCTAGTGAACTGCTCTGCATGCTGCCCGGAGCACCACCCCTCTGGCTCGGTGAGCCACTGCTCACTGACGGACCTGACATCCTCATAGATGTACCTCATGATCCTCCCGATCCCTGCCCATTGGATCCCTGCGACTGACTCAACTACTGCTGAGGGTCTGGCTGATCCAGATACTCTAACTCCCGTGACCTCCTAAAGGCCCTGTCCTCCTCGAACTTCACATCCCGTCTGACAACAACTCTCCTATGTGCAGGAATGTAAATCCGAAAGGCCTTTGAGGTCTCACTGTAGCCCACAAAGATACCCTTCTCTGCAGTGGGCTCTAGTTTGGTTCTCTTCTCCTTGGGTATATAGGAGTATGTAATGCATCCAAAGATATGAAGATGACCAATATCAGGGTTTTTCCCAGAGAAAGCCTCCTCCGGAGTCATGTGCCCCAAGGCACGATGCAGACTCCTGTTCTGCAAGTAAACAGCTATGTTGCAGGCCTCTGCCCACAAGAACAATGGCAACCCCTGATCATGTAACATGGCTTTGGCAGCCCCTATGATGGATCTGTTCTTCTTCTCTGCAACCCCGTTCTGCTGGGGGTTGTAAGGAACAGTGAACTTCCTCCTAATGCCCGCCTCCACACAATAGTCAACAAACTCTCCAAGGGTGTACTCTCCTCCATTGTCCAACCTCAGGGACTTGATATTTCGACCTGTCTGTGTCTCCACAAGAGCTCTGAACTCTTGAAACCGCTTGAAGACCTCACTCTTGGTCTTCAAAAAATAAATCCAGGTCCTCCTGGAGTGATCATCAATGAATAAAACATAGTACTCATATCCACTCAAGGAAACATGAGACATCCGACCGCTCACATCAGAATGAATCAAATCAAGTATCCCAGTCGCTCTGCTGTCATTGCAGGGAAAAGGGGATTTGGCAAACTTGCCCATCGCACAACCTCTGCAAGTATCAAAGTGATCAGTACTGAAATCTGTCACACCTGTAGTGATCTTCCGCAATGTCCTCAAGGCTCCATGATACATATGTCCCATCCTGCAGTGCCAAATCTCACACAGCTCAGAACTGCTAGCTCTGCTGTCGGTACTACTGCTCAATGCCAAAAGGCGCTGGAATGCAAACTTGTACACCTTTGCATGGCGTACACCTATCACTCTAGCTGAATCAGCTGGAGTGCCCCTGGGATACATCAACACCTGTCCTCCCCTGAACAGTACCTCATATCCTCTGTCCTCCAAAGCTGAGACGGATATGAGGTTCTTCCTCATCCCTGGCACATAAAGAACATCTGACACTTTCAAGGGAGGTTTGGACTCCCTCTGAAATGTCAGTGTCCCCACCCCGACTACTCTAACAACTCTGTCATCACCGAGTACTACCTCTATATCAGTGCCACTCTCTAAAAGCTCTGAGAAGTACTCACGGACTCCTGTCATGTGATGTGAAGCCCCACTGTCCACATATCAGATACATGAAGATGCTCCGCTAATCGAGGGAAAAGCATGCTCCCTCTGAACCTGTGTGGCAGGTGATCCTGCACTAGAGGACTCACACGTAGTGATAGCAAACTCCCGGTCAAAACGACCTGCAAAGTCCTCAATCTCTGCTGAGGCTGCCACGTCCTGGTTCTTCCCCTTCTTCTTCTTCTTCTCTGGACACACAACTGCATAGTGTCCCATCTTTTGACAATTCCAACACTTCACCTTGGAATAGTCCTTCTGTGTGTTCCCCTGTTTACCTTTACCTTTGCCTTTGCCCCCACCACTGCTTGTGGAAGCCTGCTTCTTCCCTTTGCCTTTCTTGCCTCCTGCCACCAGTGCTACATCCTCATCCTGCTCAACTGGCTTGGCTGCCCCAAGCTGACCTTTCCTGATCTCTGTCTGAATGCAATCATCCCAAAACCTCTCCCATGTGGGAAGGGTCTCACGTGCACAAACCCCATCAACAAAGTTCAACCATGAACGGGGGAGGGCATTCACTGCAATCCGCACCAACTCAGTGGGTGGAATGGCCTCTCCAATCGCTGCCAACTCATCTCTCACATTAGTAATCTTTGTGAGATATCCAGTTGCACTATCATTACCCATCTTAATGTTCTTCAGCTTCTCCTTCAGGACCATCTTCCAATTCTCATTGGTACTCTGGTAGAGATTGGACAATGCTGTCCACATCTCATGGGCATTGCTCTTTCCTCTCACATGAGGAATGCAATGGTCTTTGATTCCGTCTAGAATCAGCCTCTTACCCTTGTTGTTCTTTTTATTATAAGTTGTCAACTGAGTAGCATCAGTAGGCACAACAACAGGGTTCTGTGTGGTATGCACCATGATATCCCAGACTTCTGCCTCCTCAAAGATACTCCGCATTCTCTCCTTCCAAACGCTGTAATTTATATGCCCATCCAGCCTATCCTCCACCCTCAATCCCAATGACATCCTGCTGTCCTAAAACTGAAAAATAGCACTGCTGTAGTAAAGATAAAACTGTTGTTTATTAAAAATCAGCTTGCTGGAATTTTCTGAGTGAAAAATCAACAACTGTAATTTTTCCTTTTGCTGTCCCAAACTGCCCTTCAGCACTCAAGCTCTGATACCATGTAGAAATTTCTTATTTCGCACCCCGGTTTTCAGTTTCTCCTTATTTCTCCCATATAGTTAAATGCCCTTTCCCATAACCATACATTTAACAAGATGGAAAAAATAAATTTGCTGAAAACACAAATTCTAGAAATTTTACAGAATGCTGGAAATTGCAGAAATAAAAATCAGCAGTAATAAACAACCATTAAAACACATTTAAACACTGAGATTTTTTGTCAATGTGACCCTGGAAAAACCCCCCTACAACTCTTGGGAAAAACCAGTTCGAGAGCTCTTCTTTATTTCTGAAAATTGCCTTTTTACAGTGAGAAATATTCAACAAAAAATCAGCAAGCAAATTTACAACTTATCTCTTTTCCCGTGCCTCACAGCAAACAGGACAGCAATAAATGTTGTACAACCTCCTCGATCTTCGTTCCCACTTTCAGCATTAAATGCAGCTATACGGCCCTCGTTTTGCGTGCAGAAAAACCAGTAAACTGCTCCTCGATTTTTGTGCAAACCACTCCTCGAAAATCGTGCCAAAATCTGTCTTTCACTGTGTGCTGAATCAACTGTACAAATCTGCTCAACTGCTGCCTTGGAATGTGTGCCAAGCTGTTGTCTCCTTCTCCTCCCTGCTCAGAAATCTCTCTTGCTCTCTTACTCTCCTTCTCCCAATCTGCTCATGAAAGAATGAATGACATTTTCCTCATTTTCCTCCTTTAATCTAACCCCAAGTGACTTTTGGGTGATCCAAGTGACTTTTGGGTGATCCCTAAATCCAATGGCTGAAATAGATTGAGATCTAAGGCTTGAGATTAAATGCTCATTTAAATCTCACTTTTTATTTTTTAATTCACCCCACTTTAATAAAACCCACTTAGTCATTTATTTCCAAAGTCACTTTTCCTTTCTAATTTTTTATTGACTTTATAAAAGTCACTTTAAAATTAGACTTAGTAACTTTATCACTTAAAGTCACTTTTAAATTAGATTTAACTTTATAAAAATTATAAAGTTATTTTTGGAGAAAAATTAAATTCTTTTGGACACTTTTCCCTAGGCCAAAGATCAAAGCCTAAGGGAACCACCTGTCCTCCGGTACCAAATTTCAACATAATGTGTCGCCAACTTGGGTATGGTCGACATCGATGAGGTTGAATTGGTAGTGGTCAACTTAGGTGTGGTCAACTTGAATATAATTGACTACGGAAAAAAGTAAACTTGTTCAATCAAGTTAGCATTTTTCATTTAAACTTATATTTGATTTATAATATTCAATTCTTAAAAGTTAATGAAAGTAAAATATAAATGTAAGGATGATGAAACTAAAAATAATAGCCTTGTACCTTCCTAGCCCCCTATAGTGAGCAAAGTCAAAGATAAGATAAAGGAGGTAAGGTATAGCTTTAGAGGCACCTCCCTATTGATCCTATCATGGCTTGCTTTGAAGGCCTATTAGACCGGGTGCCCTTTCTTATTCATCCCTAATAGGTTGCCTACCTATGAAACTAGCTTCAGAATGCCATCATAGGTACTTTATTTTCATACATTAAATTTCTAAGATTAAAAAGTTAGAAGTGAGACCCCCATTTCATGATGTTTGGTAGGTTTCATATCCTTGAGACCTCAGAACAAAAAGGTAGAAATTAAGGTGCTTCCAATTTTCAGCAAACTACAACAATTTTTCAGCATTTCAGCACCTTGTACAACGAAATAGTGCAACCTTTCTTCCCTACACTCCGTGAATCATGCACCACATGATGTCGAGATGAACCATAATAATTGGACTTTGACAAGTAAGATTCAAGAAAATGCCTAGGGAATATGTTTTGCTAATAGGATTAGCCACCTCATTGCCACATGGTTCAAGTTTCAACTTAAAGTGTGCATTTGTCTAGATTGACCACCTCATTGTTCTACATGGTTCAATTTCAAGTCTGCCTTGTCTAGATTGGCTACTCAGCAATGTATAGTTACTATCTCAACAAAAAACAATGTGCATTAGAAGTTAATTGAAGCGTAAAAACTTGTCAACTTAATAATAAAAGTCATAGAACCTTTAAAAACAAAAAATAAAATCTGAGAATTCTACATAAGTAGGGTGCACGAGATGAAGCCCCTACAAACTCCACTCATCCTTCTTGCTTCATCCTCAATTGTGCACAGCTTAAAAGCAAATTAAATCTGAGAATTCCGCATAAGTAGGGTGCATGAGGTGCAGTCCCTACAACCTTCCCTCATCCTTCTTGCCTCAACCTCAATTGTGCACAGCTTAAAAGCAAGATAAATATGAGAAATCTACATAAGTAGGTTGTATGAGGTGCATTCCCTACAACCTCCCCACATCCTTCTTGTTTCATCCTCAACTGTGCACAGCTTAAAAGCAAATTTAACCTCAATTAAGCACAAACTTAAAAACAAATATTCTGTTAATTGAATTAAGTATAAGATACTTGGTAACTGAGTAATCAAGTTATGTAACCTTTAAAAAAGTAAAATATTCTGAAAATTCCACATAAGTAGGATGCACTAGGTGCAGCGGTCTCTACAAACTCTCCTCATTTTTGTTGCTTCATCCTCACTTGTTCACAACTTAAAAGCAAATTTATCCTCAAACAAAATATATATACTATAATTTTAGAGCCAAATGCCATATCAAAATTTCATGAATAGTGATTTCTTAAAACTGTTGGCCAGAGGTAAGACATCAGTTAAGTTTCTTCGCAGGTATAGGGAATCAGGAGATCAAATTCCAACCTTCGCAATATTCTTTAAACATTGGATACCATCCAAAGAATATGGTGGAAATATTACCTATGCAAGCATGCAATAGATACCTATTAAGATTAATACGTGGCTCAAATTAAAAAGCATGATCATGACTTTCAAATATCCCCTACCGATCAAATACCCGCTACCAAGACTATGTACATGCTTACAAAAGAAAAGAGGCACGAGATACAAGAGCATATACGGTTATATAAAAATAAATCTGTTGTGGGATATTTCCTGTCTCAGCACCTCAAATCTGAGACAATGAGGCTGGTAAGGAGCTGGAAAAGTGAGAGCAACTTCACACCAACGAACTTTGACAAGAAACTACACTAAAACGTAAAATGAAAAAATATATATATATATCAAAAGCAGATTTTAAATCATTTGAATTTCAGAAGATTAGTCCTCTTTTCAGACTCCTAATTTGACCAGGCTTCTTTGCAGGTGGCATTTAGGAGTTGCTAACTAATTCAATCTAGGAATTGATAGGATACAAACACCCACGGGAGAAAAAAGTTATTATGGCCCACATTGTCCACATTAAAATGATCTCTCTCTCTCTCTATATATATATATGTAGAGAGAGAGAGAGAGAGACAAAGAGAGAGAGAGAGAGTTATTATTATTATAAATGTCACATGTCAATTCCATATTAAGCATTGAAGAAATTACACATCTCCCTCATACCCTAGATTAGAAAGCACCTATCAATAGAAGAAATCTCTCTCTTTCAAAATATATATATATATATATATATATAACTTAACATACAAAATATCTTTTGTAAGATCATAAAGACTCGCGCGGCTGCTGCTAGGGTTACTCGGCTCTGAGCTGCTGTTCGCGCCTGCGGCGGCAGGGCCTGCCTCGGGTGCGGCTTTCAGACCGCCCATCCACCTTACCTTGGTGCTCCATCCCGTCGTGCGGCAAGGTTGCTTCGTCGGCTGGGGTTTGCTGTTCATTGGATCCGGTTGCCGGGGGTGCGGTTTCCGGCCTCTGTTTCCTTTCTAACCGGCGGCCCTCTTCCCTTGCGGCGAGCTTTCCTCTGCGAGGATTTGATATAATATCTTCGTCTGCCGTCCCAGTTTTGGAGTGCCTGCTCAGCTACTTCATAGACAGAGCTCCGCCGCCTTGTGCTCTGCTTGGGGAGGCTGCGGAGTGCGACCGACCTCTTCTGGTTTCCGGCGATTATCGGCTCTACTCCGGCTCTGTTTTGGTGATCCGTCCCAGTTTGTTCTGAGCCGTGGTGAGGAGGCGGGGGCTTCGTTTGGCCTCGTGGGGGCGAGGTGGCTGCCCTAGCCGCCTCTGCCCCCAGACCCGAAACGCCTCTGCTCTGGTTGAGCCCTGATGGGTTCCCTTGCTGAGGTGTGGTTTTCTTTTTTTGGTTCTTTGCTGGCTTACCTCGGCAGTCATTGGGTGCGTTGAGGGATCTGTGGTGTGGAGTCTATCTCTGCACCGATTCGTGCCGTCTATTCAATGGCTGTTTCTGGTGGGTTTTTTCTTATGGTTTCTTTGGATTTTTGGGCGGTACCTTCCTCAGTCACAGATGGAGAGTTGAGGGGGTGGGGGGTGTGGCTACCTTGGCTGCTCCTTTCTATTTCGTGCCTCTTCTTGGCGGCTTTTCGATCTACTGCGCTCTCCACAGGAGCCATTGTTTTTAGCTGTTTATTTTAGCTTCGTTGGGCAGAGGTAATTGCCTTTCGAAGGAGCTATCGTATTTACTGTTTTTATTTTCTGTTTATTAGCTTGTATGGGTAGGGTTTCACCCCTGTTGGGGTTTACATACCCTCTTTCTGGTTGCCCTGTCTGAGGGCCTATCTGCATACTTCCCTGAAGTATTGGTTATTGTAAGTGGTATACCCACACTACAGCATATGCTACTGCATCTACAACATGTAATTTTCTGCAATTCTGAATTAATGAAAATTACGCGCTCGCTTTCTTCGGAAAAAAAAAAACTTAACATACATATTGGAATATTTTATTTATGGCAAACATTGAAACATTTTTTGTTACTAATATTTTTTAATGCCACATATCAATTCCATATAAAAAAATGAATAAGCATTTGAATGAACAACACATCTCTCTCTCTCTCTCTCTCACACACACACACACACTGTGTGTATGCGTGTATATATATAACTTAATGGCGCAATGAAATATTTTCTTTATGGTCATCATTAAATTTTTTGTTTTTGCTCTCTCTCTTTAAATATATATCAAGTTGATATAGAAATATATTACTTAACATGGA
Source organism: Pinus tabuliformis (assembly GCA_031772625.1). Lineage (NCBI taxonomy): Eukaryota > Viridiplantae > Streptophyta > Pinopsida > Pinales > Pinaceae > Pinus > Pinus tabuliformis. The sequence continues at coordinate 1,127,044,977 of CM062818.1, read as the reverse complement.
CACTCGATATTTTATTTAACGTCCACATTAAAATATTTTCAAATAGGAAAAGAATTACACATGAAATTACCATCTTTGTTCCTCTTGGAAATTTCCTCTACGAGTTTCAATTGTTTGATTTGATTTATTTAATTTCTATTTGTGTATATACACACACACAAATAGAAATTACATACACACACAGATATAAATTGTATATGTGCGTGTAGCTTTCTCTGAATTGAGCCAACTAACTATTTATATTATTACCGTAGAAAATCCACGAAATTCTGATTTGCTAATATGAGCAATCTGAAATAAAATTATTCTCACATAAACACAGAATTCCTCTACTAGATGCAGTGGAATAGGAACAGAAATAAAAGCACAGTCACACAATCCAAAAACATAGAATTGTCTAGGGAAACCAACTGGGAAAACCATTTGCTTGTTATTGAAAATTATTGAAGAAGATTGAGCAATGAATCTCATACAATACAATAAAGTTTCACTAGAGAACAAATATGTTCTCTCTGCTTACACGCTGAAGCACCCTTTCTTGCACCTAGATCCCTGCCTCCTAGCCCAAGGAATTCGCCCTTCTTCAAGCTCCCACAAGCCTTTCCTAGGCTCGTTCTCTCACAAGCTCCTATTGCTTGGTCTCACCAAAATAATGATTAAACTTGTGCCTTCGTTCCTCCTTTTAAAGGCAACTTGAATGGTTAAAATTAGTGAGTTTTCTAATTAAGGAGTGATTTTGTGATTGATTGAGTTAACATGAGTTAACTGCTCATGCAACTCGTCCTATTTCAAATCAACCACTTGAAACTCAATCACTTGTGTTTTTCCTCAATCAATTCACACTAGAAAATCAAGAACTCGACTTTCAATTTTAACACATTAGTTAACTGCATCCTAACTTGTCCTAATTTTTAGGGATTGATTCCTAAATTATAGGAACTCATCCTAATTTATAGGGAATCTCCTAATTTTTAGGAACTCAAGTCATGCACAAGAAGGAACTCATTCTGGCTCCTATGATTAAGGCACAAATCAAGGAACCCTTTTCTCGCTAATATTTTCAACACTACCTCTTAGTGACGAAGGTGTTCCTAAAAGAACCTCGCCCACCTGGATCTGTCTCCAACATTAACATGTTCTTTGCTGCTACAGCTACTCCCTCTGAACCAGAAGGCTTCCCTGCTTTCTTCTGTGGATCCTGCTTTGAAGACTTGTTCTTTCTCACCATACTCTGTGAGTCCATCACTAATGTATTTTGAGCACTTCCTGCCTTGCTACTCAAGGCTACTCCCTCTGAAGACATGCATCTCCAGCTCCACAATCTACCACTACCAGTGAACGCAGCTCCTTTAGGTCATTGATCTTTGGCCCAAATAATCTATCCTCTAGCTGCTCCTTTACCCATCAAGGATGCCAACTTATAGGGTCTTCAACTTGCCCATTACTTATCGCACTACTACTCCATAAAAGACAAGTCTTAGGGCAATGGAGGTTGCCCACTCTCACTGTAGAAGTCCATCTCTACACAGTGAACTAGGGCTGAATACTAAGCCCTCTTGGTTGCTTCCTTTGTCCCTTCAAGGATCAACCCTGAGCTTCAACAATTCTGCCGCTCCAACCAGATTTGATGTCCTTCTCAAATGTTGGACTTAGGGCACCAAAGACACCTTCTAACTGCCCTCCAAACAGTACATAAGATGTCCACCAAAACTGTCCTAAATCTAGACTCAAACACCTAACAAAATCATCAACTACATAAGGACATACATACCTCAGAAAGTATCCTTCTTTCTGTTGTTTGAACCTCTTTTCCCTGTGCACTTCCTTCTGAATTTTGGTCCTCTAGTTAGGGCACCCTATGGCACTATAGGCATGCTCCTACTTGGTTGAATTTCCCTTCTATCCCTGCGCAATTCCCTTCTTAGAGACCCTGCCTCCTGCATTGTTCCTTTAGGTGTTTCTGCCCTTGACTTAGGTCTGCTCCAAGACAAAAACCATGCCCAAGTCTGCTCCTAATAGGGCTCGGCCCTTCCTGAACAAAACAGAGATATTGCGGCCTCTTCCACAAAGAATTACCACTCTTAGAACATGCACAAAACTGCCATTAAATCTGCCAGCGAGTTCCTCTAACTAGGCCTGCTCCAACACAGAAAGAACCCTCAAGAAAACTCATCTTTCTCCCTTTGGACAAACTCCTATAGAGGTTGCGGCTCTCCTAACTCAAACATCCTTCTTCTTGAATATTTGCATTGGTGTTGTTCTTAAATTTGTTCCAAGAGCTTTGATACCATGTAGAAAATCCATGAAATTTTGATTTGCTAATATAAGCAATCTGAAACAAAAATTCTTCTCACATAAACACAAAATTTCTCTACCAGATGTAGCGGAATATGAACAAAAATAAAAGCACAGTCACACAATTCAAAAACATAGAATTGTCTAGGGAACCCAGCTAGGAAAACCCTCTGCTTGTTATTGAGAATTATTGAAGAATACTGAGCAATGAATCTCATACAAAACAATAAAGTTTCATTAGAGAACAAACATGTTTTCTCTGCTTACACTAAGCAGAAACACCCTTGCTTACACCTAGATCCCTGCCTCCTAACCCAAGGAATTTGTCCTTCTTCAAGCTCCCACATGCCTTTCCTAGGCTCGTTCTCCTTCTCTCACAAGCTACACACACAGACGTGTGCTTCCTATTGCTTGGTCTCACCAACATGTGCTCACCAAAACAATGATTAAACTTGTGCCTTCGTCAGTGTTGTGAACATCGCGATTTTTTCAAAAAATCACGCTTTTTTCGAGCTAATGATTTTATTGGCCTATAACATCAATGATTTTTCCAAGTTGAAAAAAATGTGATTTTCAGAAACAACGAGCTTTTAAAGGCAATTTTTGATTCTTTTTTGGTTCATTTGCAGACAGAGGGCAAGGGTGAGAGCTAAGGAGGAGGAGAACTCATCTACAATAACAAAATAGGGAAAAGTGAAGGAATTTAGCATCCCATGCAAAAAAATATCAAGTTTGGACCAAGTTTCTTCAACAGAGCATGGTTTTCAAGTATGGGCATCAAATTTGGCGCTTTTTTTGTTTTTTCTTGTTTTTCCTTGGGTTTCTATCACCCATTTATTTTCCATGATTTTTGTTTGGATTTGAGTGTGTTTCTTTTGCCATTTTTGTTGCATTTAGTGGAGAGGGTTTTTTGGGTCAAAAATGAAAAATCTTGATTGTTAGTTTTATTTGTTTAATTTTTTCTTATGCCCTAGTTTTTTCCATCATTTTTGCTTGGGTTTGAATGTGTATTTTGTTCCATTATTGTTGCATTGAGTTGAGGGTTTTTCTTTTGTCAAAAATTCAAAATGTTGTATGTAAATTTCAATTTCATTTGTTTAACTTGCAATTCTTCTTGTGCCCTAGGTTCAAACTTCAATCTTACATTAAAACTCAAGATTCAACAAAGTTACAAACATGCCAAGAAAATTGGACCCTCTGTGGGAATTTGGTGAACCTTATGGAGGGTTTGACAGATCAAATTTGACTTGCAAGTTATGTGGGCATCATATGACAGGGGGGATATACAGATTGAAGTACCACCTTGCATAAATTCCTAGACATGATGTAGGGCCTTGCTCAAATACAAATCCAAAAATCATCCAAAAAGCCCTCAAATCATTACAAGAAATAGAGACAACTAAATTGCCCAAGGCAGCTCTAAAGAGTCAAATAGCAGGGGGTGGAGTGTCAGGATTGGGAGGTGACCATGAGAGTGGTACTGGTTCTACTTCACCATCAACATCTACACCCAACTCCATAGCGACCTCATCATTTTTTGTTCCTAAAAACACACCTGGTGCACAACCATCTATCTCATCAGTTGTTAAAAAAAAGGAGAAGGAAGACACTAACAAGTTGTTGGGCAAGTTTCTTCTTTGGAGTGATATTCCTTTCAGCATTACCAGGAACAATACATTTTTCCAGCCCGCGATTGATGTTATTGCTATTGTTGGCCCAGGGTACAAAGCCCCTTCATATGATGACTTAAGAGGGTGCATTATTCAAAATGAAAAGGTTGACTGCACTAAGAGATTGGAGGAGTTTAGGGGATCATGGGCACACACAGGATGCACTGTGATGTCAGATGGTTGGATCGATCAAAATGGTAGAAACCTTATTAACTTCTTGGTTAATTGTCCCAAGAGGCAATGTTTATGAAATTTGTTGATGCATCTGCACATATCAAAGATGCACAATTATTATGTGATTTGTTGGATGGGTTCATTCATGGGGTGGGTCCATAACATGTTGTCCAAGTTATAACAGACAATGCTGCAAATTATGTTGTTGTTGGCAAGATGCTTATGGAGAGGCATCCTAACTTATTTTGGACACCTTATGTTGCACACTGCATTGATTTGATGTTGGAGGACATAGGAAAAATTCCTTTTGTCAAGGATATTGTTGAATCATCAAAAAGCATTACAAAATTTATATATAATCATGCATCTGTGCTTCATTTGATGAGAACATTCACCAACAACAAGGATTTGGTTCACCTTGCCATTACACGGTTTGCCACTAGTTTCATATCTCTTCAATCCCTCCTGAATTCTATGTGGGATGTGAAGAGAATGTTTCTTTCCAAGGAGTGGCGTGATTTGTCATATAGTTGCAAACCAGAGGGAGAGACCATATGCAGGTTAGTTTCATACCAAGAAAGCTTCTGGGCGAGAGTGCAGGAGGTGTGTAGCATTATTGAACCTTTGGTAAAGGTTCTTCAATTAGTTGATAGAGACAAGCCTGCAATGGGCTACTTGTGTGAGGCCATGGATAGGGCCAAAGAATCCATTCGGAGCTACTATGATGATAAGGGGGATGAGGGGTTTGAGAAACAACTCCTATGGGAAGTGATTGATGAGCTATGGAACAATACACTCCATCGTCCCATTCAAGCTGCAGGGATCTACCTAAACCCCGCATTTTCTTACTCCTATGGTTCCTTACTTGATGTTGAGGTCATAAGCTAGTGTTATCTCCAACAGAACATGCAAAAATCTACAAAGAAATGGAGATATACAGGATGGCAAGTGGCACATTTAGCTTTGACATGGTTATCCATGATAGGAAGACTAAAACGCCAGGTAAGCTTTAGTTAGTTTCAAAATTCATTGTCTCTTCAAATTCATACTTTGCTTCAACTTTCAAATTTCATTTTTTTTATTATATTTATCTTATTTGTTATAGATGCATGGCGGAGAAGCTATGATGGCAGAGTACCCAATCTCCAAAGGCTTGCCATTCGAGTGCTCAGCCAAACATGTAGCTCCTCGGGATGCGAGCACAACTGGAGTGTATTTGAAAAAATACACACCAAGAAGCGCAACAGGTTAAAATATTCCAAATTTCCAATTAATTTTTTGAATTCATTAAATAATATTTTTTTATAATTATTAATTTATTATTTATAATTTATTAATTTATGACCCTTGTACAGGTTGGAGTCCCAGCGACTTAATGACATGGTCTACGTCTACTACAATCTTCGATTGTGGGTGAGGCAACTTGAGAGGACACCTAATGTGGAGGCCATCTCATTGGATGGGATTGACACCATTGTTGCATGGAGGGTTGAGGCCAAGAGGCCTATCATGGAGTTGGCCCCTGATTGGTTAGAGCAAGAGGTAGTGGAGGGGGTAGAGGAGGAGGAGGAGGAGAAACAGGAGGAGGTGACACCACCTACCCCTGTCACCAATAGAGGCATGGACTACCACCTATAGCTCCTAGTTCTTCAACTTCTAGAGCACAACAGAGTCCACTGCAAGCCCCACCACCTTCTTCATCTAGAGGGAAATTTGTTACATTTTCTCGTAAGAGGGGTAGAGAAAATCAGTGGTATTAGTTATCTGGTTCATTTCATTGTATATAACATTATAACTCATGATATGAGATACATTATTATATTTTTTTTATATATTTTGAGGTTGATTTGGGACTCAAGACTTAGTATTCAGGACATGATTCATTGTTATGTGTGATGTGGCACTAGACATGATATTACACATCTCATATATTTGTTCCCTTTTCATATTTATGTATCAATGCATTTATTTTATGGTGTGGATGGTTTAGCTATTAAAAAAATTGAAAAAAAATGAATATTTTTGTATTTGCCAATTTTTACTGATTTTTTCCCGATTTTTACAATTTTTTCCAATTTCAGACCGTCGCCGATTTAATCTCGATCACGATGTTCGCAACATTAGCCTTCGTTCCTCCTTTTAAAGGCAATTTGAATGGTTAAAATTAGTGAGTTTTCTAATTAAGGAATGATTTTGTGATTGATCGAGTTAGCATGAGTTAACTTCTCATGCAACTCGTCCTATTTCAAGTCAACCACTTGAAACTCAATCACTTGTGTTTTTCCTCAATCAACTCACACTAGAAAATCAAGAACTCGACTTTCAATTTTAACACATCAGTTAACAACATCCTAACTCGTCCTAATTTTCATGGACCAATTCCTAAATTATAGGAACTCGTCCTAATTTATTGGGAATCTACTAATTTTTAGGAACTCAAATCATGCACAAGAAGGAACTCGTTCTGGCTCCTATGATTAAGGCACAAATCAAGGAACCCTTTTCTCGCTAATATTTTCAACAATTACTTATTGCCTTTTTAATTGAGTCGATATTCTTATTATTTATATTATTACTTAACACTTATTACCTTATATTACTTTTTTAATTGAGAAGAATTATGTCATTTTAATATTATTTTTTTATCTAAAGCATCACTACAACATCTTGTAGAAATTTGTAGGCCCAACCCGATTTTAGTTTTAGAAATCACCAACCCAACATAGATTTATGTTGTTGTTTTTAAACATGAATATTTGCTAAAGCATGAAATACATAAGCCTACTCTACTCGCTCACTTTCATAAAGAATAAATGCAACGGTCACAAAAATTTAACACGATGATTTTTTATCCAAAGACCCTGGAAAAACCTCAAAAGGAAAACCAGTGAGAGAGAGAGCTATTTTTATTTCTTATCAGAGAACTTTACAACATTAAATGACAACAATAATTTCTACTTATCTCCCTTGAAATTCGTGCACTGAATTTCCTTGGAGAATGTGTTGTAGCTGCTCTTTTAATTTCCTGACTAGATGCCTCGATTTCTATGCTCTTCCCACTCAAAAATTCATGTTAGTTAACTCTCTATCAATTCTTCAAAATCTATGCACAACTCCCTCTAAAATCTCACTCAACAACCTTGAAAATCATACCCAACTCACACAGACATTCATGTTGGTTGTCTCAAAATTTATGAGCATTGTCCTTCAAATTTTGTGACTGTCAAATTGTAATAAATGTGGCCCAACCCTCGAATTTCGAACCCATCCTAACAGCAATAAATGTCTATCGGTCCCTATATTTTTGTGTTTGTTCTCTACAATAAATGCAACCCAAATGGTCTCAAAAATGGCTTGGTGCTCAGGCAAATAACCAGAAAATTCTCTTGGGATTTCAAGCCTCCTTTTGTCCTTGTATTATATGTTGATTTCCTTGTTGTTGTACTCTGTACTCTTTCCCTTCTCTGCTATACAATCCTTTCTCCTCTAACTTTGCTCTCTCAACCTCATTTTGCTTCTCTTCTCCAACTCTCATAAAGAAATGTGCAGATGGTGCCTTCTCCCCTTTCCTTTTTCCCTTTTGTTCTCGCATTAAGAAGAGACACCTGACTTTAAAAGATTTAATAGTTGAGATTAGATCTTAGCCAATTAGATCAATGGTGGAGATCTAATCTCTCATTGACCCATGAGAAACCTTTTTTCCTTGGTCCCCTTTTCATTAATTACTCAAAAGGTACTTTATGACTTTATAAGGTCACTTTATGACCTTATTTCTCTTAAAGTCACTTTATGACTTTATTTCTCTTAAAGTCACTTTTTTTTCAGAAAGAAAAAACCGATTGGTATTTGAATTGAAAAATATAAAACCAGTTACATATATCCAGATATACCAAAATCATATTTTCAGCTATTTAGTTGTTACCAAGACAATATAGCTATATCAGTTAAAGAAATGGGGCACTCAGGTTCGCCAAAGAACCCCGAAGGGAGCACCAGTTAAATCCCAAACAACGGGCAGCAAAACATTACAATGTAAGTCAACAAACCCTAGCACAGCTTTGCATAAACAACCCATGAGAAACCTACACGCCAATGAACCTCATTATTTCTGCCAGAAGATACTCTGATTGACAAGGATGCACATAGAGATCCTTCGATAGGCCTCATTACATAAATATTGTTGGAAGATACTTTGATCGGCAAGGATGTGCCTAGAGATGCTCTAACAAGCCTCGTCACATGTTAGAGAAACAGAATACCTAGGGCCCACTATCACTAAGCCACAAAACTAAGAAACAACAAAAAAACAAGGCACGCAGGCCTGCTGAAAATCCCCAATGGATGCAGAAGTTGTACAATGGCTAAAAAACCCCAACAAGAACAGCCAAAGCCCAAAAATCGACCCAAAATGCAGAGGTGAGTTGAAAAATACACAGCTTTGGCAAGGGTTGCTAACATCAAAGCCAGTAAACTGGGCACAGGCCACCCAAACATCCCATACATAATAGGGCTACACTAACCAACAAAACCACGACCACATCCAAGTAGGCAACAGACGAAATCGGCAACGGAACACAGGAGGCAGCAACTGGAACAAGGCAATGGCGAATCCATGCGAAAGCCCCAACAAAAAAACTTTGGCGACAACGAACAAAAAAACATGGGCCTCGGCGAAAGCAGATGGCCGCATTGAATAGAAGATCACAGCAAAGACCCAAACACAACGCCTAGCAACAAGCCGCAACAGTGACACCTGGAAAGGAAGAGAACCCTAGTAATCACAAGCGAACAAGAGGTGAATTAGAGGGTCAAGGTGGCTAGGGTTTGTCACCCCAGCCTGAGAATGTTTGAGTTGCCTTCAATCTAAAAGTCACTTTATGACTTATAAACTCACTTTAACTTTATTTCCCATAAATTTAAGGAAAGGGGGTCACATTAGGACATTTTTTCCTAGGCTAGACACCAATCCTTCAGAACACTTGTCCTCGATACTCTTTTTCTAACACTCTCTCTTACCAAGGAAAGTGTTTCTCACCACTCCCATCTTTTCTCTGAAGTAAACATGCTTACTCCTTGGCAAGGACTTAGTGAGAATGCCAGCCACCTGCTCATCAACAGATATATACTCTAGCTTCACCACTCCTCTCTAAACATAATCCCCAATGAAGTGGTATCTAATCTCGATATGCTTTGACTTGTCATGAAATACTGGATTCTTTGTGTGTTTGATACAACTCTAATTATCGCAGTAGATCATTGTTGGTCTCAACTACTAACCAAATAAGCCATACAACATCTTGCGAAGCCAAAAGGCCTCACAACTAGCCTAACTAGTTGCCACATATTCCACCTCTGCAAAGCTTGGTGCCACTAATCTTTGTTTCCCGTTGAACCATGACACTACAGTCGAACCTGACATGAACAACATCTTGATGTGCTCTTCCTGTCACTAGCACTGCCTGACCAATCCTAGTCTATGTAGCTAATCAACTTGACTCCATCCCCTTAGATATAGTCCAGTCCACAATCCACTATACTCTGCAGGTATTGCAACACATGTTTCACAGCCACCCAATGCACCCTCCTGGGCTCCACCGTGAACTGACTCAATGTATTGACTGTGAAACAAATATTTGGTCTGGTATTGACCAAATACATCAACACACTGATCAACTGACGATATAAAGTGGGATTTACCAACTCATAATCAAAAGCATGTAGCTTCTTCCAATTTGTAATCATAGGCATGGCCATGGGCCTACAGTCCTCCATATGAAATATCCTCAGTATGTACCCTATGTACTTTCCTTGTCCCAGGAAGATATGCCCATCCTCCTGCCAAACCTCCAACCCCTGAAAATAGTGCATCAATCCTATATCAATCATCTCAAACTCTAAAGCAAGGTCTCTCTTACAGTGCTCAATGAGTTTCTCCTCTCCTGTAATAAACAGATCATCTACATACAATACAAGAATGAGTGGATCCTCGCCAACCACAATGTAATATAGGTTTGGATATGCATCACTCTTCTCAAAACCCATCTACTGCAAGTAGGAATCAATCCACAAATACCATGCTCTCAGTGCTTGCTTCAGCCCAAACAAGGCATTCTTCAACCTGCATACTTGGAACTCCCTCCCATGGACCTCAAATCCCTGTGGTTGCTCAATATATACCTCCTCATGTATGATCCCATTGCGAAAAGTGGTCTTCACATCCATCTGGTGGATCTTCCACCCCATCCCTATTGCGATGGAGATCATTGCTCTAATCAAAGTGTATCAAGCTACTAGTGCAAAGGTCTCGTCATAATCAACTTCCTCTTACTTGTGAGAATCCCCGTGCCAGAAATCGAGCTTTGAACTTCTCAATGTTTCCATATGCAACATGCTTGATCTTATAGAGCCACCTGGAAGTCACCACTGACTTCCCCTCAGGTCTCGGTCCATCTGGTGGATCTTCCACCCCATCCCTATTGCGATGGAGATCGTTGCTCTAATCAAAGTGTATCAAGCTACTAGTGCAAAGGTCTCGCATAATCAACTTCCTCTTACTTGTGAGAATCCCCGTGCCAGAAATCGAGCTTTGAACTTCTCAATGTTTCCATATGCAACATGCTTGATCTTATAGAGCCACCTGGAAGTCACCATTGACTTCCCCTCAGGTCTCGGCACTGTCTCCCACACATCATTCTTCATCATGAAAGCATACTCTTCCACCTTCGAAACCTGTTAGGCTGCAACCTCCTCGTAGCTAGATGGATTGATCTCCACAATGAAACTCACCAAAGCCAAATAGCCATCAAATCACTCTAGTGGTTTGCTCTCCCTAACTGACCACTTGAGCTTTCCCACTATCTCTTGAGCTTCCTACAAGGTATCATGAATCCATTTAGGCTTCCTTCTCCCTAAAGTAGCCTCCTGTACTGGGATAGGTATATCCTCCTTTGCAATCGTACCTCTGATGATGATGCCCCTGTGGTCTGCAGTGAACCTGTACTCAGAGATCCTATACCCTGTGTCCCTATAACCTGTGGAATTGTCATCCCAAAAGCACGTGATCCTCCAAACCCCTGTGAACCTGCACCTAATGATCCCATACCCTATGGTGGACTCCCCTACTGAGGAAGTTGTTGCTCTACCTGATCCATATCTTATGACATCCTCAAGGCTTTCTCCTCCTCAAATCTCACATCCTGCCTCACAACAACCTTTCTTTGTGCAAGAATATATATGCAATATGCCTTGGAGGTCTCATTATACCCCACAAAAATGCCCTTCTTGGTTGTGCATTCTAACTTTGTCCTTTGCTCCTCAAGGACATGTGATTATGCCAGGGACCCAAAAATCCTAAAGTGCCCAATCTCAGGCTTCTTCCCAGAAAAATCCTCCTCAAGAGTCTTGTTCCCCGACACCCTGTGTGACATCCTGTTCTGCAGATACACTACAATGTTGCATGCCTTAGCCCATAGAAATAATGGTAACCCCTGATCATGGAGCATGGCTCTCATTGCCCCAACTATGGCCCTATTCTGCCTCTTTGCAACCCCATTTTGTTGTGCGGTGTAAGGAACTATCCACTCCCTCCTAATGCCCACTCTAGCACATAAATCCTTCATCTCATTGGAGGTATACTCGCCCCCACTGTCAGATCTCAAGACTTTGATCTTCTTCCCTATCTGGTTCTCCATAAGAGCTTTAAACTCTTGGAACTTCTTGAAGACCTCATCCCTGGTCTTCATGAAGTAGATCCAGGTCTTCCTGGGGTAGTCATCAATAAAAGTGACATAGTACTCACATTTGCTCAATGATACGGAAGACATCGGACCACACACATCAGAGTGAATCAAGTCAAGTATCCCGGCTACCTTGCTATCACTAATTGGGAAAGTTGTCTTGGTGTACTTTCCCAAAGCACACCCCCTGCACACATCATGGTGCTTTGTATTGAACTTTGGCAATCTTGTGACGATCTCCCTCAATACTCTCAGAGCCCCATGGTGCAAGTGGGCCATCCTCCTATGCCACAACTTGCACAAATTGTTGTTGTTGGTGGTCGAAACCAACGCTCTAGTAGGCTGAAACATGAACCTATAGAGTTTCCCATAGTGGGCTCCAATCACTCTGGCAAAAGTGATGTTGGATCCCCTAGGATACATAAGGACTTGTTCATCTCAAAGCACCACCTCAAATCCCTTGTCCTCAATAGTGGACACTGATATCAAGTTCTTCTTCAACCTTGGAACATATAAGAACTCTATCACTTTCAAGGAAAGTTGTGACTCCTACAAGGACATGATCCCAACACCAACTACTCTAACCATGGAGTCATCTCCCAGCACCACCTCCAAATCTACATCCCTTTTTGTAAGACCTATAAAATGCTCTCTAACTCCTATCATGTGACGTGAAGCTCTATTGTCAATGTACCAAACCTTAGAGGATGTGACACTCATGGTAAGACTGACCAGCAAGGAAAACTCCCTGTCGAATCTGGTGGCAAACTCATCCACTTCAGTTGATGCTGCAACACCCTTATTCTTCTTTCCCTTCTTGTTGGGTCACCAAAAGGCACAGTGCCCCATTTTATGGCAAGCAAAGCATCTCACTTTGCTCATGTCATTCTCTTGTGCCTTTTGTTTCCCTTTCTACTTGGTCTCACTCGTGGAGCCCTTCTTATACTTCTTCTTACCATTAGCTGCAAGGGCAATATTCTCCTACTCATCCACCGCACCATGTTGACTACCACTCTTGGTATTCCTCCTAATCTCCTTCTTAATGAAACCATCCAATATATTCCCCAAATCTAGAAGATGCTCTTGGGCCACAATACCATCCATGAATCCATCCCACTTCTTAGGGAAGCCACTCAATGCCATCCTCACCAACTAGTCATCAAGAATAATCTCTCCCACTAAAGACGAATCATCTCTCACCTGTGTGATCTTGGTAAAGGTATGAGGTCATTGTGTCAGTTTGGGTCATCTTGGTGTTTCTCAGTTTTTCACATAACACCATCTTCCTGTTTGTATTGGTGCTCTAGTAAAGTTTTATCAAGGAATCCCACATCTCGTAGGCAAATTTCTTCCCTGACAAATGAGGTATAAGGTGGTCTTTAATCGCATCAAGAAGGATTCTCTTAACCTTAACATTTGCTTGTTGAAGTTTGATAACTAAATAGGATCAATAGGTGGTTGTGTTGCCTTCTGGACAATATCCCACAAGTCAAACTCCTCAAGCAGCAAAATTATCCTCTCCTTCCATGGGCCAAAGCTTTAAGCCCCACTTAACCTATCCTCCACCCCCAAACCAGAAGCCATTTGACCCTCTCAACCAACACAACTATCCAACACTGAAAATGGGTAAACAATCTCCCTCTCAACCACCAAATCTCTGGGTATGTAGGCTGGTTATGCTTGTTGTTCAACACTTCTCAGCTGATAGGTTCACTGTTGCTCTGATACCATGAAGAAATTGTAGGCCCAACCTAGTTTTAGTATTATAAATCACATCAATTTAATGCCCAACCCAACATAGATTTATGCTGCTATTTTTAAACATGAAAATTTGCTGAAGCATGAAACACAAAAGCCTACTCTACTCTTTCACTCCCACTGAGAATAAATGCAACAACCACACACATTTAACACCGTGATTTTTGGTCCAAAGACCCTGGAAAAACCACAAAGGGAAAACCAGCGAGAGAAATATTTTTATTTCTTATCAAAGAAATTTACAACATTAAATGACAATAATAATTTCTACTTATCTCCCTTGAAATTCGTGCACTGAATTTCCTTGGAGAATCTGTTGTAACTGCTCTTTTAATTTCTTGAATGACTACCTCGGTTTCTCTGTTATTCCTAGTCAGATATTCATGCCAATCAACTCTCTATCAATCCCTAGAAATTTGTGCACATCTCCCTCTGAAATCTCAGTTAGTAGCCTTGAAAATCACACCAACTCACACAGAAATTCATGTTGGTTGTCTTGCAATTCATGCAACATTGCCCCTCAAATTTTGTGTCTAGCAAACTACAATAAATGGAGCCCCGACCCTCGAATTTCGAGTCAGTCCTGATAACAATAATGTATCCCAGTCCCTAGATTTTTGTGTTTGTTCCCTACAATAAATGCAGCCCAGACTACCTTGAAATTTGCACTAGTGCTCAAGAAAATAACCAACAAAATCTCTTGGGATTCAAGCCTCCTTCTGTCCTTAAACTATGTGTTGATTTCCTTCTTGTATTTTGTACTTTGTCCTTTCTCTGTTGTACAGTTCTTTCTCCTCTAACTTTGCTCTCTTAGCCTCCTTTTGCTTCTCTTTTCCAAGTCTCACGAAGAAATGTGCAAAAGATACCTTCTCCCCTTTCGTTTTTCCCTTTTGTTTTCTCATTAAGAAGAGAGGCCTAAGCCTAAGATCTAATGTTTTAGATTAGATCTTAACCAATTAGATCAAGGGTGGAGATCTAATCTCTCATTGACCCATGAGACACCTTTTCCCTTTTCATTAATTACTCGAAATGTACTTTATGACTTTATATTTATAATGTCACTTTATGACTTAAAATCACTTTAACTTTATTTCCCATAAAGTTAAGGTCACATTAGGACACTCTTTCCTAGGCTAGACACCAAGCCTTAGGAACACTTGTCCTTGGGACTCCTTTTCTAACACATCTCCTATATGTGTGTCTGAGTGTGTAACTATTATGTCTTTTTATTATTATTTTTTGATCTAACACTTCACTACAGCCCCTAGACTCGGCTCTCCTGTACTAAATTGTAGAGCGCCTCTCAGTATTTAGTACAGCTCCTCTCAGTGTAATAATTCTGCTCAAGAATATAACACAGGTTGTTAGAGAGATTCCATTTACACAAAAAACAATATTCTATTTTTTTTTATACAAGGTACTTCTTGTATCACCATGACTTCAGATTGTTTTCCCCCATTTGGGAATATTACAATGCAATGTAGTAGGCTGACAACACGATCCCCTTCCTATAAAAGCTACAGGTGGAACCAACTATTTTGCCAAAGGCACTTAGGATTTACATTTGGCTGTAACCACTTGAACTGGTTAGTTTGCACAGATGAAATGACACACAAGATAAGTGGTTAGTTTGCACAGATGAAATGACACACGAGCGAAATATGTATCGGAATTTGAAATTTGATGCAGATATGAAATACATAAGCTTTAGCCTTTAACAAAATTCTAGTTAATCCTTTCATTTTTAAGAAAACTTTCCATTTACAGTGCAATTAGCCAGCTAACAACGCTCTAGGAAGATCCGTTTGTCTACAAGTCACAAATAAGTGGGAACTAATTCGCCAGAGACTTCCCGGACTTGCACTTAAGCCCAACCACTTGAAGTGGCTAGTTTGGGCAGGCCAAAAGGCCCACTAAGACTGAAGCGTATGTTCGGCAATTATGTTCGGCAATTTGAACCTTACTAGAAGGTCTGAAACACCGTTGACCTTTTCCTTTTTAACTGAAACTTTACACATTAAGGGTATGAAACATCAGGCTTCACCATTTAACCCAGCCCCGTTCTCCTTTCACTTTCAAGCGTATCTTTTGGGAGTTGATCTGATGATTCTCATCTTAAACCTAATCGAAATGCACTGAAAATCAAACCTGGGATAATTGTAATCAAACCTTGGCTAATTGTGGTAAACACTCATAATTGCCTGATCTACTGCTTCGACAAGAAGCAATAAAGGAGATTTCTATAGTAAAGTTAATTTGGCTAAATCTGCCTGCATGTTATTGCAAATAGATACAAAATCAACAGAACCAATGAAAACACAATTCAAAGAATCAACAAAACCGAAGAAAAAACAATTCAAAGAATAGATGGGACCTGTTATAATATTCATGTCACAGGGCACAATGCATTCGTCATAGCCGGTATCATCTTGGTCTCCTGTTTCAGCAGGCAGGCGAACGCCATGGCCACTGTAGTGAAAGAAGATTATGTCTCCTGGCCGAGCGCCCTCGACCAGTGTTTTCCAGGCCCTCCTGATGTTGGCTCCCGTGGGCTGAGGGTAGCTGTCATCGGTGTCTATGAGTACTCTTATGTTCTCCTCCTTGAACCCAAAGCGCTCCACTAGACATTTGTACATTTTGTTCACATCGTTCACGCACCCCTTCAGCTCCGCCTTGGTTCCTGGGTAATTGCATCCCACCAGCACTGCCTTCCTAGTCATTGTTACTGTTCGGATCCACTCTGATTCAATCCAATTCAGTAGTTGGGGGAGCTGGAGAAGAGGATAGGATAGGATCGGATCGGGTCACAGAATATGGGTATTTGAACGAACCTCGGGCCCTTGAGCATTAAAGATTTGAGCCCTTGCAACGTTAAAGAATCGGGTAAACCACCGCGTACTAATGCCACGTTTAAATTCAACTTTCAGGCTACTTTCTGCTTTCGTTTTCCTTTTCAATGATGAGCTCCCATCGCTCGAGGCCGACGCGGTTGACAAGTGGAATTGGATAGTAATATAATTTGGTAGATGGATTTGTTCGTAAATTCCAAATGATTGATAAAAAATTTCGAAAAGTGAAATTGAAATTGGGAAGCGAGAGAGATCCATAACATTTTTTCCTTTGGAATTGATTTATTTGTTTAACCACGCTTGTGGGTGATTGCGTTACGCTAGGACAATAGTGACATAGTCACTAACTCGATCTGAGGTGTTCTCTCACAAATGGCAGGTTTACATGTTCTCTTTATATTGAAAGAGAAAAAAATGCTATTATTATTTAAGGACCAATAAGATCATTATAAAAGGTTTGTTATCTTATCCAAAATCCATTGAGATGTAGAATGATGTGGCAAAACCCTATTGTTATGGAGGGGAATAAGAATATTGTCTTGTTGAGAAGTCACAATGTAGTATGATGTGTAACAATTTTCATCCGTTATCAAAATTAAAGTTTATTTCCACCAAAAAAAACTATACAAAATATTTAAATAATGTCGACTTATAAAAAAAATACGCGTGAAGAAATTAGATCTCTCTCGGCTCATGTTAGATCCGTATTTAAGATGGATCTATGCAGGTCCACACAGAATCCATTGAATTGTAGAATGATGTGAAGTCAAAAGTTAAGAAAATAAAGCTTATGATATTGAAACATGGCTGCATTTTATTTAATTATAACTTTGTTATCACTAGAGATTTATGTATTGTTAATGCTCAAATCATTTTAAGTGAGATTTGAGTATAACCATTATTTTGGGCAGACGGAGTTGAAATAAATATAGAATTGTTTTGGGCAGACGAAGTTGAAACAAATATAGAATTGTTTTGGGCAGACGAAGTTGAAACAAATATAGAATTGTTTTGATCCCATAGAAGGTCACTATATTTGTCGAAATTGATAACCACAAATGTCGGAAGTTGAGAAGGTGTATGGTTTTATTTTTAAAATATGGTAAAATTGGACTGAGCGATCCATTAACAATGTCCACTACAACCCATAAGTTAAATGTTGACATTACTTTTAGGCCAAGGTAGAGTAAGATATGTGGATTTAATTGCTCATCTTCAAATGTAGAGGGAACATGGTTGTTGCATCAACATTTGATAATGTTATTGGAATGTTTTAGGACTTCAGCATTGGTTATGTAAGAATGCAATGTGTCACATGGAGAAGATCTTTTATGCAATGTGATTGCATGGGAAAGTATTTTTTTCCATGTCATGATGTATGTTGTGGAAACATATTAATGTTAATTTGAATTCTACGAGTAAAGAGCGACTCTAGAGGCATGCATAAGTTAACCTTCTAGCAAATAGATTATCTTTCCAATTACAAATAACATTAAGAGTTTGATAGAAATTTCAATGATGAGTATAATTCTACCTTAATCGAAGATCCATATATGGTGGAACAATAGCCTTAAACATTATGTCAAAATATGAATCAACACATAATGTTAAAAGTTTCATTAAATTTTTGACTCGATAGAAAATTTTAACTTTTTGTATCGCGAACTTCATATAACTAAAAGGGAGTTTGTTTTAAAAATAGACAATTATCTAAAAACATCTAGACCTCCATAAAAATGACATGTTTCCATTTCCAACCCAAATCCAACGTTGACATAAACATTGTAGAGTTAGCTAAAACATCCATTAATGTTACACAAAACTAGATGTTTCTTATTACCAAGGAATATTTTCCACATCAACATTTGATGGTATCAAATACACACGATGTATATGAAGAGCAACATTTTCTTACATTACTCGAGAAAATGTTATTGCTATAAATGAATTTTTTTTGGACGAAGCCTTATGAATTTTTTTATAATAAAGAATCGATGTCTTAGTTCAATGTCTTCTCTAGAGTTGGGTTATGTAAAGATTAGGTTTACTTAAGTCAAGCAATATATATATATATATATATATATATATATATATAAACAACGTCTTTTTGTCTTGATTCATTGCATTTTACTTAATTGGGTTATGGAAAATTATACTCATAGTTTTTCTTAATAGCTTGGGTCATGTTATGTGGGATCATATTCTAATAAAATTGAGTCATGTTAAAGTATATAGAACTAATAAATTACAAGTCTAAAATAACATAAATCAAGGTTTAGAATTATAAAGAGAATTTGAATGTTAAACATTAAGATGTTAAAGTAACGTAAATAAAGGTTGGATAATTACAAGGAAAAATCTCAATCTTAAACACTAAGACATTAATATAACCATATTTGACAAGGGTTTTTCATTGTCATTAGGGACATGCCTTCATTTGATCATAAAAGGATCAACGTTCGCAAGATATTTCTAATTATCTTTATTAGTTTTATGTGTTTTGAATTCTCTAAAATGATCAACATCAAAGTTAGAAATTAATTGTTTTTTATTAAGGACTTGCTTTGCTTATACCTCATATTTTAAAATTCTATTTTAATATTATGAAATGATAAATTTAGTTAGTAAGGTTAACTAGGTTAATCATCCACATTTTTTATTTTTTTTTGTAAGCTGAGATGGATCTCTTTCTATTACTATAAAGAAAACAAAACAGTACAGAGTATCAAAAAACATTAACTCGCCCTCGTGGGGAAACCGAGTATTTTAGCCATCTAAAATTTTTAATGGCCGACCAAAAATAAAAGGACCAAAGTCTGATTATCCCTGCAAGATGAACTAAACAGTCCTGAGAATTCCTAATCCTACTGATCTGCATAAAGCATTTTTCCTTATCTAGAACATGCAAAAAACTATAATTATCTAGACTATGTAGTTTCATATACATATCTTTTCTCAAACATCCTCGGCTGCAAATTGCTGGTTTGCTCCTCTGTCTGCTCCCTGATGTTCTCCCTTCAATAGCTGTTGTAATTCATCCAGTTTCTTCTCTTGCATCTCTAAAGAAATGTGGATGAACCTCAGTTCCCTTCTCAATTCGGGGCCTCCTTGCACTATTTCCACCATCTCAGTTGCAACTTGTTCTAATGCCTTTGCCAATAACCTTTTCATTACCCAGTAAATGTGGAGAGATTGCTTGAACAGAGACATTCTGCTTCTGGTGTTGCCTGGGTCATGCAGTAAGAATTCCAAATCCTCCATCTCTGAATCAGATTAGGCTTGTACAGATTCCTCCTCCAAATTCTGAATAATTCTTCTGACCTTTGAGTTTGTATTTTGCTGATAGGCCCTCTCAGCCTGGTGAATTCTCTTCTTTATCGATCGTCTTGTTTTTTTGGCTGGTCCCGCTTCCTGCTTCAGATTCTCTCCTCTGTCCCCTTCATCATCCACACTTTTTTAATTCAACATTTCCTTTTCATAAAAATAAATATTAAAATTTATAAAAACTCTTTTATTATGTTAGGATAATACTCAAAAGCACCATGATAGTGATGTAGACATAAAACCTATATAAATTGCATAGTAAAAGCATGATAACACATATTTAACATTAAATGAAAGTTAATATAGAGTAAAATTTCTAACAAATAATTCAAGAGCCTTTTACTAGAATCAATGGTCAATGCTTATGAAAATTAATACATCTACAAAGTCAGTCCTAGGGGGGCAACTTAATTGGTGATTGAAGTAATGTGAAATCTGTGAAAACTGAGAGATCCAAGGTTCAAATCCCCCAATTGTGACTTGGTTTATGGAGAGGACGACATGTCATAGACCCCCAAAGGTTTACTAGTAGTTACATGTCGAGCGGGTTGTTGGGTTCCTCTAGGATACCAAAAAAAACATCTACAAAGTCACTCGGAGGATCTTTATATTACACATCTTGATAACAACTACATAAAGCTCAAACCATGGAGAGTCAAAACCCTTTATTACATTAATCTCTCAAATATTTAATTTATAAGGTCATGATTATTAGGTTCTCGTGCCTTTCCATTTTTGTGAGCTACCCAAATATTTATTCAATTAATATATGGTTAAAAAACAAAATTTTAACCATATCTCTAGATGGTGTGACCCTTGAGTAGTCCTTCTTAGTTTGTTCGGCCCTTATGAATCCCTTCTTGATGATTTAATGTCCTCGATGTTTCTTGTATGATCTTCTTATGCTTCGGCCGTTGAGTATCTTTCTTTAAGTTGCCTTTCCTTGATGTAGTCACCTTAGCTCTGAAACCATGTTGAAAAATCTAGAGGCGGCTAGATTAGGTGATTTCTCTTACTTTGATAACTCCTTGTGATGAACGTTTTACTTAACTTGATTAACTTCTTCTTTTACTTGATTATTATTAGTGTTCTTCTATCATCAAACCACTACTAAATAATAAAAACAATGAGACAATAGGACATATTATGCAATTAGCCAAGGCCAAAAACATATCTACTTGAGAGGAAACCCACAAGAAATCTTCTCTTATTATAGAAATTCAATTGAAAATTTTCAAGACGTATGACCCTTGACCAAGACCCTCGAAGACCAAGTCAAACCTTTCGAGCTTTTCCTTGTAGCAACTTTTTCAATTTCGACTTCTAGCAAATTCTTCTGCAACTTTGACCCCCAACGGATTCTCCTGCAACTTCGACCCCCAGCAGATTCTTCTGTAACTTCGACCCAACAGTTTCTTCTTCAACTTTGACCCAGTAGTTTCTTCTGCAACTTCGACCTGCCCAGCAACTTTCCAGCACTTCGACTTGGCCAACAAATTTCCAGCACTTCGACATACCCAACAACTTCCCAGCACTTCAACTTGCCCAACAACTTTCCCACACTTCGACTTGCCCAGCCACTATAGAAATCTTAACACGAGAGACAGAGAGAGACACCCAAAACTTCGACCTTGCTCTTCTTCTTCGTCGTCTTTTTCCAGCTTCTACCTTGAGGAGATCAAACTTGCTTAAGTGAGTGTCCAAATGAGGGCGAGTTTCTTCTTATTTATAGGCTTCTAAGGGGTACGAATTGCTATCTTTAGGCCAACTTGTCCCTTCATGTAGGCTCACTTGATCTTTGCACCATGACTTGGTCTTAGAGGGTATCTTGACTCTATTTTGACTCAAATAAATTCTTTTTACAATATGTAACATGCCCAAATGGGTCTTACATACATGACAATGACTCTCTGAATTGTAGACAGAATGACAAGCCCTAGAAGCTCTCATGGGAGCTTGAGCCTTGACCTATAAGATAAATTTCCTTGAGCATGAAACCCATGCCTCAAGAATAACAATAATAAATTTATTTTCTCATTACATCAAATACATAAAATCATGATTACATATGTCATTATGAAGACCGAACCTAGTTACATATTTCAACAGTGTTTTCTGGTGGATATATAAAATAAATTGTTAATTTTAGGTATGTTCTATGCTTAGAGAAATTTATTTCAATTTTCACAGTTAGCTCAATATGTTTCCAAATTAGCAATCACATCAGCATAGTAGTAAATTGCAGATAGAACATATACATGAATCACAGAAGACAAGCCAAGACAAGAGGACACAAGATGTGGCGCTAGCCAGGGACAAACCCCAATGTGGGGGAACCCTTGATCAATTCTTCTTATATGTTCTTCAATAGTTTAGCAGAGAGAGAGAGATAGTACATATACAACAAAAGTCAACACTTTGACTTATCTAAATAAGAGCAGAGATCATCTCTAAGAAGATGATACATGAGGTAGCTGGACTGAGTTGAAGACATGCAGCTTCAACTAATTCTCCAAGGTGACTCCATCACCATGTTGAGCCTATCACTGTGTTGCACCATCATACCATGTCCAGCATCACTGAGCTACAACACACTGCACCATCACTATGTTCAGCATCACTGAGCTACACCATGCTACACCATCACTATGTTCAGCGTCACTTATCTACACCATGTTGCACCATCACTATGTCGAGCATCATTGAGCTACACCATGTTGCACCATCACTATGTCCAGTATCACTGAGCTACACCATGTTGCACCATCACTATGTCCAGCATCACTGAGCTACACCATGTTGCACCATCACTATGTCCAGCGTCACTGAGCTACACCATGTTGCACCATCACTATGTCCAGCATCACTGAGCTACACCATGTTGCACCATCACTCTGTCCAGCATCACTGAGCTACACCATGTTGCACCATCACTCTGTCCAGCACCATGTTGCACCATCACTCTGTCCAGTATCACTGAGCTACACCATGTTGCACCATCACTATGTTCAGCATCACTGAGCTACATCATGCTGCACCATCACTATGTTCAGCATCAATGAGCTACACAATGCTGCACCATCACTATGTCCGGTATCACTGAGCTACACCATCGCTATGTCCAGTATCACTGAGCTACACCATGCATCCTGTACCCATCGTTGCTACTGTGTGCACTATGCATCCTGTACCCATTGCTACTATTGTGTGCACTATGCTGCACTATGCATCTTGTACCCATTGTTGCTACTGTGTGCACTATGTTGCACTATGCATCCTGTAGTCATATACTATGTTGTCTATAATGTTACAGCGTTCATCATAAGACCAAGGTGGTTAGCTATAGTGCTATGGCCTGCAGCCTAGCACATAGCAATGCTAATGTCTTCTCCTCTATGACAACGTTAGAGTTACAGCAATAGGTTTTCGTTAAGACAACGATTGGATTTATCATTCATGACTGTGTTTCAATCAAAACAACAGTTAGAGCATCCTTACTTCGAACAACATTAAGGATAGCTGAAGGTGTGGCTTCTTTATCTCAGCATTCAAGTGTGAGAGCATTCCTTCTATACCTTTCATGACTGCATGTAGGATGAGGGTTTTTCCTTCCATGACAGCGAGGGCATTCCATGTGTAGAACACTCTTCTAAAACAGTGTTTAGGTGTGAGAGCATTCCTTCCATAACAACAAGGGCATTTCATGTGTAGAACACTCTTCTAAGACAACGTTTAGGTGTGAGAGCATTCCTTCCATAACAGCAAGGGAATTTCATGTGTATAACACTCTTCTAAGACAACATTTAGGTGTGAGAGCATTCCTTCCATAACAGCGAGGGAATTCCATGTGTAGAACACTCTTCTAAGACAGTGTTTCCACTTAGGGATTCTTCTCTCCACTAAAACCCAAAACGAGTGGAGAAGAAGAGATCTCAAGTGAGTTGTGTCTTTGCTAGGCACTTGTATTTATACTAAAACAAGGAGCACAAGTGGGGGTAGTTTGGTTGCTAGCTGACCTTGACGAATTGTCCCATCACACAAATAAATTAATACCTCCATGAATACTTATCGGAATCAGATGATCTTTATATCAATCCCACACCTCTTGATGAGAGGGATCCAAGAAAAATATCAGTGCCATAGATAAGATGACCCACATGGAGTTTGGTCCTAGTTGCCAATTTTAACACTCCCTCTCAACTAGGGAGAACTCCATCCACTGATCCATCTGCCAGACTGTACTATCTCTGCCATCAGTGCCCTGCATTACTCTACTCTGCTAAACCATAAAGAAGAAGAATTGATCGAGAATGTCTCATACCATTCTCTACTGACCCGAAGTCAGTTCCATATAAAGAGAGTGTGTCATACCACTCTTACTGATCCCAAATCAATTCCAAGAGAGTGAGTCATATCACTCTTATTGACCCAAAGTCAATTTCATTAATCCCAGATCAATATCAAAAGAGAGTGTATCAAACCACTCATACTGATCCCAGATCAATGGAGGTCATCCTAGCATAGGGAGTACGGTAGATACAACGATGCGTACATTGATAGTACTACTATGGTCCCTAACCCCATTTCCCTACTCATCGACCAGATGAGAGGTACTTCCCATGAGTCCCAAACTGCATGGTTAAGATGCCTCGACAGGAGAACCACTCATCCTGTCCATAAGTTGCCACAGGGTATCACAAGGGAAGGCTAAGCCATTCACCCTGTACACAACACACCATTAGGGGAGGGTGAGTAGCCCTATGGTCGCTCGTTGCACCAAGAAGTACCCCAAGCCCCCCGGAGCTCCCAGAGCTCAATGCATGCATCATGCAAGACCCTCATAAGAAGGTCTCTCAATGGCTCCAAGTTGTTCGGGAAAGTCACAAATTTGTCATTTCCCTGGGGCTTCAACAAAATGTTTGCGACCTGTACATCAGTGTCAATGTGATGAAGCCTCCTCGCTCGTCGATGTACCATATCCCAAATAAGGTAGTATCTGATGTCTACATGCTGGAGAAATCATAGAATACGGGATTCCTCAACAATCGAATCCCCCTCTGGTTGACACAGAAGATCACGGTGGTATCCATCATGTGTACAAACAGCTAACTGAAGAGCTTCTAAAACCAGGCAGCTTCACACGAGATCATACTCGTAGCTATGTATTCGGTCTTAGTGGTGCTCAAAGCAACCGTCTTCTGTTTCCTGCTCATCCAGGATATCGAGCAGAACCCAAAGAGAACCAGCACTCGGAAGTGCTCTTGCAATCCTTCACACTGCCTGCCCAGTCAGCATTCGAATAATCATGTAGCTTGATATTTCCAACAGTGTATCTCAATCTATGAGAGATTGTGCCCCGAAGATATCTCAGAAGATCCTTGGCACAAATCTAGTGAGGCTCAACCATACATGAGCTCACCATGCTAACTGCAAAACATATATCCGAACAAGAGTTCACCAAGAACACCAATGCTAGTATGAGATTGTGAAACTGAGAGGCATTTCCCAAATCAGGTTCGGTATCCCTACCACATAACTTCTAAAAGTTAAGATCCATAGAGGTAGTCACGGGCTTGCAGTTCACCATTCCAAATTTGGAATCCAACTCCCTCTTACTTTTGCAAATGAGAGGGTCTGCACCTGTCAGAAAGAGGTCGTCCTTGGAAGGTGCCGGTATGAGAGGTCTATCATCCACAACCTTCAAGCAATGGTTTGGATCGGCTTCACTCCTAGTGAATCTCAGCTTCCTCAGACAGCTATCAATCCTCTCATACTAAGCCCGAGGTGTTTTGCTTCAAGCCATAGAGGGCTCTCTTCCACCTGCATACATGAGATTCCTGATCATGAATCTCAAACCCCTCGGGTTGTTCCAAATCTATGGACCTGCTACTTGAGGGGAATGGTCCCCTTGTAAGATTTTCCTTCGGTACATCTCGGACATGTACCTTCATGCTCTTCTTGAATTCAGGCATCCCTGTCACCATCTGACTCACATCGAGTAGGGCCTCATAATAGACCTCTGGTGCTATAGATGAGATGTGTCAACTGACATGGTCCCCAATGGACCATCCAGCAACTTGATACAAATTGCCAATCCCTGAACCCATGAGTAAAAGCATTTATTGAAAATTTCATTTTCAAACACATACCTTTCCATCGATGAATGCCACCCTAAAAGTTAAAACCTTTGACTTCCATTACCGAAATGGACACCAAGTTCTTCTTGCGATCAAGTACATAAAGAGATTCTCGTAAATGAATCGAGTTACCCTCATTCACTTGAGGGGTAACATTCCCTACACCCTTTCCGGGATAGGTGGTATTGACTCCAAGTATAATCCCACGATTGTTTCCATCTCTACCAAATTAGAGAGAGCACCCTTCTATCCGATGAAGTGCCTTGAAGCACTACAATCAATAAGCCAAATTCCCAAAGAGTCTGAAGGAGAAGGTCAATATAAGATAATGCTTCTTTATCTTATCAAGAACAAATTTTGATTCTTCATACCTGGGGTTCCTTGCTTTCTTTGAAGAGTTGGCCATTTCCTTGATGACCTGCATTCCTTCGATGATTGAAGATATCCCTGGAATGATTGTTATCATCAAGTGATGTGTCCGACCATTCGGACACTCCTTCGCATAATGGCCTAACTTATTGAAAGCAACGCATCTACGTTTCCTTCTACCCTTAGATCCGAACTTCCCATTGAAGTGATCTTTAGGTAGGACATCAGAAGCTTCCGCTGCGTCACTCGGATAATATTCTCTGCTTCGACTTCACCCTTGAAGAGGGATGAAGAACCCATTGAGCCTTTTGTCCTTTCCCAACTGTCTTCGGTGATTGCTCTTTCACTCTTGCTTGGGCTTTGTCTTCACCTCAGCTCTGATACCATGTTAATTTTAAGTATGTTCTATGCTTAGAGCAATTTATTTCAATTTTCACAGTTAGCTCAATATCTTTTCCAGATTAGCAATCACATCAGCATAATAGTAAATTGCAGATAGAACATATACATTAATTGCACAATACAAGCCAAGACAAGAGGACACAAGATGTGGCACTAGCCAGGGACAAACCCCAATGTGGGGAAACCCTTGCTCAATTCATCTTATATGTTCTTCAATAGTTCAGCAGAGAGAGAGAGAGAGAGTTAGTACATATACAACAGAAGTCAATACTTTGACTTATCTAAATAAGAGCAGAGATCATCTCTAAGAAGATGATACATGAGGTAGTTGGACTCAGTTGAAGACATGTTGCTTCAACTGATTCTCCAAGGTGACTCCGTCACCATGTTGAGCCTATCACTATGTTGCACCATGCTGCACCATCATACCATGTCCAGCATCACTGAGCCACACCATGCTGCACCATCACTATGTTCAGCAACACTAAGCTACACCATGCTGCACCATCACTATGTCCAACATCATTGAACTACACCATGCTGCACCATCACTATGTCCAGCGTCATTGAGCTACACCATGCTGCACTATCACTATGTCCATTATCATTGAGCTACACCATGCTGCACCATCACTATGTTCAGCATCACTGAGCTACACCATGCTGCACCATCACTATGTCCAGCATCACTGAGCTACACCATGACGCACCATCACTATGTCCAACATCACTGAGCTACACCATGTTGCACCATCATCACTGAGCTACACCATGATGCACCATCACTATGTCCAACATCACTGAGCTACACCATGTTGCACCATCATCACTGAGCTACACCATGATGCACCATCACTATGTCCAACATCACTGAGCTACACCATGCTGCACCATCACTATGTCCAGTATCATTGAGCTACACCATTCTACACCATCACTATGTCTATCATCACTGAGCTACACCATGTTGCACCATCACTATGTCCAGTATCACTGAGCTACACCATGTTGCACCATGCATTCTGTACCCATCGCTGCTATTGTGTGCACTATGCATCCTATACCCATCACTGCTACTGTGTGCACTATGCTGCACTATGCATCCTGTAGTCATATACTATGTTGTCTATAATGTTACAACATTCATCATAAGACCAAGGTGGCTAGCTATAGTGTTATGGCCTGCGGCCTAGCACATAGCAATGCCAATGTCTTCTCCTCTATGACAGTGTTAGAGTGACAGCAATAGGCTTCCGTTAAGACAACGATTGGATCTATCATTCATGACTATGTTTCAATCAAAACAACAGTTAGAGCATCCTTACTTAGAACAGCGTTAAGGATAGCTGAAGGTGTGGCTTCTTTATCTCAGTGTTTAAGTGTGAGAGCATTCCTTCTATACCTTTCATGACTGCGTGTAGGATGAGGGTTTTTCCTTCCATGACAGCGAGGGCATTCCATGTGTAGAACACTCTTCTAAGACAGCGTTTAGGTGTGAGAGCATTCCTTCCATAACAGCGAGGGCATTTCATGTGTAGAACACTCTTCTAAGACAGTGTTTAGGTGTGAGAACATTCCTTCCATAACAGCGAGGGCATTTCATGTGTAGAACACTCTTCTAAGACAATGTTTAGGTGTGAGAGCATTCCTTCCATAATACCAAGGGCATTCCATGTGTAGAACACTCTTCTAGCATTTCCACTTAGGGATTCTTCTCTCCACTAAAACCCAAAACAAGTGGAGAAGAAGAGATCTCAAGTGAGTTGTGTCTTTGCTAGGCACTTGTATTTATACTAAAATGTGGAGCACAAGTGGGTGTAGTTTGGTTGCTCGTTGACCTTGACGAATTGTCCCATCACACAAATAAACTCATATCTCCATGAATACTTATCGAAATCGGATGATCTTTAGATCAATCTTACACCTCTCGATGAGAGGGATCCAAGAAAAATATTAGCTGCCATATATAAGATGACCCACATGGAGTTTGGCCCTAGTTGCCAATTTTAACATAAATGATGTAAGGCATTTTGCATGTAAAAGGCTAGGTGGTTATAGAGTCTTTCGTGATAAATACTGGCCCTCAGTGGAAGAAGAACTGTGTCTGAATGTAATGGTTTTGGCCAATGTTCCAGTTGATTTAATATAAACCACTTGTTTCTTTTAAAAATATATATATGTATAGCAAAGAAAAGAAAAAAAAATATTGAGTACCTTGACGGTCAAGGGCAACTTCCAAGCACATTATATTATAAGTACAAATTGTGGAGAAGAAGACCTTGGTTAGATATTGTAATTTTGCATGATTGATTAATGCATAGACGCATGAATGAATCCTTATAGAATTTTGTTATGAAAGGAGCCACTTGAAGTGGGAAAAACACTTGTGATTTTAAGCTTTAGGTTGTGTAAATTTATTAGATGCTTATACTATTGTCATGAAGTATTACTTCACCCAAGGTAATGGGCTTCCTTTCATCTTATGAAAACTTATCAAATCGCAAGACTAGATAATGTATGGATAAGCTAAAGCCCTACGAACTTGAAAAATCATAACTAGTCCCAAAAAAGGATAAACAAAAGGAGCAAGTTAGGAACTTAGGAAATATGAGATAGTATGCCCTTCATTCAATCTTAACTAGATGAGATAATTTATGTTACTGTGATCATTAGATTTTTTATGTAAGAGAACATTGTGCAGATCATGAATTTGTATGTTAAATTGCATAGGATAGGGAAAAATCTCCTTAAGGGTAGTGGTAAAAAGGTGTCCCCAGGCTATGATGATATTTATGCATATTTATATGGTACAATTGTTATTAAGTTTATGGATTACGACAATTGTTGTTTAATGTGTAGAAATTTCTCATTTCCCACCCCGGTTTTCAGTTTCTCCTCGTGAAGAAATTAGATCTCTCTCGGCTCATGTTAGATCCGTATTTAAGATGGATCTATGCAGGTCCACACAGAATCCATTGAATTGTAGAATGATGTGAAGTCAAAAGTTAAGAAAATAAAGCTTATGATATTGAAACATGGCTGCATTTTATTTAATTATAACTTTGTTATCACTAGAGATTTATGTATTGTTAATGCTCAAATCATTTTAAGTGAGATTTGAGTATAACCATTATTTTGGGCAGACGGAGTTGAAATAAATATAGAATTGTTTTGGGCAGACGAAGTTGAAACAAATATAGAATTGTTTTGATCCCATAGAAGGTCACTATATTTGTCGAAATTGATAACCACAAATGTCGGAAGTTGAGAAGGTGTATGGTTTTATTTTTAAAATATGGTAAAATTGGACTGAGCGATCCATTAACAATGTCCACTACAACCCATAAGTTAAATGTTGACATTACTTTTAGGCCAAGGTAGAGTAAGATATGTGGATTTAATTGCTCATCTTCAAATGTAGAGGGAACATGGTTGTTGCATCAACATTTGATAATGTTATTGGAATGTTTTAGGACTTCAGCATTGGTTATGTAAGAATGCAATGTGTCACATGGAGAAGATCTTTTATGCAATGTGATTGCATGGGAAAGTATTTTTTTCCATGTCATGATGTATGTTGTGGAAACATATTAATGTTAATTTGAATTCTACGAGTAAAGAGCGACTCTAGAGGCATGCATAAGTTAACCTTCCAGCAAATAGATTATCTTTCCAATTACAAATAACATTAAGAGTTTGATAGAAATTTCAATGATGAGTATAATTCTACCTTAATCGAAGATCCATATATGGTGGAACAATAGCCTTAAACGTTATGTCAAAATATGAATCAAAACATAATGTTAAAAGTTTCATTAAATTTTTGACTCGATAGAAAATTTTAACTTTTTGTATCACGAACTTCATATAACTAAAAGGGAGTTTGTTTTAAAAATAGGCAATTATCTAAAAACATCTAGACCTCCATAAAAATGACATGTTTCCATTTCCAACCCACATCCAGCGTTAACATAAACATTGTAAAGTTAGCTAAAACATCCATTAATGTTACACAAAACTAGATGTTTCTTATTACCCAGGAATATTTTCCACATCAACATTTGATGGTATCAAATACACACGATGTATATGAAGAGCAACATTTTCTTAAATTACTCGATAAAATGTTATTGCTATAAATGAATTTTTTTATGACAAAGCCTTATGAATTTTTTTATAATTAAGATTTGATGTCTTAGTTCAATGTCTTCTCTAGAGTTGGGTTATGTAAAGATTAGGTTTACTTAAGTTAAGCAATGGATATATATATATATATAA
Organism: Pinus tabuliformis; assembly: GCA_031772625.1. Taxonomy (NCBI): domain Eukaryota; kingdom Viridiplantae; phylum Streptophyta; class Pinopsida; order Pinales; family Pinaceae; genus Pinus; species Pinus tabuliformis. Next base: position 1,127,013,985 of record CM062818.1, on the reverse strand, counting down.
CGTCTTTTTGTCTTGATTCATTGCATTTTACTTAATTGGGTTATGGAAAATTATACTCATAGTTTTTTCTTAATAGCTTGGGTCATGTTATGTGGGATCATATTCTAATAAAATTGAGTCAGGTTAAAGTATATAGAACTAATAAATTACAAGTCTAAAGTAACATAAATCAATGTTTAGAATTATAAAGAGAATTTGAATTTTAAACATTAAGATGTTAAAGTAATGTAAATAAAGGTTGGATAATTACAAGGAAAAATCTCAATCTTAAACACTAAGACATTAATATAACCATATTTGACAAGGGTTTTTCATTGTCATTAGGGACATGCCTTCATTTGATCATAAAAGGATCAACATTCACAAGATATTTCTAATTATCTTTATTAGTTTTATGTGTTTTGAATTCTCTAAAATGATCAACACCAAAGTTAGAAATTAATTGTTTTTTATTAAAGACTTGCTTTGCTTATACCTCATATTTTAAAATTCTATTTTAATATTATGAAATGATAAATTTAGTTAGTAAGGTTAACTAGGTTAATCATCCACACTTTTTTAATTCAACGTTTCCCTTTCATTTTAATTAATATTTTAATTTATAAAAACTCTTTTATTATGTTAGGATAATTCTCAAAAGCACCATGATAGTGATGTAGACATAAAACCTATATAAATTGCATAGTAAAAGCATGATAACACATATTTAACATTAAATGAAAGTTAATATAGAGTAAAATTTCTAACAACTAATTCAAGAGCCTTTTACTAGAATCAATGGTCAATGCTTATGAAAATTAATACATCTACAAAGTCAGTCCTAGGGGGGCAACTTAATTGGTGATCGAAGTAATGTGAAATCTGTGAAAACTGAGAGATCCAAGGTTCAAATCCCCAAGTTGTGACTTGGTTTATGGAGAGGACGACATGTCATAGACCCCCAAAGGTTTACTAGTAGTTACATGTCGAGCGGGTTGTTGGGTTCCTCTAGGATACCAAAAAAAACATCTACAAAGTCACTCGGAGGATCTTTATATTACACATCTTGATAACAACTACATAAAGCTCAAACCATGGAGAGTCAAAACCCTTTATTACATTAATCTCTCAAATATTTAATTTATAAGGTCATGATTATTAGGTTCTCGTGCCTTTCCATTTTTGTGAGCTACCCAAATAGTTATTCAATTAATATATGGTTAAAAAACAAAATTTTGATTTCTAAATATAACCTAGATTTTGTAGTTTGAATATTCAAAGTCAACTATAAAAATTAAGTTTCTTCATCACACTTGGTTTTTAGCTTAATTGCGCCCTTTAAACTCTATTTATTTTGATAAAAGTTCATGAATAAGAGATGTTCCCTACAATATATAAAAATTTAGCTTCTAATTCAAAGTATTGCATGTACTCAAGTCTAAATATTAAACCCTTATTTTTGCATAAATTTGAAAACTTATGCATGTTGACTTGGGACATCCAGCGTACTTAATATTTTTTTATGAAATTTTATGAGAAGATAAAGGAAGGCATCCTCTTTAACATATCCAAATTCATTAAATCTAAGAGATGAGAGTGTCATATTTAAAACACTAAATCCTTATGAATGATGAAAATAACGAAAACCTAAAATAAAACCAAAATAAAATTGGAAATATTTTTAGGTATGTAGGATTATTGAAACCATAGGGGGCTTGCATCACACACCCTAGTTAATAAAAATCATGACCTTGTGCTTATGGTGACAATTACATGTTTGGATATTTAGACACCTAGGAGTTAGTTAAGCTCAACTTGGACTAATGTGTATTGGAAAAGTGTGTTACTTTTGTGTTGTTTTGCAATTAACTAATCCAAGAGTCGCAATAATGTTTTAGGCATTAAGTGATATAATGGTCCATCTTCTCTTTAATAATAACAAAACTTGATTTGCAGATTAACACCTAATTCATATATGGTCTCTATTTATAGAGCATGAAAGGTCATTTTTTTATGGTCAATTACCGAAAGATGTTCATGCAAATTATTTTATTTTCCATTCATATATTGCCTCAAGTGGGCACATTCGCTAGGACCATATATTTTTTCCCTCATTGAGAGTTTTAAGCACATAAATATTGGTGTATTGATCTTATATTATTTATAATACTAGATTGTTGTGCTAAGATCTTCCTCAAATTAGAAACAAAATGCTTTCATTGTGCTTAAGGATTCATGAATTTTTGCAAGTGAAAAATGAGTTTTTTATGCTAATTTTATGAGAAATTAAACATAAATAAGAGACTGGACAGCAACATAAACATGTACAGTACATCATCAAAAACACATTACAACAGGAACATGATAAAGGATTTCAGCCCTCCTGGGCTACGTCTCCTTCATCTAGCTTCCAATGCTTGGGCCTCTCTATTATGCTCAAAAATGTAAAAATATGTGTTTACAATGCTCAAATGCTTCTAAAACCTGCTCCAATCAGTCCAGAATGTCAAAAAATGGCTATCTGGCCTCTTTTTGCATCCAATTTGGTGGAAAACTGAAGAAGCTATGACCTCTCCTAGTTTTTCCACTATTCACTCCACAAATTGCTCCAAATTCGGCATGATCCTATGGTTTGTGAACGCGGCGGGGCGATGTGCAATTGCGATATGGCGAACCCGACAAAACTATTAACAGAACTCATAAACTTATCACATCTGGGATCCTTTCTCAATTCACAATCTATAGAGTACTGGCGGTCTTATATATGCGGGACTCTGTATTCTGCAGCGTGTGATTGTGATCTGTGATTGCGATGATCGCATTGCAACCCTTCCCTGCTCGGGGTCCGATCATCGCATCACAACTGTTGGGGCCAATTCTTTAATGCCTTTCACCTGCCCTGTTGCGATTGTGATTATCACATTGCACCCTCGATTGTTCTGGGGCCAATTTTTAACGTTGACCCACCTGCGACATGCGATTTACGAAATGCGGGGTCCACTAGCGGCCTGCCACTTGGCGCTTCCCCATTCGCTGAAGAGCCCTGCCACACCATCTTTTCTTGTCATCTGTCCAAGTCAAACCTGGACTTTGACTTGCTATAACTTCTTCATATGAGATCGGATTCGAGTGTCGTTCACATCGTTGGAGTCAGGATGATGAGCTCTACTATCTGAAGCTAAGTTTATAGAGATTTTGACACTTTGAGTTTTGAGCCTAATTTTGAACACCTCATCACTCCTCCCCACTAGAAGCCTTTTGGACCCCAAAAGGATCACTTTCAGTTGTCTAACAGGTGAGGGTACAGTTCCCTCACCTTTCCAACCTTTATCCATTTGTTTTTTAAAGGATTTGTACCCTTGAGCCCCACTCGAAGATAATCGATACTTCCCCTTTTTTATGTATGTGTTCTTTGGTCAAGTATAGTGTCTTGTTGAAGCTCATCAAGGAATTTTGGAGAAAAGTCTTCAATAGAAGAACTTTGAATATTCTCTCCTTGATCTTTAATCAAAGAGGCTCATGCAACCTTAAATTCTCAACATTAACAACAACATAAATTTGCATATATGAAGGCAAATCCAACCTGAAGGCATTGTTACCAATCTTTTCCAAAATTCTAAATGGACCATATCTAATTGGTTTTAGCTTTTTACCTTCTCCTTGGAGCCTCTCTTTGTTAATGTGAAGCCAAACTTCATCACCAACTTGGAACTTGTGATCTTGACGATGCTTGTCGTGCCTTGCTTTGTACTTGCCTTGGCTTTTCTCAAGCTGTTCTTGAACCTTTTGGTGTACTAATTGGATTTGTTCAATGAACTTTCTTGCTTTGTCTATGTCGCTATGACCTTCAATAGAAACATCTTTGCCAAAAATAAAATCCAAAGGAGATTTAGGCAAGTATCGCAAGCATGCCTCAAATGGCGAAGTTTGAGTTGAAGAGTGCTTGACTCAGTTGTAAGCATGTTGAATATAGTGCAAATGTTCATCCCACAACTTAGGATGCTTGTTGAAATACCCACAAAGAAGATGTACCATTGTTTTGTTCACCACTTTTGTTTGACCATCTGTTTGCGGATGAAAGGTTGTACTCTTTTTCAATTTGTGTCCATGAATCCCCACAAGCTTGACCAAAAATTCCCAACAAAGCGAGAATCTCGATCACTAACAATGGATGTGGGCAATCGAAAATGCACCCAAACATTCCGAATGAATAATTGAGCAGTTTGTTCAGATATAACTTGCTTTTTACATGGCATCAAAATATACATTTTGTTGAACCTATCCACAACTACATACAAATAATCATGGCCTCTTTTTGACAATGGAAGACCTCCTACGAAATCCATAGAAACACTCTCCCACGGTCGTGTAGGAACGGGAAGTGGTGTGTACAATCCTAACTTCCTATTGCTAGGCTTACTGATTACACATAATGAACATCCTTTAATAAAACGAGACACATTTTCAAGTATATGAGGCCAATAACAATACCTTTGTAGATGTGCCATTGTCTTACTTACACCGAAATGACCAACAATAAGATAAGTATGTGCCTCTTTTATGATGTTAACTCTTTCTCCCTGTGGAATACAAAGCTTGCCAAGATGGTACAACAAGTTATCATGCAAATGATAATCCAATTCTACTTGGTTACCTTGACTCAAGCTTGCATAAACATATTAAAAGTCATTGTCTGATGCATATTTCTCAATATAACTTTCATGTAAAATAGAATTATTCTTGTGTAAAGTAGTTGCACTAACAATAGGCTTAGAAAGCATATCAACAACTTTATTGTAGATACCTTTCTTATACCTGATTACCAAGTGGAATTGTTGAAGAAAACTCATCCAATGGAAGTTCCTTTATCGCTGCAACTTAAACATTTCACCATTGAAAATTTTTGAATGAAAAGAAATGGGCTTACCACATTGCATAAAGACTGCGCCCATGGCATAGTCGCATACATCAACCTGAAACTTAAATGACTTTTTCAAAAAATAGTAGTATAAAGGCTAAACTGATATTTTGTTTTAAAGAATCAAATGCCTCTCGTTGTTTACCTCCCCACTAGAAGACCTTTTGCACAACTGCTAACGAATGCAAATGAGCTACAATAGAAGAAAAATTAACAAATATCTCCTCCAACATTGGGTTGCTCCCAAAAAACATCTTATCCAAATGACTATCTTGATGATGCCTGCATAAATTACGAGGAGAGCAAAGGTGTCTGCGGCTTCACGAGGATGTATAATTCTTTCACCTATGTCGGCAAGAATGGAGCCCAAAGTGATATATTTGTAGCTTCCACAGATCCCACTCGCTGTAATTATAGTATCGCGCTTGGAAGAACCAATTTCACGGCTCAAGTACATCAAAGAAGTTTTATCCAACATATACTTTGACATCTTTAGAAACAAATGTTCTTGACATATGACATCAAGTATTTTTTTCTCACACATGACATGTTCATAATGAAATTTTCTGAAAATGAAAATGTCATGCAAATAAACTATCTTGTCTAGAAATGGCTTCAATACGTCTTGCTTCATATGCAGGAAAGTAGTAGGATAATGGCAAAGACCAGAAAGCATAATAAGCCATTCAAACAAACCTTGCTTTGTTTTGAATTTCGTCTTCCATGTATCTCCTTCAACAACTCTACTTTGATAAAAACCACTTCTTGAATCCCATTCAATGAAATGCTTATCATTCTTCTTGGGCGTGAAAACAAGAGGTGCACCACATGGTAAAGGAGAAGGTCGAATGCTCCTTTTATTCAACAATCCCTGGGTTTGTGTCTTAACTTTTGCGCTTTCGATCACTGACGGCCTGTACATGCCAATGTTAGGAAGACAGTTTTGCTACAACTGTATTTCATGTTGGATTCTCCTCTTGGGAGGTAATCCCTTTGGTTCCTAAAACATCTCATCATATTGGTTAACTACGTCAACCAATTTAGATTTCAAATTTGAATCACAACCTTCAAAAGCTTCATTATTAACATCATCCTTGGGTTTGATCATTAGAAGCACAAAATTCTTGCTCGAATTCACTAGTCTTTTCATTTGCCCTGCATTAACAAGCGAAATATTTATTTTCTTGCTATGAGCTCTCACAATATATTCTACTCCACCTTTGAATAAATGATATTTGTTTTCATGTCTATGGAAGATAAATTTTATGTCATAAAGGTACGGGTTGCCCAGAACTATGCCACAAATATCTAATGTCACACTGTCAAGCTCCACTTCATCTATGAAATTTGCAGTAACGGCGAATCTCAGTTTACACTTTCTAGTGACCTGCAATTGCACATTGTCACACACCCATCCAAGTGGATAAGGTTTATGATGTGGAACGGTTTCCAAGTTTAAACTTTTGACAATGTTTTCAGAGATAAGATTGGATTGAGAGCCATTATCAAAAAGCATATCAATCTTGTTGTGTTTTGATATCACCCTTATGTGAAAAAGTTCTATTCTCCTCTTTTCATTTGGAGTTTCATTTTGTGAGTTTGAAGAACTAGTGCTAGCAATGGATTCTTTTCCTTTTAACCCCGTGGCTGTGATTTTAGTTTCATCACCCGAATCGGATCCCAAATCATGTTGAGTGGTTGTAGTTGTTTTTCTTTGGTCTCATTTCAGGATGAAGCTTCCGATAATGAGCTTCATCGTGACCCTCTTTGGAACAATGTTTGCATGTAATTTTCTCTCCTTCTTTTTTGATAGACGCATTTTTCTTTGCCTTCCCTTTGAAAGCCTTTTCCTTTCCTTTACTCTTAAATGGATTTTTACTACATTATTCTAGAGTGTTTTTCCCTCTTGCCTCAAGATGAGTGGCTTGCACACACACACATCATCTATATTATTGGGATTAAACATTAAGATAGTATGCCTAAGGTAACTGTGTAAACCCCCTGTGTATTTCAACAATGTGTCCTGTGATTGCAAATCTACGCCTAACATCAAATACCTTTTTCTGAATTCTTGGGTGTAATATTGCACATTTTTTGTCTTTTGATTGCAACAATGAAATCATTCCAATAAATTGAGATCTTACCATGTTTTTTAATCTCCTCTTGGGTCTTTGATTCCCACCATACTAGTGCTGCACCCTCCATTCTCAAGGAAGCTAACTGAATCTTTATGTCATCCTCTTAAAGGTTTTGAATCCTGCAATAGACCTCCAACTAACGAATCTAATTATCAAGCTTCTCTGCAATCACTTCACCATTATACATGGACAACTCAAATTTAACATCAAGTTTTAAAAAAGGTGATTTACCAGTTCCTTTTGAAGTATGATGATGAGTATGAGTAAGGGTTGTGTTAGTGGAAGAGGGTGAAGATGCTTGTGAAGAAGAATATGAAGAAGATGGTGGAGAGGGTGGAGGTTTGTCTCCATTTCCATTACCTCCTCCTGAAGAGCCTTCTCCTTTGGGAGGTTTGGAAGTTTCCCCTTGCAACCTGGTATTCCTCTCTTCATAGAGGACCGTCACCATCTTTAGCATATCAAAGAAAGCCTTTCTAAAGGTCTTCTAATCTTCTCTCATGTTTGTAGGTTCTCCTTCATGAGACATGATCTCTGGGGTGTTAACTGAAACTTGAGGCTGAACTGGTGTTGGAGATTGTGGCAACCTTTCTCTCCTTCCCCTTGACCCAACTTCAGGGCTTCCAACCAGCTTTCCTTCTCCTCTTTTGAGTTTTAACCTTGTAAGCATGGCATAAACTTTAAAACAATTAAATCCTTCTTTCACAAAGAAAACCTAGTGCTCTGATACCAAAAATGATCTAATTTATAATATTAGATTGTTGTGCTAAGATCTTCCTTAGATTAGAAACAAAATGTTTTCATTGTGCTTAAGGATTCATGAATTTTTGGAAGTGAAAAATGAGTTTTTTTATGTTAATTTTATGAACAATTAAACATAAATAAGAGACTGAACATCAGCATAAACATGTACAAAACATCATAAAAAACACATTACAATAGGAACATGATAAAGAGTTCACCCCTCCTAGGCTACGTCTCCTTGGTCCAGCTTCCAATGGCTTGGGCCTCTCTATTATGCTCAAAAATGTAAAAAGATGTGTTTACAACGCTCAAATGCTTCTGAAACCTACTCCAATCAATCTAGAATGTCCAAAAATGGCTATCTAGCCTCTTTTTGCATCCAATTTGGTGAAAAATTGAAGAAGTTATGACCTCTCCTATTTTTCCACTATTCGCTCCACAAATTGCTCCAAATCCGGCATGATTCTACAAATTAGCTCCAAAAAGTGCTAACTGAGCGAAAAATTTACAGCGTGATGTCCATAATCTTTCGACACTAACTATCCCATCGCAAATCGCAATCAGTGAGAATCGGCAGGCTTATGGTTTGTGAACACGGCGGGGCGATGTGTAATTGCAATATGGCGGACCCAACGGAACTATTAACCGAAACTCATAAGCTTATCGCATTCAGGATCCTTTCACAATTCGTAATCGATGGAGTACGGGTGGTCTTATATATGCGTGACTCTATTTTCTGCAGTGTGCGATTGTGATCTGTGATTGCGATGATCGCATCACAACCCTTCCCTGCTCGGGGGCCGATTGTCGCATCGCAACTACAGAGGCCAATTCTTTAATGCCTTTCCGCCTGCCCTGTTGCGATGTGTAAATGTGATTATCGCATCGCAACCCTTCCCTGCTCGGGGGCTGATCGTCGAATCGCAACTACCGAGGCCAATTCTTTAATGCCTTTCCGCCTAACCTATTGCGATGTGCGAATTGATTATCGCATCGCACCATGGCTTGTTCTGGGGCCGATTTTTAACGCCAACCCACCTGCGACATGTGATTTGTGAAATGCAGGGACCAATGGCAGCCTACCACTTGGCGCTTCCCCATTCGCTGAAGAGCCCTACCACATCATCTTTTCCTACCATTTGTCCAAGTCAAACCTAGAATTTGACTTGCTCTAACTTCTTCATACAATCTCAGATTCGAGTGTCGTTCACACCGTTGGAATAAAGATGACGAGCTCTTCGTTTTGAAGCTAATTTTATAGAGATTCTGAAACTTTGAGTTTTGAGCCTAATTTTGAGCACCTGATCATAATCTTTGTTCTTTGTGTGTGAGAAATTACATTAAGTTGCTTGAACAATATTTTCATACCCCATTTTTCAAACATATATCAAAGGTCCTATGCAAATACTTTAACTATAGATAGAGATCCTAAATCTGTGCCACTACATGCAACAAAGGAATTTTGGAGTTTGTTGTTTCTAAGCATTTATAAGCTAGGGGGAAAGCCACTAGCCAATGCTCAAATTAAATTTAATTTCCAATGCTTAGTGAGGATTTGAAATAGAGATTTTCACTTGGACTTTGTAGAAAATTCCATCATATACTTGAAGTATTTTGAGAGGAAAGTTGACAAAGTTGAAGCTAGTATGCACATATTCCCTCCACATAACCCACTAGATAGGGTGAAATGTGATAATGGTCCCAACTAGTGATTTAAATAAAGGGTGGATTAACCCCCTCCTCACTGAGTTCTATGCAAAGGGAGTTTGCTATGCCACTTGCATAAATAACCTAATCCCTCCATTAGGTAGCCAATTATTACATATGGCAAGCTACCAAGGTCACTTTGTCTCTTACTGGTAACATGGTATAATGCCAAAAATATGAGAGAAGGCTCATGTACAAGTCTTGACTTGATCACCACCAAAGGCACTAAAATATTGTGACAAGGTCAATTTAGGGTCCCATCACGATCTAGAGAATGGTTTAGATGTGGTCGTATTGGGCTACAAGACTTGTAGTTTCAGAGCTAAATCATGTATGACCCTATTGTGCTCTGATGTTGAATACTGTGTTGATGTTATTGGAAAAAAATAGTTTATGCTTCTATAAGGGAGGCATCCTTATGCATAGAATTCTTGGGGAAGCCACGAAGTTCTTGTTGAGATCCTAAAATAGCCTATGAAGAGTGCTTTGAGAACGTGTGTGTGTGTGTGTGTGAGAGAGAGAGAGAGAGAGAGAGAGAGAGAGAGAGAGAGAGAGAGTTTTGTGCCTTTTTATATACTTCGATTATCCTTTGAAAAAAAATGTTGAAGGATTGAGGGAGTGGATACCTATCAGGGTTATGGAGGTATGATGTAGAATGGAGCAAATTCCTTCACATTGCTATAGAACTTGACTCTAATATCAAATTGATATGAAAACAAAAGAAATGTGAAGAACTTAATACTTAATAACTCAAAAACTAATTTAATGCATCATATAAATATTCTTTTATAAGTAATTTCAAAATGGGGTAGTTAATTTTAACTTTGCCATCCATTTATTTTATTAATAAAAACTAACTACTTATTAAATGCATTGTCATCATCCATCATCTCCCTCTTTTGAAATTCATATCAAAATTTCATTGTTATAATCCATTTTCCAGTATTGGACTTTCATAACTTTCAAGATATATATTTTCACCAAATGTTATGCTCTTGACCTGCAAGAATTTCCAGAATACCAAATATGCAAAGAAATACAACCCAAAACACAGAACAAAATGAGAAAAACAACAAATATTTTATTATTAAGAGATGAAAGAAAAGTTCACTTGCGTCTTCGAGGGGGAAACCTCCAACAGAGCAGAGCTCGATTACAAAATAAGACTCGATATTCCTTAATGGGGAGTCTCTATCCTTTATATAGGATTCATACATACAATATCATGGGTCATTACCATGGTTCTCTCAATACCATCTATCTAATACCATGGCCCGTTTGCAACTAACTGTGGTCCCTTTATTAAATGCGGGTCAACCACTTACAATTATTAATATGGGCTTTATTGACTCTTTAACGACTATAATTATGACTCGACCCTATTACATAAATAAAGGGGTTAGGGTTGGACCCTAACATGCCCTCCCCCATAAAAAGAAACCTTGTCCTCAAGGTTGAAACTGCGAAAACTGTTGAAGAATAGTGGTTGGTTCCTAGGTCACATCTTCTGGAGAGGTGTCTTTCCACTTGACAAGGACTTCCTTGATCATGTGGCCGCGCAGATGTCGTTCTCATGTATCGAGGACCTGTTCAGGTTGGAGCCAGAGTGAACCTTCTTCATCCAATTCAAGTAGACTGGTTTGAATTCTGCAATTGTTCCCCACCACTTTCTTGAGGCATGATACATGGAAGACTGGATGGATTTTTGAATTTGGTGGCAAGGCTAGCTTGTAGGCTACTGCTCCAATGCGCTAAAGTATTTGATAAGGTCCATAGAATTTTGGAGCTAATTTTTGGCAGCCCTTTTCTTTAAGCGATGTTTGCTTATATGGTTGCAGCCGCAGGTATACTTGATCCTCTTCTTTAAATGTGCACTTTGAACGATGTTGGTCTGCATGTTGCTTCATGCGATTTGTAGAAATTTCTTTATAGATCAGCTAGCTCTGATACCATGTAGAAATTCTGCAAATTCTCTACAAATCTCGCTCTGAGACCTATGTAGAAAATCTTATTGTAGATTAACCCGATAATGCAATATAACCAAAGAAAAATACTATAATCTACTTCTACTATCAATTTGCGGAAGCTTAAAGATTGAGCAAGATCGAGCTAAACACATATAACCAAAAGAAGAAGAATCAATGAACCAAACACATGAAAATACTTAGGGGAAAGCCTCAGCTAAAAACCCCACTATCTGTATTATCATACAAGGTGGAAATACATTAGAATTATACAAAGCCTTAGCTCTCACAGCTAGCCATCTCTCAGTACAATCCTCCTGGATGCTCACAGGCAATCAAAGCTTCTCACAAGCCTTCTCCTCTGCCCTCCAAGCTCTTATTTCCTTGCGCAGTTTCTCCTAGGTGATCCTCTTGTTACCAAGTGGAAAACTCTCAACTAAGTGGAACACTGATCTCTCACACTAATCTCACACCCTGTCAGAACTATGCAATCCTCAAGGAACCTTGTTCCTTCTGCATGCATGAGTTTCCTTTATAGGAAAACACATGCAAATGATAGTACATTGTCCTTGACATTTAGCTCAACTGGGTCTTTCTCAGAACAGACATGCATGAGTTTCTGATGAGGGAATCTTCAGTTATCTGGAGTACACTGGTTGAGTGCATGCATGCATCAACTGACTGATAACTCACAATTAGTTCCTCAAATAGTTTGGAACTAATTTAACTGGACTTAACTCAGTAAACTAAGCTACCTAATTACAACTCAAATATAACTCAATCTTATCTTCTTAATTAAGGGATAATCTCCTTAATTTAAGGGATAACTATTGCATGACTACAGAAAGACTTCTAACTTGAATTTCTCCAACTAATTAATCCATAATGAATTAATTAATTATTTTCAAGTAGCTGGTGAGACTAAATTCGAATTTTAATTCACAATTTTAATTTAAGGACAAATTAAAATTGGAATTTCTGGATTCTATTTTTATCATTTTTTGTTGCTATTTTCAACACTCCCTCTCAACAAGAAAGGAATTCAACTTGATCCTGATCCTGAAGCTTTGGAATGTTCTGCATGCAACACTTCTCTCAAGTTTTGTTACTCCAGCAACTTCAGAAACAAAAAAAACATCCAACTTGAATCAGTATGATGCATCTGTCATCAAAGTATCTGACTGTTATTGCCTCTGTCAACTGAAAACTTTGCACTTCTGCTGACTCTGCCTTTCTGCACTGTTGTCAATCCTTCTGCACTCTTCAGTATCTGATTGCTCTAGCCTCTGTCACTTTGATCTCTGACTACATCAATCCCACTAATTCCTCCCGCTACTATGTACTTTGGGCTCCCGTAGCAAGGTACGATCCATGAGATAAAACCTCTCAATGGACCCTGTCCAATTTCAGCCTTCTTGGGACTATCACTTCACATCACCCCACCTCACACCTGGAGGTATGGCTACATGTGATCCCTCTGCCCACTTCTCCAATTGTGGCTCCTCCACAATTGTTTGAGACTTCTTCTGGGGTTGCATGTTGAGAGGTAATTTACTCTCCCTCTCAAACACCAAGTCTCTAACATTTGCCTTGCGCCTCAAGGCTTTGCATGCATCATGAACCTCAAGAGCATACAAGTTCTTAACTCGTGAATCGATATGTTTCACCTGTCTCGTGGTGATGTGTCTAAGGAAAACCTTTCCCTTTCTGAAGACAACATCGTAGCCTTCGTCCTTCAACATCGCGACCGATACCAAGTTCTTCTTCAGTCCATGAACATACTTCGCATCTGTCAAGGTGATAGTAGGTCCATGCTCCCCCTAAAAAGTAACCATGCCCACTCCTGAAACACTATACCTTTCGTCGTCACCCATCTCTATGCGCATATGGAGGTCTTTCTTCTCCAGGGCACTGAATAAACTTTTATTGCTGATCATGTGGAATGAGGCTCCACTGTCAAGATACCAGACACAACCCATCATCGATGACACCATGCATGCAATGAGGGTAAAATCCATTTCGAACTGAGAGGCTAATGCCTCACCTTCCGATCCATCCGAGGATCCCTTCATGGACTTCTTTGATGGGCAATTGGTCGCATAATATCCCATCTCAATTGAAGTATGATATGAATCTTATTTCCACCTGCAACCACAAACTTCAACTTCGAATTCTCTTCTGAGTATATTGTTCACATCTCTGATAAAATTAGCTCTGATACCAAGTAGAAATTTCTCTAAAGATCAGCTAGCTTTGATACCATGTAGAAATTTCTCTATAGATCAGCTAGGTCTGATACCATGTAGAAATTCTGCAAATTCTCTACAAATCTTGCTCTGAGACCTATGTAGAAAATCTGACTGTAGATTAACCCGATAATGCAATATAACCAAAGAAAAATACTATAATCTACTTCTACTATCAATTTACAGAAGCTTAAATATTGAGCAAGATCGAGATGAACACATATAACTAGAAGAAGAAGAATCAATGAACCAAACACATGAAAATACTCAAGGGAAAGCCTCAGCTAAAAATCCCACTATCTGTATTATCATACAAGGTGGAAATACATCAAAATTATACAAATCCTTAGCTCTCACAGCTAGCTAGCTCTCAGTACAATCCTCCTGGATGCTCATAGGTAATCAAAGCTTCTCACAAGCCTTCTCCTTTGCCCTCCAGGCTCCTATTTCCTTGCACAGTTTCTCCTGGGTGATCCTCCTGTTACCAAGTGGAAAACTCTCAACCAAGTGGAACACTGATCTCACACCCTGTTAGAACTGCGTAATCCTCAAGGAACCTTGTTCCTTCTGCATGCATGAGTTTCCTTTATAGGAAAACACATGCAATTGATAGTACACTATCCTTGACATTTAGCTCAATTGGGTCTTTCTCTGAACAGACGTGCATGAGTTTTTGATGAGGGAATCTTCAATTATCTGGGGTACACTAGTTGAGTACATGCATGCATCAACTGATTGATAACTCACAATTAGTTCCTCAAATAGTTTGGAACTAATTTAACTGGACTTAACTCAGTAAACCTAGCTAACTAATTACAACACAAATATAACTCAATATTATCTCCTTAATTAAGGGATAATCTCCTTAATTTAAGGGATAACTGTTGCATGACTGCAGAAAGATTTCTAACTTGATTTTCTCCAACTAATTAATCCATAATGATTTAATTAATTATTTTCAAGTAGCTGGTGAGACTAAATTCGAATTTTAATTCAAGGACAAATTAAAATTGGAATTTCTGAATTATATTTTTATCATTTCTTGTTGCTATTTTCAACACGATTCTGAGCTTGATGGAGATTATCTTTGAGATGGGCTAGCATGGCTGCACGGTTCTGTAGGGTTTGATCCACTGCTTGCACCTTAGATCATCTAGGGATATAAGAAGTAAGTGAAGGTGGGAGTTGTCCATACACTGCTTCATGCAGAGTCATCTTGGTGGCTGCATGATTGTTAGCATTATACCACCATTCGGCTAGAGGTAGCCGCTGTACCCATTGATGTTGCTTTTCTGAAGTGAAGCACCTTAGGTATGTCTCCAAACATTTGTTGACTGTTTTAGTTTGACCATCAGTTTGGGGATGATAGGAATTACTTAGTTGGAGTTGGGTGCCTTGTAGCTTGAAAAGTTCTTGCCAAAAGTTACTGGTGAAAGTCGGGTCACAATCAGACACAATGGAAGTAGGCATGCCATGCATTTTGAAGATCTAGTCCATGAAAGCTTGAGATACCAAAGTGGGGGTAAATGGGTGGCGGAGAGCACAAAAATGAGCATATTTAGAAAGTTTGTCCACAACCGCCATGATGACTGACTTGTTGCCTGACTTCGGAAGACCAGTAATGAAATCCATAGAAACATTCGTCCAGATTGAGGCAGGGATAGGCAATGGTTGTAAGGTGCCTGGTGACTTGACTATTTCTCCTTTGTGGCATTGACACACATCACACTCAGCTACAAAAGTAAGAATTTCAGTTTTCATGCCTATCCAAAAGAAAGAACGATGAGTGCGAGCATAAGTCTTCTGAAAGCCTGCATGGCCTGCAGTGGGAGATGAGTGCAACTTTGCCAAAATGCACGTTTTGAGGGTGGATGTCGGTGATATAACTACTCTATCCTTGTAGCAAAGAATCTCATCCTTCCAAGAGTAGCCTGATGAGGAATTAGGATCTTCTCTTAAGTTATTAATGAGTTGGGAGAGCGAGGGATGTGAAAACCATTCCTTGCGGGCTTCTTCGATCCAATCTGGTATGGGAAGAGATATGGATAGCAGGGTGCTTTCATCCTCAAATTGGTGTGATAAAGCATCCACTACTACATTGTCACGCCCTTTCTTGTAAATTATCTCATAATCATATCCCAACATCTTGGTCAACCATTTATTTTGCTGGGGTGAGGATAGACGTTGTTCCAAAAAATATTTGAGGCTTTAATGGTCTGTGCGGATTTGGAAATGCCACCCCAATAAGTATGGTCGTTAGGTATCTAATGCATGTAAGATGGCCATCATCTCCTTCTCATAGGTAGATTGTCCCAGATGTTTCCCACTCAGTTGTTGGCTGTGAAGGCTAAGGGTCGACCTTCCTACATTAAGACAACACCAATTCCAGTACCTGAAACATTCAATCACAAAAGATTTGGTGAAGTCGGGTAGTGCCAATACGGGAGTGGAACACATGGCCTATTTAAGAGCCATAAACTCTTGTTGTGCTGCATCAGTCCATAGGAATGAATTTTTCTTGAGAAGGTTAGTGAGGGGTCTAGCAATGCAAGCATAATTGCGGACAAATTTGCACTAATAACTGGTGAGACCCAAGAATCCCCTCAAACTCTTCAAGGTTTTTGGTTGGGGCCAATCTTGCATTGCCTGTATCTTTTTGGGATCCACCCGGGCACCTTCACAACCCACAATGTGGCCCAAATACTCAACTTCTTCCATGCCAAAAGAGCACTTGGACAATTTGACAAATAATTTATGATTTTGGAGCAATTGCAAGAGAAGGTTTACATGCTGAAGATGTTTTTCCCAGGTGAGGCTGTAGATGAGAATGTCATCAAAGAAAACGAGGACAAATTTTCGGAGATATGGTTTCAGCAGGTGATTCATGAGGCTTTGAAAAGTGGATGGGGCATTACAGACACCAAATGGCATGACCAAGAATTCATAATGGCCTTCATGAGTTTGGAAAGTAGTCTTGGGAATGTCTACTTCTTTCATGTGTATTTGGTGATAGCCAGAGTGAAGATCTAGCTTAGTAAAGAATTGAGCACCATGTAGTTCATTTAGTAGATCATCAACAACCGAGATAGGGAATTTTTCTTTGATCGTGAGCTTGTTGAGGGCCCTAAAGTCTGGACACATGCACCATTCCCCATCTTTCTTGAGCACCATGACCATTGTGATGAATAAGCACTGATGCTAGGATGAATGAAACTGGCTTCAAGGAGTTCCTTGATGATTTTTTCAATTTCATTCTTTTGGGCGAAAGGATATCGATATGGCCACACATTCGACAGTTGTGCCCCTGGGACCAAAGTGATGTTATGATCATGTTCCCCTCTAGAGGGTGGAAGCTCTTTAGGTTTGTCAAATACCTGTTGGTGTTGATTCAAGACCTGTTGCATGTCAGGATGAATATGAAGAGTAGTGGGTTCGATGGCCTGGATGACATCAAACTGGGCGATAACTCCATGATCACACTTTTTCAACAACTTTTCCATGCAGTGCAAGTTGATGATAGAAGGAGCCCCTACTTGGAGTCCACATAGCATATGCATGTGGTCATTCTGCTTGAAGCTCATATATAACTCCTGGAAATCCATGGTGATTGGGCCTAGTGTGCGAAGCCATTCAGCATCCAAGACAATGTCACAACCACCCATGTTAATCTCAAACATGTGGGTCATTAGGTGGTAGTCTCCCATTTGAAGTTTGATATTTTCACAGCGGCCTTCACATTTCATTGTCCCCCCATCAGCAATTTGAACCTAGAAATCAGAGACTGCCCTAAAAAAACAATGAACAGCTTCAACGACTCGCTAATGGATAAAGTTATGAGTGCTGCCACTTTCAATCAATACTACTACAGGGCGATGTTTAATAAATCCTTTGATTTTGAGAGTTTGGAGTGCAGAAATTCCCGCCAAAGCATGTAGTGAGATAATTGGTTCCTATGGCGTAGCTGGGAGTTCATTGTCCTGCTAGGTTTCCTCAACTTCGTCCTCTGGTCCCTCAAGGGGTGGGGATTCCTCAGATGAGTTGTGATCAGTAACATCAATTTGAAAGAATTTGGGTTCCTTGCATTTATGCCCCAAGGAGTATTTGTCATCACAGTAGTAGCACAATCCTTGTTTTCTTCTTTCAACCATTTCTGTTGGAGACACCTTTTGAACCTTAAGTGTTTGGGTAGGGCCCTGAGCCTGGGTGGGGTGTCCCTTGGCTATGAAATTTGGACGAGGAGATTGGGCAGCTAAAGCACGTTCCACTTCGATAGCCTTGTTGCAAGCGTCTATCCATGTAGGTGGGTGGTGCATCCGGACATGTGCTTGGATGGCTTCTTTTAGACCACTTATAAAACATTCCAAGTAGAATGCATCTCCTAGACCTTTTGTGCAGATGGCCAATGTCTCAAAGGATGCAATGTATTCTTTTACTGTGCCTGTTTATCAGAGCTTAGTAAGATGACCCAAAAAATTAGAGTCTCTATCAAAGCGGTCACAAAGAGATTTTGAGAACACCTACCAAGTTATGTTCCCGGGATAGAATTTCTGATGCCACTGCCACCATTGCCATCTCTCTTGGTCCAAGTAAAGGGATCTCGCACGTAGTCTTATTTCATCATCTTGGATATAATTCAGAAGGAAATATTGTTCCATTTTTTGCTACCCATACTGTCGGATTAGAGCCATAAAATTTATACATGTCTAACTTGGGTGGCCGAGGGTGGGAATGTTGGTGATTTCCATGGAAGTGAATATGATGGCTAGATTCTCCTTCAAGGTCTTCATTAAGGCCATGTGCCTTCGATACGCTGACATGCCCACTTTGAATTGATCCATGAATTTCTGCATCTAGTCCGCTAAAGAATCCAACTGTTTTTCAAGGTGCTCGATCTTCTCGTTGGCCATGTCTTGAGCTTTGGTTTCTACCATACATAGAGATCTTGGTCACTTGTCATCACTTTGAAAAAATTTGGGACTGCCCAAAAATTGAAGCTGACAAGTGAATGGTACCACTGTGATCAACTCGTCGTCCTGAATTTGATGGGCTAAATCTCTTGTAAGCGTCCCAGGAAGGGATTTTACTCTGAATGGAGTTTTACTCCCTGCGTATCAATACTACAGTGGCCAAATTCCAGAAAAATTGATCATGCCCAATGTCTTGCGAGAATTTCCCCACGCTATAGGAGCCACAAGCCTCACTACGCAAATTGTCAGATCTGCCTGCGAAACCCCCCACTGCTGAATGTGAGTTGAATTGCGGTGGCAATAGAACCCCAACTGCTAGATCTAGATGGTACTGTAGTGGTGGAACCTTAGACTAGTGGATCTGATTGTTGCGGTGGCAACAGAACCCTAACTGCTAGATCTGATCTGGAAAATAAGATAATGGGCGATCTTTAGATATTCGAGGGAACTATGGTCTCAAAGGAGTGTTAGGTTCTATAGATCACAATATACATAAGGGTCCAACCATAGTACTCGACCCAATCTTTTAGGGTACTAACTAAGGAGGATCAACTGTACCCTTAGTCGTACTACCTGACTACCCTATCGTACGTGCGAGTAATCTCCCCGAGTGGTGTTCTCGGTGTAATGTAGTAGCAAGACAGCCGACGGTTTATCTAATGCGAGGTTTCAAGTGATCCTAGGGGGCTTCCAATATACCCAGAGGGTACGTGGAAGAAAGTCTGTGTCGGTTCTGTCTAATGCGCTACTACTCGAAGGGGTACCCACAGGGGTTACAAGCAAGTCCAACAAGCATGACCACCTCTTGTATTTCCTGCGTGCATTCCTCCCCAAATCCACAGGTTTATGCGCTCAATGACAGATCCTGTGGTTTAAAGACGTCGGCACACGTCTCTAGCCTAAAAAAATTCTGCCAAAAATAGAGGTACCACCGGCCCTGGAAAGCAGTCTGATACCACTTGTTATGCTCTTGACCTGCGAGAATTTACAGAATACCAAATATGCGAAGAAATACAACCCGAACACAGAACAAAATGAGAAAAACAGTAAGTATTTTATTATTAAGAGATGAAAGCAAAGTTCACTTGCCTCTTCGAGGGGGCAACCTCCAACAAAGTAGAGCTCGATTACAAAATAAGACTCGATATTCCTTAATGGGGAGTCTCCATCCTTTATATAGGATTCATACATACAATACCATGGGTAATTACCATGGTTCTGTCAATACCATCTATCTAATACCATGGTCTGTTTACAACTAACTGTGGTCCCTTTCTTAAATGAGGGTCAACCACTTACAATTATTAATACGGGCTTTATTGACTCTTTAACGTCTATAACTATGACTCAACCCTTTTACATAAATAAAGGGGTTAGGGTTAGACCTTAACACCAAATGTAGGATTGAATTTCATAGACCAAGTTGAAGTAAAACTTTAGAGAAATAACTTTTTATTGAAGATATATTTTTAAAGATATGTGTTAACCCTTTGTAATAGCCCCTCACTAAGCCCCGTTTTTATAGTTTAAAATATGATTGTAATGTCAACATGTGCACATGAGCCACAACTAGCTAATACAATGTGGTTTAAAGATTTAATTTTGATCTCTATTAACTATTGATCAAAGGAGGGGATGACATTTCGGATATCAAATACCTAAGGGAGCTTGCTTACTCACTTGAAGGCCATGAACCTAGATTGAACTTAATTGTTGAAGCTAGTCACAAATCTGATCAAGTCGTTGGCTAAAATATTATTTGTGTGATACGACTAGGGGAGAACTACTTGATAGCAGAAAATTAAGTGATGTGATTAGGGCAATGGAAATAGAGGTCGATGCCCATCCCCCTAGCAGATTGAAGAGCCAAATTTGTGTTCTCTAAAACACACGAAGGGATGTTGGAAATATATATATATATATATATATATATATATATATATATATATATATATATGAAGAGAACATGGATTGGATTTTTCTAGTTAGTCATCATTCATTGATTCTAGTTGGTTGATTCTCGATGGTGGGTTCTCATGGGTTGGATCTTGCTAGCTCTTAAAATTCTTTCTTGCTGACTACAATTCATTGAGTTCTCTCTTTGAAAAAGTCATCCTTTTCCCTAGAGTGTGTAGAAATTAATGTGTAGATTCAATATTGTTCATGAAGTTTACTAAATCACAAGACTTGAAGCTACTCTATTGATCTGCGGAAGTTAACTCACCATCTAGAACAAGAATCATAGACATGCAAAAGGAAACAACACACATGCATATATATTTATCTAGGGGAAAGCAACTGCTCAAAACCCCTTACTATCTATATTGAATTAATAAGAGAATGGAGATGAAATACATATGCTTACTCAAGCTTGAGCACACCCTGCAAGTGTATAGTCTATCCCTCTGCCTAATTGACTGAATCTGGCCAAAACTTAGCCAATTTTCAGGCCCTCCAAGCTCCTAATTTCTTGTTTCGTTCCTCTAGGAAATTGGCCCTTATTAATTAGGAAATTATGTAATCTGGATTGCGTAATTCATTTAGGTCCTTCCTCAGACTACATGCACCACCTATTCACTTTGGAATAGTCTACAATTGATAGTACATTGTCTTGAAATCTCCATCTCAACTGGGTAACTCGAATTCTCTGCATGCATGAGATAATTTAGGTTGGTTGATTAGTTATCTAGATGATCACCGAGTGTTATTGAAGTTCCACTTCCAAAAGTTGACCTTCCACAAGTTCCTCCAACAATTAGAACTAGTTTAACTAACCATAACTCAATTTAATAAATTGCTACAATTGAAAATAACTCAACCTAGGCTCCTAAAATTTAGGAACCCACTACACACAATTGAACTTCATGTCCCTAACTTGAATTAATTGATATAGACTCTTGTTTTTTAGAAACTGACTCAATCAAACTGAACTTCAACTCATTAACTCGAATTGAGTGTTCTTAACTGAGTGACAAGTGCTATGTCACCTCAGTTAACTCCTCTAAGTTGCCCGTTGATGTGGAAATTCAATTTTTCTCAGTTTGATTAAGGAAAAAATCAAAATTGAGACTTTCTTGTTGCAATTTGAACAGAGTGTGCTTGGATAATCATGGGTAGTGTGTGGAAAATTTTGAGTATTGGAAACAAAAGGCACAGTGGCATTTAAGCTTGCATATAGATTCTGTACAATCAAGGTTACAAACCAGTACCCTTGAGACTTGACCTTGAGTTACATCCCTGTGGATTTTGGATGATGTTCCCTGTGAAATGTGTTTGAGGTCATTGGTCTGTGTTATCTAAGCTTGTGCGATCAGTGAGAGGCTTCGTGGATGACTAAATCACATTGGTGCTTGTTGTATAGATGATAAACCATCTGGACAAGGAATTTTGTGTCACTCTGGTGCTTGTTGAGTAGTTGGTAAACCACCTCGATAGTGGAAACCAGACCTCTGTGGTAGTTGCTATGAAAAGATAGTTGATGAACCACTTAGATAGTGG
Source organism: Pinus tabuliformis (assembly GCA_031772625.1). NCBI lineage: Eukaryota > Viridiplantae > Streptophyta > Pinopsida > Pinales > Pinaceae > Pinus > Pinus tabuliformis. The sequence continues at coordinate 1,126,991,827 of CM062818.1, read as the reverse complement.
ATTCCAACTCTTGGACTGAGCAATAACCCATCTGAACCTTGGGTGAATCCTTGTGAATGAACTGAAAGGAAAGAGTGGGTCACTATGTGTTACGGGCAACTTTAGTGTTTCTTCAAATGACTAACCCCTAGACCTAGTAGCAAGTCTAGAACAATAGTTAAAGCAATTCCATTGCTTTTCCTATAGCTAATAGATAAAAGAAAGAGGAGCAAAAGAACCAACTTGTATCTCTCGCTTGATCCCTCTTCCCTTTGACTGCTTTCGCCGCTCCCTTTCGTACTTAACTCATTTGAAAGGTACTTGCACATATGCTGAGATACAAAACCATCAAAGCATACATATCGATCTATTAACTAAACATATTATAGAATCAAAAGTACAACATACATCACATGAACACATGTATGGAAAAAGCATAGAACTCTTTATTCATAGAAGGAAAGATTATAACCTGTGTAGATGCATGTCCGATTCAGTGTCATCCTTCCAGCTTCAAACCCTTCTCTCCTCATGAAACAACAATTTGACATGATAACATTACTCTCTCTACTAATCTCATTCCAACAGCATTTCCTTAGCTTATGAAGTTCCAACCTTAGACCAACCTTGAATGCCTGGTCCTTTTATAGCTGAACAGAGGAGGTTAGGCCATTAATGGTCCTCATGAATGCTTTGCCATATTTGGGAAGTGGTTCCATGGAGGAAGGAATAATGGATTAAGGTTCATTCATCTCCTTCCTCATCCAAAAGCGAGCCCAATCCTTCTAGAAACCTCTAGAAGCATCCATTGGATGAGGAATCCAATGGATTCATTTGAAAAATTCGATGGATCTCGCTCATCGCAGGTGATACAAAGGCCAAGTGCTATGCATAGCACCCATATAGTGTAATGCCATTCATTGCATCCAGATAGAAGGCCACCTGCAATGATCTCCTTAGGGACATTTTTCGATGAACGGTGTCATGAAACTCTTGGGAGGCAAGCATGATGTAGGTTAACTTCATTAGGGAATGAAAACAACTGAATTAGGGGTTGATGGACCCTAATATCATTGATTTGGAAGTTGGGGTTGATGTGCCCAAATTTTCCTGTAACAGTTGCCCCCTAAAGCATGAAGTCAAAAATAACCATGTCGAGTGAGATGCTTTACCACTTGGAGAGAAGGTTTCGAAACGGAAGGTGACCTACATCAGTTACAATACAAATATCATGATACTTTGATTTTTTCTCATAATCTAGTTGAGGGAAGGCATACCCATGCTTAGCTTATAAACTTTCATTACATGTACAAATATAGTCGTTTATAGATGTAGACCCATGAGTGGATGACCATGAATGTAAGGCCATTGTACATTTGATATAGTACTCTTGAAAATATATCACAGCCCGGATGGATGAAACTAGATTCGGGGTCTTCAATCTCATCCAATCTTTCACTCAAGTAGAAGTCTAACCATGTGAATAGAAGATGTGAAGTTGAACATGGAGAGACATCGTCTGATTACCAGCCAATGATGTAAGCTGTTAACAGATGCGAGAGGAATCACCGATAATGATAATGACCCTCAAGGTACTGTAGTACATTTCGCATGGTGTGAATAAATGATTTGATGTCGAACACCAAATGAAGTCTTTCGGTCGAAGGCCAGTGATGTCAACCTATCGCCAGAAGCAAGAAACCTGCCATTGATGTATGCAAGCCTCAAGGTACTGAAGGGGTGTTTCTAAGTCAACTTCTTGGATGATGTGCTGATGTCGACAAGAAGCGACCCGTCACAGGAGGGCCTTGATGTATCTCACATCAACGACATGAAACGAGGTAATGATTTCGGAGATGAAGCATCGACTGACGACACAAGGTTCAGGAATGGTGGGCATGAAAATGAAGGTTTATTGTATTGTAAAGGATGAAGTTTTGAACTGAATGACTTCTCTTGAACATATCGGTGACACTGAGGTGAATTGGTAGCATTGACCCAAAACAAAGCGATGGATGGTATGATAGACCAACGGTGTGATAACCATCAAGCTGAATGACCCAACCCACATAGTCACGGTGATGAGGTGAAAGTGTCATGTTCAAGAGCGACCTGCTACCATAAATTGTTCCCAGCTTTTTCCCATTTTCCCCAGTCATTTTTGACCAGTACCTCTTTATTTTTAATCAGGCTTGAGAAGCATAACATATGATTATTGCATAATTCCACCCTTCGGGTGAATCCATTGCTATTTGATGTTTTAACGAGTCTAGCGAAGGTGAAACTCGGTCTTGTCTAGATGGACAAGTTTGTCGCTATTTAATGTTTTTAACGAGTTTAACGACAAAGATAACTCGGTCCTTTTCATATTTAGAGAGTCTGAAAAGGGACTAAAAGGAAACTCCAAAAGTTCTTTTTTGTACATTTGTCTCTCAAGTCCGAAAAAGCATAAAACAATACAAGAGAGAACCTATTGATCATGTTTGACCAACGAGTACCTTTTTCGTAGTTAATCTATCTTAGCCCGAAGAAGGGGTAAAACTATACTGAGTAGATATCGATTCTAATCCGTTAACGAGCTAGAAACGATAAGCGCTCGGCAATATTTTCATGTTTAGAGAGTCTGAAAAGAGCTTAAAGAGAACTTTGCTTTGCGGAACGAGTGGTGTATATGGTAGCAACTAGTTGCAGTGATGTTGGAACTTCTCAAAACATGTTGATTTATGTGAAGAGTCTGGCTAATAAGACCACTCATTGCAACTGTTCCTCAAAAAGGGTAAAACAACCAAGTGAAAGCGTATGATCGGCCAAAGGGATGGTGGCGATGGGATGAAAACAACCAAGGCTCATCTGATGAAAGAGGCTGATAGAATGGCAATCACAAGGGATAAACTGGAAATGGGTTCATTTTTAGACAAGCTTGAACCATAGTGAACCGTGCTTGGATTCAGTTTCATGTTTACACAAGCTTGAAATGAAAAACTATGCTTGGATTCAGTTTTATTTTTACACAAGCTCGAAATGAAAAACTATGCTTGGATTCAGTTTCATTTTTACACAAGCTTGAAACTCGATTGCGGAGAAATCACGACATTTTGAACCGAGGAGGTTGAAAACAACCATACTAGCAAGCCAATGGTAAATCCCAGAAGGGAAAATGTAGCCATATATGGAGCACCAATATTTCAAAATGGAGGAAAAGGACTAGGATTCCCATCAAAAGGAAATCCTTGATTGGTGGACTCCGGATTTGTCGCCATATGTTTCAACCTATGATCAACTAAATACAAGCGTGGAGGATGTTATCCGCGGTCAATTAATTTTTACGACACTAGAACTTAACTTTGCTTTTTCATTTTTTAAGAGTCGAGAAAAAGCAAAATATGACTCTAGTCTTTTCTTTTAAGGAGTCGAAAAGGAGCAAAAGTGACTACTCAGGAGATACTAAGCAAGAGGGTTTACCAAACTAATCACAAAACTGCAATATACACCTTGGTGGTAAATTAAAGAGAAATTACCAAGGATTTACCGTATGGCAGTCAGTCTTCTCGAATGTTGTGTTTGGTGCATTGTGTTCGGTAAGGTGGCAGACTCGGCTTCCTAGGGATAAAGGATTTAAACCTATTGGGGTCTCCCACTATATACACGACGGTACAGGGAGCACAAGTCCGAACTAGTACTTATTGGTTCAGAGAGGAGGAATCACCCAATCTCATTGAAACGACAACCACTAGGCTTTAAGACGCTAGAACACGTCTCTAACCTAGACACCTCTAGATGTTTACATTAAATTCCAATGCGTTATTAGGTTAATTGAGGTTAATTTTAGGTTGATCTTGCTTAAAATTTGCCTTTGGGTTTCACCACGTGATGTTTTCCAAAATTCCTAAGAATGAAATTAAAATGAGAAGCACTCTTTCCATTTTGACAATGAAAATCCTAGCTACAAGGGAAAGAGCAAGCAAGTACTTTTTGGATCAAACAAAAAAGAGCGCTCACTAATGCATTTCCCTAACCATTCCTTTTAAGCACACACATTCAATCTCCTAAAATGCAATTACATGTATTTCTTTTTCTTTTCAGTTCTCCTTAATGTGAATTATGCACTAAAAAGAACAAATGCACAATGATTCAAAATCCTTTTTCACAAAAATGTCGATTTATGACAATTTCACTTAAAGATAAAGGAAGAATAAACAACACTTTTAACTTTAAGGAAACGAAGATTTTCAACACTTAAATGAAAATATGAATCAGATGCACAAGTAGACCAATCAATTATTTTAATGAAGGAAGATTTTATGACACTTTGTATTTGACAAAACAATCGACTGAAACTACTTTCGACAATGGACTGCAAATGATAAAACAAATACATAAACAAACATTTAACAATCCAGTCTAAAATGGGTCGAAACAAGGAAACGAAGACTGCTTTCAGAGACAAGAAATCATCTAAATCCAACAAACAATTCAAACAACTGAAAATTGACTTAAGGCTTCAGCTCCTAGATGGGAAAACTGATCCAAAAGGAATCAGTGCAGGCCAGAGTGAGGGACAGTGCGATGCATAGCACTGTCTGTGTGCAAATGGTGTAATGCATAGCACCCTGTCAGTTATAGAGCTGCGATGATTACAGAATGACAATTTTATGCTCAAAATTGACTCAAATTTCAGTAAATTGAACTTGAATTCGATGAGAAAAAGAGGGTAAAGTATGTCAAAGTGTTCTAAGAGATTGATTAGCTACTATAAGGGATAGAATCGATCCCCAGTGGAGTCGCCATTTTGTTACGGGAAAATTTAGTGTTTCTTCAAACGACTAACCCCTAGACCTAGTAGCAAGTCTAGAACAATAGTTAAAGCAATTCCATTGCTTTTCCTATAGCTAACAGATAAAAGAAAGAGGAGCAAAAGAATCAACATGTATCTCTCACTCGATCCCTCTTCCCTTTGACTACTTTCGCCGCTCCCTTCCATATTTAACTCGCTTGAAAGGTACCCGCACACAAGCCGAGACAGAAAACCATCAAAGCATACATATCGATCTGTTAACTAAACATGTTATAGAATCGAAAGTACAATATACATCACATGAACACATGAATGGGAAAAGCATAGAACTCTTTATTCATAGAAGGAAAGATTACAACCCATGTAGATGCATGTCCGATTCGGTGTCATCCTTCCAGCTTCAAACCCTTCTTTCCACATGAAACAACAATTTGACATGATAACATTACTCTTTCTACTAATCTCATTCCAACAACATTTCCTTAGCTTATGAAGTTCCAACCTTAGACCAGCCTTGAATGCCTGGTCCTTTTATAGCTGAATAAAGGAGGTTAGGCCATTAATGGCCCTCATGAATGATTTTCCATATTTGGGAAGTGGTTCCATGGAGGAAAGGATAATGGATTAAGGTTCATCCATCTCCTTCCTCATCCAAAAGCCAGCCCAATCCTTCTAGAAACCTCTAGAAGCATCCATTGGATGAGGAATCCAATGGATTCATTTGAAAAATTCGATGGATCTCGCTCATCGCAGGTGATACAAAGGCTAGGTGCTATGCATATCACTTAGACAATGCAGTGCCTGCCATTCATTGCAGCTAGATAGAAGGCCACCTGCAATGATCTCCTTAGGGACATTTTTTGGATGAATGGTGTCATTAAACTCTTGGGAGGCAAGCAAGATATAGGTTAACTTAATTAGGGAATGAAAACAACTGAATTAGGGGTTGATGGACCCTAATATCATTGATTTGGAAGTTGGGGTTGATGTGCCCAAATTTTCCTGTAACACTATGGTGATTATTGCTAGAGGGAAGTTGATAAACCACCTGGACAATGGACTCCATCTTCTAAGTCTTTAACCAAGCCTTTGGTGTGAATTCCCTAAGTAAGCATCTCCTCAAACATTGGATCTAGCTCGAGGGTGGCTAGCTATAAGAAAGATGTCGAGTAGCTGACCTATGGTTGGGTGAAGAGTGGAAGTTCCTCCTTTAGTTGTTGACCATCTTAAAACACACAGATAAGTAGATTACAATTGCATAGTTCAATGTTATGTTTGTGGATGGTGTGACATCTTGTATGTCTATGATTTCTAACAAGTGTTTGGACTATGCTATTCAACATTATGTTTATGGTTGATATTAGAACCTGTATGATTATGCTCATTTAGTCTAGAATGTGTTGTCCAACATTATGTTTATGATTGAAATATGAATATGTGTTTTTTGTTTATTGATTATCATAGTTCTCTAAATAAGTTTAATCAATTTGTAGTGTGTCAGTAAGGTAAATTGAGTGGTAATAATTCTTGTGGTGTTGTTATATCAACTATGTGAATTATGTGTTTGGGGTTTTGTCCCTTCTTGTCTCAGAAACTAGTGTATTTTGGTGTTTTCCCCTATTACTAGTCATAACACATAATGTTGAGGTTTAGGATTAGGTCCTTGGGCGATAAAACCCATAAATTATGGGGTTTAGGGACAATCACCCTTTGTTTCATGATACTCTAAGATTATGCACTTCTAGTATCACTAGAACAGTGGAGCAAAATAATGTTATACACATCTAAGTAGTGTGGAGTCTGTAATGGAAGCACTCAATGTCGATGGGTCAATATTACCCTTAAGTCATCGATCCTATAACATGTATGCCTAAGTGTGTTGATTCGAAAATGAAACCTCGTAGGGCCATCAGGCTAACGAGTTATCATCCCTTCAAGAAATTTTAAATGGAAGATTAGTGAGGTCAAGAAGCCAATTTGACGTGATGTAAGTGGGTGGACCCTACTGTGTTTTCGGGCCATTGAGACTGCAAAGGAGTCATGTGGTCGAGTCTGCAGCCAAAAGGGTTGACCCGACATGACGTATATCAAGTGGACCCACGAGGCAGGGTTATCGAGTCGTCGAGTCACCGGGACTCGAAAGAGTGTAGAGGATAACTATTGGTTCGATAAGCTCAATGCTAATGGGCTTGATGTCGAAGGGCCAATATCGACCTTTTCCCATCATCTCTTGGCCCTCGACTAAACCTCAACAAGTTTGCACACTGATCAACTCAAACCAATTTGACATAGGTGCCATGTGGACCCCACATGGTAGTGGAATGATACCACACGGGCTAGATGTGGCCATGCAAGTGACACGTCGTATCCTCTTGATGACTTGGCCTCTTTAAATGGCCTAAATTTATAAGAGGCATAACTTTATACCAAGAACTCAGATTAAGGAAAAATTTATAGCGTCGAAAAGCTCTCGACAAGTTGAAAAAAATTGTGACATTGGTTTTAGGATTTGAAGACTTCGAGGAAAGAGGTTGTTCTAACTCCATCTTCATAATAGAGTTTGGAGATCAGGTCAAAAGGGTAGCTCTCCCACAACCTAAGATGACATAAGGGGGTGGGAGGTGTTACATCCTAATTATAAAAGGTCATTTTTGAAAAATGTATATTTTTTGAATTATGTGTTTGTTGTTGTAACATTTCATATAGGTAATCTTATGATGTTAAATGGAGTGAAAATAGTATTGACAAATGATTTAGGAATTAATATTAAGGGATTGTAATTGATTTAATTTGTAAGTTGTATATAATTTTGTGAAATAGCGAGAGTAATAATTATATTATAGTAATAGTTTTTTAAAAATAGTATTGAAAAATTTTTATATTAAGAAAATCTTTAGTTAAATTGTATAACAAGAAAAATTATATTGAATAGAGATAGATCTTGGAAGAGAGGGAACCACCCAACCTTGTAAAGAATAAGGGTTCCCATGCAGAATTTTGTTTTGTTTTGTTTCCTTTTTTACATAGATTTCCTTTTAGAGCCTAGTTTACATGCATAAAGATAAATAAATCAACAACATAACTGAGTGTAAAAGTAATACATCTAAAAATTAAAAATTGTAATGGTGATTTCAAGTGATATATGTCATTGTATGTTGAGTTGACTTTTTTTTTCTTGGAGAGTTTTTCCCACTTATTAAGTCAAGCTTGTAGTGGGGCAATAGATTCATGTTTGATATGTTCATGTTGCACTATTTCATCATGTTTTCTTATGTGGCTTGTTTGTTCTGCTGGGAGGGATTGCAGAAGTTCCAGGTTCTCCATATTTGATTTGGTTTCCTCCATTTGATTTGTCTAGCTTACCTAAGTTTTGGGAGTGATTGATGTAAACTTTGCTTCTTCCTTTGGGTTCAGTGCTTCAAGCCTATAAAAATTGCCCATTTGGAGATTGAAGGGGACAACTACTTTTTATTTTGGCTTGGGTACACATCATGCACAAATATGGGGGCACTTGCTTGACAAGTTAAGGTGGGGTTGGATGGATGACCGTTGGGGTCCTTACTTACCAAGTGGTGAGCTTCCATGGCTCTCTACCACCAAGCCAGTTTCCTCAAGGCTTTTCTTGTTCATCCTACTTTCTTGTTATAGTAGTAAACTATGTTTCTTATTTCAAAGTAGGCCTAACATCTAAAGATGACATACTCGAAGTCCGACAGTTTGGTCCCAAGATAGTATTTTTCTACCAACTCGATTTCTTTTGGGAACCCTTTACTGAAGACCATATATGCAGAGATACAAGCATGAATATTATTTTTCCAACATTATACCACCTTGCTCCCAAAGTGGAAATTATAGAATGCATCTCCCATATCCTTCAAAGAATTATATCCCATAAGTGTAGCGAGAGATTAGGTAATCACACCCATGCTAGGTCAAATTCCACCGTGCAAAAGGTCTAGCACAAAATGTGGTTGTTGAAGTGAAGCTAATGATGGAAGTTGTTGAGGAAAGGCAAACACCATGATGTAGATTAATTCCATACATCATTAGATGTGCTTGCGAGAATACCTCAATGTGTCCACTAATGATTATACCCAAAAAAATGGAAGTTGTTATGTCATGTTCAAGGATTGACATAGAGGGGATTGCCACAAATAACCATGCTTGGTGTAGTTTTGTTTGAATTCCTTGATGTGTTAAGAGTTTATCTGCAAATAAAGCTAACAATATAGAATATTTTTTATATCACTGGCCACAAAAAATTCGTCAATTGAGTGTATGCCAGATGGTTGGGAGGGTTTAATGATAATATCCCCACCTAGGGTCAAGTCTCATTGACATGAATATGTATGGCTATCCTGAAATATGTGGAATATCCTGAATAATGTTGTACTATGTACCTCGTTCTTGAATTAAGCAAGCAGAGGGAAATTTTAATTCATTTAATCACTAGCCACAAAAATGCAACAAACCTTTTAACATTTTTTCAACTCAATCTGAAATTACGCTACACGACATGGTTTAAAACAACAGTCCGCAACAAAATATTTGTTTCTTAAAGCTAACCAACTTCCCTAGCTAGAATGTATACTCACACACTCTCTACTTTCAATTAATTTGCTCTCTTATTTCAATTGTAATTGACAACACTTCTTCTTTATGCACTCTTGTTACAATAATTCCATTTTTATCAACATAATGATAGACACCCACACCCTAGAGTCAAATAAATCACATAGTGGTGGAATCCACAAAATCCTCCTTAAAAGGAATAAGGAATTATCAATAATCGCATTTTTTTAACTACTCCTTCAGGGATATTCAATGTGACCTAACCCACAAGTGGAGTTCTTACACTTTGATATATAATCATTTAATCTAAACTAGTCTCAATGTTCACATGGTTCATCACTTATTTTTTCATATGATCTGGACTCTTGTTGAAGCCTTTTATAATGCTTTTGTGGGATGCAAATCTTGCATTGAACTAGAAATGGCATGTAGGGTAACATTTTGCTTTTGACATTCTTCTTGTTGATTTTTTTCCAAATATTAGCGAGAGAAAAAAAAGGGAACATGGAACAATTAGGACATGGATGTTGATGTTGTGCAAGGACAAATAATGTGTGCACTAGTTATGCCATATGCCCTTATATTGAATAAGGTCTTGAATATCTTACGTTAATCACTACTCTTTATAGCGTGCTTTGAAATTTGATTATGTTATACTTTTCCTTGCCATGGTTTGGTTTCTTCTTTGATGTCATTTATTAATTGGTGAATTTTTATTATTATTTCCTTTTAACATTCACATGCTTTTCACTACCAATCTCTCCAAGGATTGCTTGAAACCTAATAGTGTGTATTCTATAACACCATTAAAAAATTCAAAAGCAACATCCTTAGAAAAATGTGTTTATTATTATCCATTCATTGATTGGGATATTCCTAGTATTATTTAATCAATGCAGTTTATGTGTTTTTATTGTTCCTTTCATGCTTTTGTTGTCTTTCCTCCATTTTTTTTGTAATTTAAGAGACAAAGATACTTCTTGAAAAGTTCCCTCCTATTATCATTTCACTTTTTTCCAAAAATCAAATTTAGCAATCATATGTTTTTACTTGTTTAGTTAAATTCACTCATCCTCGCATACTTTTACTTAACAAAAGCCTAACAATAGAAGAGCCTAACAATAGAAGAAAAGAAAAATATCGTTCCAACAAAAATAAATTTTAAGTGGATTAGTAATTTTTCAACTTTTTCATTTCCCGTTGTTTCAATCCCAATTAAAAATTAAAAATAAAACATTTCAAACTCTCCCCATTATAACTATGTACTAGATTTCGAAGTTGTATGAATGAAGTTTGGAATTTCAGGGATGGAAGCTTTTTTTCTTAGACCTAGTCACATGGTTTTCTAATCTATGACCAAGAGCTAGCAATAAAGGGGCTATCAGTATCCAAGGTATAAGGAGTTTATTATGTGAAATTTACGATTACAGACAAAGGTGAATTCCATAGACCTATTGGACTAGTCTAGAACAACATAAGACAAAAAACAGAGTTTTCCTTAGATAAATTAGAGAATGGAAACAAGCATACCTCGAATTTGTAGCAAGTTTATTTTTCCTTCTCGCTTGTAAAATCCAATTGTAGCTCCAAGTGCTATAATTAGAACCTACACACACGATTGAAATAAGAAAAAGATCTACAACAACCGAGTAGCATAATATAACATCTCTATTCAATGAATCATAAAGGCATTGAAATACATGAGTGCAAACATAACATAACAAATATGGGAAAACAAGATACTCTTTGTATTAATAGAAATAGGAGAGAGTTTACAACCATAAATAGTAGTTGATCTTGTAAATGTCTCCCCAAGTTGACTTATCCTTCCTTATCACAAAGCACACCTCAATATCAACCCTAATGCATGAAGATGATGACTCCTTTAGGTTCAATGTAGTAGCATAAGGGTACAATCAATCTCCAAAAGCCAACCCTGGTGCTATGGATGACAATGAATTTATAGGAGAAGGATGGTAGTTTAGGATTTACAATTATGAACTTGAGATCCACATATGATGGGAGGATGAGCTCAAGGGATAAAAGGTGAAGTCTCCAAGGTAGGATCAGATAGGATTTGAGCTTCTTATCCATGGTAAATAGTTAAAACAACCTTTGGAAGCTTCTAGAAGAGGAAGCTTTAGAATTATTTTTAATTTTCCTGAATTTCTATAACCAGTGCACCTGCAGAAAGAAGCAACTAGTGTTGACCAACGTTGGTGCAGAAGGGAGAAACCAACGTTGAACGCAGGTGGCTAAAGGTGTAGGGTACGTTGGGGCTAAAAACATTGATTTTGAGCAATTAATCCCAGAAGCTTTGACTTTTTGGAAAGGTCATGTTTAGGGATTTGTGAGGGGATGATGACAACGTGTTCACGGATGTTGATTGATTCGTTTTGTAGGCCTATTGACCAGATGTGAAAAAATGGCTTTTAATAGATTTCCCCCTAAAGTATAAGGTTTGAAACGACAATTGATCACTGAAGTGTTTTACCTTGTGACAAGTCTGGATCAAGATCAACTAGTCAAGATCATCATCTATTACAATATATTTTCATCATTATATCTTTGTTGAGGGAGGCATACCCATGCTCAACACATAAGCTAACATTGCATGTACAATGATCAAGAAATATTGTTCACTGATGATAGAGAGTGGACCCATGCTTGGATGACTTTCTGACTGATCATAGCCATCATGCTTTGTAATCTTGCATTAATCTTGAAATCGTAGCCCGAATGGATGGAACTAGATCTGAGGTATTCTATCTCGTTCACTTGATCATCCAATGTATGAGTCTAACCATGCGAACAGATGATTTGAAGCAGAACATGGTAGACACCATCTGATTAACGACCAATGATGTAAGTCATTAAAAAACACAAGAGAAACCACTAATGATGTTAATGGCTCTCAAGGTACCATAGTACAATCTGTATGGTGTGAATAAAGGAGATGAAGTTGAACACTACACATAATATTTTGATCGAAGGCTAATGATGAAAACCTGTCACCGAGAGCGAGGAAACTTACCATTGATGTATGCAAGTTCCAAGGTATCGAAGGGGGTTTCTAAGTCGACTTCCTAGATAATGATCTTATGTCGATAGGAATCGACTCGTCGTAGGAGTGCCTTGATGTATCCCCTATCAATGACATGAAACAAGTATCAATATTTGAGACAAAATGATGTCAATGTGGAACTGGTTCAGGAATGACAAACATGAACGAAGGCTTGAGAGTATTGATATTAATTGAAGGACTTCTCTTGAACATACTGGTGACACTTTATGGAGCTGGAAATTGGAAACATATGACCCAAAATCGATTATGGAGGCTTTGATATGGTGCGATGAACCAAAAAGACAAGCAAATTTCTCAACCCAACAGTCATGGAGATTAAGTGAAAGAGTTTCATGTTCAAGAGAAAATCACTGCCATTAATAGGTTGAGTACCCTATTTTCCCAATTTCCCCAACCATTTCTGGTCAGTACCTCTTTATTTTTAACAAGCTTGAGGAGGATAATATATGCTTGATATGTAAGTTCATCCTTCAGATGAATCCCTCTAAATATTTTTAACGAACCCTGAGAAGGAGTGGTTTGGTCTCGTCATGTTCGATGAGTCCATCGTTGTTTGATGTTTTTACGAGTCCAGTGAAGGTGTAACTCGAATCCTTTTTCATGTTTATAGAGTTTCAAAAGGAGGCAAAAATGAAAAATCCAAAGGTTCATTTTCGTAAATCATCTCTTGAATCCGAAAGGTAGAAAACAATACTCAAGAGAATCTCTTAGCCATGTTTGACTAATATATTCATTTTTCATAAATAGTCTATCCCAATCTGGAAAAGGGTTGTACTTATACTGGGTAGACATATTTTAATTTATTTTAACAAGTTCGAAAAGACAAGTGCTTGACAATCTTTTCATGTTTTGTGAGTCAAAAAAGAGTTGAAAGAGAACTCTTCCTAGAGGAATGAGTGGCATAATGGGTAGCAATTGGTTCTGGTAATGATGGAACTGCTCAAAACACGCAAATGCCAAGAGGTTGGCTAATAAGACTACTAATCACAATGGTACCTCAAGAAAGCATAAAACAACTAACTGAAGGTGTATGATCGTCCAAGTAGATGGTGACAATAGAATGAGAAAACCAAGGCTCATCTCGCAAAAACAGGCTGATAAAAATGGCAATCACGAGAATAGGATGAGAATGATTTCATTTTTACATAAGCTTGAAACATGGGAAACTATGCTTGAAATTGGTTTCATTTTTACATAAGTTTGAAACATGAGAAAAACTATTCTTGAAATAAATTTGCATGCCTCCAACATAACGACTCAATTCTAGGCACATGCCCCCCAAGCTTCATTTTTTTCACCTAAGTAAACTTTTGGTTACTAACAGGCGGATGGAATGAAGGTTCATTTACGAGATCAAGTGAAAGAATCGACTAGCAATTTAAGATATCTGATCAAAGACTCAAATGGAAAGGGGATCTGTTTCATTTTTTAACGAGTTTGACACAAGAAAAGAACTATGCTCATGACACCTTGTTTCATTTTTTAACGAGCTTGACACAAGAAAAGGAACTCTGCTCCGAGAACCTTGTTTCATTTTTTAAGGAGCTTGACACAAGAAAAGGAAACTCTACTCTGTGATCTCTGGTTATATTAATCATGGATCCCCAGAGACCATGGCTTCCAAGAGGATCTCATTAGATGGGAGAAAAATTCTCTTGAAGGGATACATATCAAGAGATCCAATGGAAAGATTAGGCTCTCATTATCCTAGTACATGATGCACTACATCACTTACTAGATCATCAATAGGCGTGGGCATGGAATAGGTTGCCACATAATTAATCCATGGAAAGGAAAATACCACTTGCATATAAGTACCATTTAGTGAAGCTAGTTTATTGGGAGTCAAATTAGGACCAACAATTGAAAGCTGGACAATGGTCACGATTCTTCCTTCATGCAAGCAACATATCACATGAAAGAGTGAAGAGACAAGATCTCCCATGTCATAAACATAATCACGCCCAAGGAATAAATTGAAATCCAAAGGGCCTCAGACTACCATCACATCTTTATAGATAGTCTTTCCTCCCAAAGTAATAGGAAACTAAGGAAGGATCTCCGTCGGTTGACTGGTTCCTCTATTAAAAACTAACATATTTTGGGTAATGGGCACAAGTTATGGAGAACCTAAAGCTTACCAAGCAGTTGAGAATAGAATACTAACATATGCATCTTCGTCTATGACCGTGTTAGGTACAAGCATATTATAAGCCTATACTATGATATGGAAGGGCACGCAAGGAGGAAGATGATATCTTGCCAGTCGACTCCAATCAAAGGAAGTGACCATACTACTTAGAGGGGGTGTCATGGGAACAAGAGAACTGCCCCCTTGTGCTATGAGAATGGGAGAACTACTCCCCTGTGTTGTGGGAATGGGAATATTGCCCCCTTGTGCTGTGGGAATGGGAGGATTGTCCCCATGTGCCGTTGGAATGGGAGGATTTCTCCCTAGTTCATTAGAATCTGAATAAATGAGAAGAACTTGAGAGTTCACTCTCTACGGGGAAGGTACGATCAACTAAAGGTGGAGTCAAGTCAACCGTTTTCTCAACCAACTGTTGGTTAGGAACTGACTCATGGGATTCACGTTTAGAGATAGTTGGATTGATTGGATTCATATTCTGATCAATCACTTCATCAACTAGTGGAGGATTAGGGGAAAGCTTCCAATAACCAACTGGAAGTCGAGGCTGAGAAGTTGTAAGCTTCTCCAAGACTTTTGAGTATTCATCCATATAAGGACAAAGGTGAATATGATGATTCCTTTCATATAACCTACAGGGAAACTTAACTTTACCCTTTTTCCCATGGATCTTACCATCACTATTTAAAGGTTTGTCACTAGCATGATCTGCAGAGGCTGATGACAAAAGCTGATGTGAGCCTGTGGACCACACTTCTAATACCTTGGGAATACTATGACAATTTATAAGAAGGTGGCCACCCTTAGATAAATTTCATGGGAACTTCACTTTGCGGGGTTGATTGGAAGGTTTCTCCATACTAGTTACATTGGTAGCAATGGTTGCTTGGTTCCCCCCGGCTTATTTTGATTCTTCTTCTTCCTCGTCCTTTTCTTCTTCTTCCTATTTTCCTGTTTACTATAATAAAGAATTTCACCAGGCGAGGAGGAAGAAAGGGATGAAGAAACAACAAGTGAAGAAGGAAAATGATCAACTTTAGAATCAACTTGAGTTTGATTCTATTCAGGTGGAGGAGAAATTGGTTGAGGAGCGATTTGGACATTTGGAACCACAGGGGTCGAAAACAACCAAACTGGAAAACCAATGGTAAATCTGGGAAGGGAAAACGTTCCATATAAGGAGCACCACATTTCCAAAAGAAGGAAAAGGGCCAGGACTCCCGTAAGATGGGTTTCCTTGACTGGAGGACTTAGGAACTATTGCCATTAGTATCAACCTAAGATCCACTAAGGAGTTGTTCTACGGTGAGGATGTTCTTCCACAATCAATTAATTGATTTTAGAAATTAACAACAAAAAATAAATAAAAGGGGTGGCCAGGAAAAAGGGTTTACCAAGGACTTACATATAGGCAGGCAATCTCCTTAAATGTTGTGTTCGATTTATCACAATGTACAAGGCGGATGACTCGGTTACCTATGGCGGGATAGCAATCTAGTGGGGACTTCCCAAATATACCCGAAGGTACGTGGAAGCATAGTTTGTAGTAGTGTTGTCTAATGCGTAATCGTACGATGAGAGTGTTCCCATATACTTTTGATGTGTGGAGCGCCATCTGATATACCCGAAGGTATGTGGAGAATGCTCTGATACACTTACGTACATGGAATGAGATATCACCCTTGGAATGCAATGCTGGCAAAAAACGACAACTCCTATGCTTAAATATGTCAGACTACGTCTCTAGCCTAGACCTCTGGATGTTTGTGTTAAGTTTCAAATGCTCCTTGGGTTAATTGAGGTGAATTTTAGAGTTGATCTTGAATTATGTTTCGATTTCAAGGCTCAAAACTCGATGTCACCTGAACACACCTATGATGCAACTAATATGACAAAAATACCTCTTGTCATTTTCCTTTTAACAATGAAATGCCTAACTAAGTAGGGAAAGAAGAAATCAGTCAACAATGCAGCAAAAAAGTAATGCAAGAATCCACCTCCTCAACTTCACTGTTCCAATCAAAATCAAAGCCCTATATGCGATGCAAATAATGGTTTTTCTTTTCTTATAATGTTTCAAATGCAATGAAAACTAAGATGCAACAAGATTATTGATAAAATAAATCACACAGAATATGAATGTAATATAAATTTCTTCATTTCAATCAACAATCAAGTTCAATGTATACAAATGACCTAATTGATAAGAAAAAGGAAAAACAAAAGAAATTCCTACCAAAGGGATATAAAACCAAATGCAAACATCAAGATGCCTTTTAAGAGGCACTGAAAAACTCATAAAACTCAAGAAAACATTATGGACCAAAGCAGATCAAAGAGCAAGGCAAGGAAGGAATTTTTTTTGCATCCTACTGGATCAGCATGGGTGCAAAATAGGAGACAATGCACTGCAGTGCAGGTGCAGAACAAGAGAAAGAGAACTACAGTGCAGATACACTGGATCAACGCAAGTGTAGAACATGATAAGGTGTATTGTAGTGCAGATAAGACTGGATCGGCGCAGGTGCTGAACAAGCACTAATGCTCTGAAACACATGTACATAGAAGGAGAGGGTGCATTGAAGTGCTCTGTCTCCATACCAGCGGGTGCACTGAGGTAGATTTAGCAAAAACACGACACAAAAAATTAAATAAATCTCAAAAAAGGGTTTTCCTAGGGTCAATCAAGGTCTGAGTGAATCAATCAAGGTCGATTTAAGAGATGAAAAAGGTACTAAGGTCAAGGAAACCACTAAGGGAAGAAATCGATCCCTAGTGGAGTCACCAATTTGTTATGCAGAATTTACGATTGCAGACAAAGGTGAATTCCCTAGACCTTGTGGAATGGTCTAGAATAACATAAGACAAAAAACATGGATTTTTCCTTAGAGAAATTAGAGAATGGAAAGAGGTTTACCTCGAATCTATAACAAGCTTTCTTTTCCTCCTCGCTTGTAAGCTCCAAGTGCTATAATTATAACCCGCACACACGACGGAAACAAGAAAAGGATCTACAACAACCAAGTAGCATAATCTAACATCTCTATTCAATGAACTAACAAGGCATTTAAATGCATGAGTACAAAAATAACATAATAAATATAGGAAAACAATATACTCTTTGTATTAATAGAAATAGGAGAGAGTTTACAACCATAAATAGTAGCTGATATTGTAGATGTATCCCCAAGTTGACTTTTCCTTCCTTGTCACAAAGCACACCTCAATATCAACCCTAATGCATGAAGATGATGACTCCTTTAGGTTCAAGGCAACAACATAAGGGTACAATCAATCTCCAAAAGTCAACCCTAATGCTATGGATGGTAGTAAATTTATAGGAGAAGGATGGTAGTTTAGGATTTACCATTATGAGCTTGAGATCCACATATGATGGGAGGATGAGCTCAAGGGATAAGAGGTGAAGTCTCCAAGGTAGGATCAGATAGGATTCAAGCTTCTTATCCATGGTAAATAGTTAAAACAACCCTTGGAAGCTTCTAGAAGAGGAAGCTTCAAAATTCTTTTTAATTTTCCTGAATTTCTAGAATCAACACACTTGTAGAAAGGAGCAACTAGTGTTGACCAACGTTGGTGCAGAAGGGAGCAACCAGTGCTGAACACAGGTGGCTAAAGGTGCATGGTGTGCTGGGGCTAAAAACATTGATTTTGAGCAATTAATCCCAGAAACTCATACTTTTTGGAAAGGTCATTCTTAGGGATTTGTGAAGGGACGATGACAATATGTTCACGAATTATATTGGCAAGGATTAGTCTTTTCATTAATTTCTTCCTCTGTGATTTAATTCATGCATCATGCATGTGTGGTGTATCTACCTGTGTCGGTGGTTACAAGATCAATGTTCCTAATCCCACTACATAGAGGAGTGATATTTACTTTCAAGCAACTTAGATTAGTAATTATATGTGTGGGGTTACAATGTTAAGCTTCCCCACTAAGTAGAAGTGTGCTATCTCAATTCTGCAAGAGTGCCCTTTAAATCCTTGCTTGTGTGGTGTGTTTATCTATGTTGGGGGTTACAACATCAGTCTTACTAAGCCCACTAGGCAAAGGAGTGACATTTACTTTTTTGTAACTTAGATTAGTAATTCTACCTATGTTGGGGTTTACAACTTCAATATTACTAAGCCCACTAAGTAGAAGTGTGCTTAATACTTTTTTGTGAGTGTGATTTCAATTATGAAGTTTTTAGGACTTTTCCAAACCCTATGAATTGTTGATACTCTCCCTGCAAAAGTTGTCATTGATACCACAACTACAAAACAAACCAATGAAAGTAAAACATGTGATCTACATATATAATGCACGGTAACTCACAAGTTCCATGCAAGCTCTGAGTTGACAATTAAATGCACAATCTTTTGGTTGTCTTTCTGAAGAAATTATGGAGGTGATTAAAAGACACATTGCCAATAATGCTCTCTCCCTTCTAGTAATT
The DNA here is from genome assembly GCA_031772625.1 of Pinus tabuliformis. Taxonomy (NCBI): domain Eukaryota; kingdom Viridiplantae; phylum Streptophyta; class Pinopsida; order Pinales; family Pinaceae; genus Pinus; species Pinus tabuliformis. The sequence goes on along the minus strand of CM062818.1, from coordinate 1,126,972,787 downwards.
CAGTTAATGATGTTAATTCTACAGTTCATAACCTAAACATAATTTTACTTCTAAATGACTCGGGGGTTGCTCCCGTAGAAGAACACTCTTCTTAGTAATAATAATGGATAATGGAGGTCAAGTGTTATTTAATTCTAGGAATGTTTTGGCAAATCTATACTTACGTGATATGTAATGCAATAGCTTATTATAAGTTGTTGTGCTTAGATTTCAGGCCTAAGAAGAAAATGATTTAGCTTGATTCGGCTCTAAGACATTTTGTAAAACTACTTACTACGACAGGGGTTGTCACAGACTTTCAATATAATATGTTTATAGTTACCATTAAAAAATAAAAATAAAAAGTTTCAATTAAAAAAAATACAAAAAAAACAAAAAACAAAACTAAAATTTCTAATTGTTATCAACATTATCTTATTATTTCAACAAATATTTAAAGTTATAATAATATATGCAATTATTGAAATAAATATTTAAAATGATGATAAAATTTCTAATTATCATAAAGATTTCAACAAATATTTAAAGTTATAATATTATATGCAATTATTAAAATAAATATTTAAAATGATGACAATATTTTTAATTTAAGAAAATTTTGGGATGGAATTGTGTATAAGATTAATATCATGTCTAACATTTCGTGTGGACCCCCACCTATTATCAAAGACTAGAAAATATTGAATAATAAACAAAAAGTTTTAAATATAAAATAATCCATTTATTTAACCATTAAAGAAAAATAATAATAAAATTTAAAATAGCCATTAAAAATCAAATATAAAAAATATAATAACCATTAAAAATCAAGTAAAAAAAATAGCCATTAAAGATCAAGTCAAAAAAATGTTTATTTATTTTCTTAAATATTTAAACAAATATTCATAATTATAATAACATATTTAATTATTTTAAAATTTAGATTGTAGTACTTTATTTTTAATAATTTAAACTAATAAAGAAATTTGGATGATAGTATATTTTAAATTTAATATTAAATAAATATAAAAATGTAAAATTTTGAATCGTTGATGAGAATATAGAATTCAATGCCTATAAGTGATATTAATTTAATCATTTCTCTTTATATAAATAAAAAAACATAAAAAAACTGAAAAAGAAAAATATTCATAAGATTTGGATGTACATATTTTTGTCAACGCTTCGCTATTCTTGGCTTTAATTAATCTTTTAGAAAAATGACATGCGTTGAAATTGCCCTATTCTATGTTTTTAATTCTTTGCCACTCCAAAAATAATTATCGTACTATTTCAATTAAAAAAGGATTTTCATAATAAAAACCTTAAAGAGTCACGTGTCATCAATACACTTACCATAATATAAATTTAATACACTCAGTACACTTACCACAGTACAAAAATATTTGTAATGATCTTTTTAGGGAAAAACATTAAGCATTTAGAAGCGAAAAGCCATTTGTTCGTGGTCTTCACTATCCATGAATTGAGATATAAGAAAATACTTTATTGGCAACTCCAAAGCCTCTTTTGATGAGGGGTCTACTTTGGAATTTAATTCTATGAGCACATGAGTGAAAGAGAGCCTTTTACCGGAAGGAATTGCTTCTTAAATATTCCGAAGAAATGACAACAAATAACAAATAAACATTTTCGAATGATACTTTATTGTTTTTTTAATAGATTACCAATTTTGATCACCTATAGTTTCTTGAAATTCGTAAGAAAAATTATTGTTGGCATTATGGTAAATGTGTTGTCTTTGATGGCAACTCACTCACAAGTCAGTTTAGATTTGATATAGGGAAACTCATGTTGTAACAAGTCAATTCAGAGGTAGCAGGGTAATGGTACAAAAGAACAAAATGATGGGACAAAGGATTACAGATCAGAATCAAGCAATTGAAAAAAAAAATGTTTTTAAGTTATTTTAAGTTGTATACGCGGGTTCACCTAGTCCAAGTAGCGTATATAAGCAGGTTCATAGAACAAAAAGAGCGTATACGTATGCACACACTTTCACAAGAGGAAAAGCGCGTATGGGATGGAAAATTAAGGAAAATTAAGATTAATGAATACCAAGGGTCCATACCATGGTATTAGCCCACAATATTGAGCGGAATAATGGTTACTTGATCCCGTTCAAGAATACCACAGGTTCTAAGTGTTGTTTTGATCCGAGGTATTGAGAAAGGCTAAAACTATATAAGGAGGAGAAGATCAAAGGGCTATGTGTGCAAGTGAAAGGAGTTTTCATGAATACTTCTATCTGAAGTATATTTTATGTTGTAAGGGCTATGGTTATGATATGATCTGAAATCTTGTGCACCTTTGGATATAATGTTGGATCAAGATCATGAAACCTTAAATGACTTATCATTGTATGATCTACTAATTGTTGGGCTAGATCTGAATGCTAACGCATGTTTTATCATGTAAATGTTATGATTTGGGTATGACTGAAGTCTGGAATAACTGTGAAGTTTTAAATTAGTATTTATAGATCTGTACTCTGGTTCACCTTGGTGAAGGCGCATATACATGCTGGTTTGGCACCTCCAAGTAGCGTATGCAGAAGAAAAGCTTGTTGTTCAAAGATGACTGATCTATCTTATCAATGTTGTTTTATTGCTGTCTGTCAATGATGTCTTCATTAGATCTGAAAGTAGAACTAACTGTATAAGGATATTGAGTCTGATTGATTGATTGATTGAGTAAGAAGGGTGATCTTTGCTACTATCTATTTAGAACTCTGTAATTTGACAATAGATCTTCAGAATATTTTGGTTGGTACAATTTTGATTCAAAGGTTTTTTATGATTCAGTATTTTTGGAGGTATATGCAGGTTTGGTTAAAGGAAGTAGCGTATACATGTAGGTTGGCTTCACTAAAGTAGCGTATACATTCTGACATATGATTTTTGAGGTTGCAGTTGGTTCTGATTGTTGATGCAGTGTTCTGGGTTCAGCTCTGTGTTCTGGTGACAATGATCTAACTGTTCAGATTGACTGATTGTTGGTAGATGTAGTTATTGCAGTGGTGATTGATTTTGAGCTTCAATGTTACTGATGGGTCTAGTATGAAAATTTGATGAAACGTGGCCTTCATATTGTGTTGTTATGTACTAGGAGTATCCAGTCTGAAAATTTATGAAACGTGGTCCCTGGAGGAAGAGTGAAGGTAGTAGCCTTCTGTAGGCTGGTGCCTACGTACTGGTAAACATATTAGCCAGTGCAAGAGCTAGGGGGTTGGAGCTCCCTTCTAGTAGAAGCTAGAAAACGAGAGAAGGTTGTAGCCTTCAACAGGTAGATGCCTGCGTACTGGAAAAGTCTGCACCAGTACAAAATTTGTAAACACTTTTTATTATAAGAAGATTGAACACTGAGACAACAAGAACGATGGTTTTTTTTTCCACATTGGGTTTCCACCTGAAAAATTCTGGTGTTCATGTGTGCTGCTTATGTGTGTTGATTTATTCTGTTCTTACTGCATCTGTTTACTGCTTAATGTATCACTCTGATTTAAGATAATGAATTAGTTGTTTATTACATATACATTGGTTTCATTCTTTATATTCGCGGGCCTACCCTGGTTGGTTTCAATAAAGTAGCATATATTGTTTGAGAAAGAAAATCATAATAGTGAAAGTTAAAAGAATGATTCACTCCCACCTCCCCCCGCCCCTCTCAACATTTTTCCCAACAGTGATAGCTAACAAAGTTCACAAAGCTATGAATTATGATTTAGTATTTGACCGATGCCCAAGGGAATGTCTAACCTACATGTAGAGAGAATAAGAAATAAACAGGACCACTCCAACCCCACACTTTAACGGATGTCTCTACAAGACACCATTGAAGAAACCTAACCATAAGATGAACAATAAGAGCATTTGATAGGCGATATTTGTCCCCAACCATAAGCCAAAGGTCCAATCCTAACTTAACCTTAGATCCACTTCCTATGCGCCAAATTGTTCAATCACCAATAGGGGAAAATCAAGAATAAGGGATTTCCAAACATTGAAGCCCTTAGTCATTTTGCAAGATTACCTAAACTAGTCCTTGAAGGATAGGGAGGGGATATATTTTTCTTTGAGAACCCTACTCCAGAGAGAGGAATTGTACACCAAACACCACATAATTTGAGTTGCCAAGGATTTGCTAAAATGGAATATGTTCTTTACCTATCAACCTCATAACTTCTTTGAAAGGGAAATTTTATCCCATTTGACCAAAGGGATGCCACCTGATTTCCTTGCTCCTAACGAAAGAATGTGAAAGTTGGTCTTACAAGTTTTTGAAAGAATGCCTTTTGGAACAACTACAGTTGAACAATAATAGACAAGGTTACTTTCCAAAATTTCCTTAACCAAGATCAACATGCCTCCTCTATATAAGTGCTTGTTAACCCATAAAGATATTCTCACTTAAATCATCTTAAACAACCACAACTAGTCTGTGAACTTATATCCGCATGGCTTGAGGAAAAAGCCTAAATTCTTAAAGCCATAATCCAAATATTTATGGGAAAAGTAGAAGAAATGACTTTCTTGGAAGGCAATCGACACTAACAAAAGATGAGGAATGAAGCAAGACTTATGACCGTTAATCTACATACGGGTGCATGCATGAATACGGGTTACACTTTTGGGCCAAATGTGGCGATGAAATTTCAAAAATTTCCTTTTTTTATCGAATTGAAGCCCTCAACATTCATATAAGCATTGTGAATTTTGATATGGATTAAAAATACAATATATGGAGAATTGTGTTGTTGTCCTAATGATATTTTTTGCAAAAAAAATTAGTGTCGTATAATTTCTCAATTTTCCATTAAATGCAATACTTGTGCTTGCAAATTTTCGCACATCTTAAGAGGTATGTGTGTGTTCACGTAGCATAACTTAGTCTAAAATGTGTAATTTTTAACACACACACACACAAAGAACTACGTTTTTCATATTAAAATTTTATTTATTTATGCAAAATTATATTTCTATTATTTTTCGAAGTTGGTGAAGTAATATTCAATTGCATTTTGCAGACACGTGTTCACGTAAGGTTTTTTTGATCTGAATTTAAACAGGAACGCAAAAAATTACAGATATAACCATAAATACAGAGATGCAGCAAAAATAACACTTCCTTTGATTAATATCAAATAATGAAATATGCTTACAAACAGTATGGAAATGAGACTAGCTCGGGCAATGGTAGCTTATCTCTGAGAAGAGATGTGGTGGCTACATGGCTCTGAATTGCACTACAATGAGGTTCAAGGGCCTTTTTATTATTGAACAATAAGAGCAAACCCTAAACAACCAAAACCCTAACCCGAGGAGATGTAACACCAAGAGTTTATGGGCCCCGTTGGGCTTAGTTGGGCAGCCAACTTCCCGGGGTCGTAACTTGGTCATATTATCTTCGTTTGTCGCACATGATGCCTCGTCGGAAAGATCTCTCCGAGGACTATGACAAAAGAGATGATTTGTAAATAATTGTTGGCGTTAGATTGCCAAAAAAAGTTGTTTAGGGCCTCAAAACGGCTCCAGAAGTTTAGGACCAAAAACTGCTAAAAATTGTAAATTGTGCTATAATTAAGGAAATTGACAAACTAAAAGAAACAATGGTGGGGGTCCAAGTGGAATTTGCGGGTGGCCACGAATATCCACCTAGATCATTTTTCCAACTAAATAAATTGAAAAAACAAAGAGCACCATTTTGAAGAGGACTTGTAAACAAATATAGTGGTATTTTTTGAAATTTTTTCGTTGTGTATATTTTATGTTATTGATTTTTTATTCAACCTCTTTAAGATTGTCCAAAAAAATTCAAACATTATGTTAAAAAAAATTAGATGAAAAATATCATATGAACTCGAAAATGTCAAATTCATTTTCCATTGGATAGAGGATTCCTTCATGAATCTAACATGATCAACTATGCCACCTAAGGACAATTTTTTCCCTATGTTTGCTAGGTTATAAAATGGTGTTGTAGAAAAATTTGCAAAAGGGGTGCTAAAATTGTGGTTTTTAGGACCTCAAAAGCTCGATCGAGCGCATAAAACGCTCGATTGAGTGCTTGAATTTTAAATTCAAATAGCTCGATTGAGGGTTTCCTAGACCCTCGATCGAGCCGTTTACGAGGTTAACCAAGGGCTCAATCGAGCTATATGTCTTGATCAAGATATGGAGCTTGATTGAGCTATTAAGCTCGATCAAGCCTCTATATTTTTTTTTTTCAAAACTCTTGTTCACTCAATCATTACTTCACCCCTAAAACACATATCACCCTCAAATAAACAATCATGCAAATAGACTCTCATATCTATTACTAGAACTATTATAGGCTAGTGATGAACTCGCTATAGGCTTCAGATTAGCAATGCTACCATCACTACAGACATATCAGTTTAGTCTATGGGACAAGGAAAGACAATAAGACAAAGTATCCCATAATTTCGATTTTAGAATCAATAAAGATATAAAATTTAATCCATTAATAATTTAACCAAGTTGATATGATATTATTTTACTAAAAATGAGAATTCAACTAGATCTAGGTTATGAATAATATATATATATATATATATATATATATATATATATATATATATATATTTGTATGTTATTGCACCGAGAGGTGCATTCTACAACCCAGTACAGAGCCAAGGTGTAAGTATGTATGTCCATGCTCAAAATATACCTTATCATATACCTTGAATTTGAACGGATCCTAAATTTACTTCGCATAAAAGTTTTTACCACATTAAAATTCCAAATTTTATTATAATTTTGGCTATCATGTCATGTAGAAACCTTATTAATTATGATATTAATATTAAAAAATTATTATTACTATTAATATTAAAAATTTAATATTAAATACTATTAGTATTATTAAATTTATTAATTTTGGATTAATATAATATTAACTTTAATATAATATAAATTTTGTTATATTATAATATATATTAATATATTAGGATGTATATTAGCTCCAAATATATATGGGAGGGAAGAACAAAACCTAGAGTGATAGAGATAGAGAGGTAGAGGGAGCGACAAGGGAGAGATGGAGATAAAGTGAGGGAGAGAGAAGAGGAGTGAAAGCGAGATGGAGAGGAGAGAGAGAGAGGGAGAGAAGGATGAGAGAGAGAGGGGGACACAAATATAGAGAGAGGGAGAGGAGGAGAAAGAGAGGTGGATAGAGATGGAATTGGAGGAAAATATAGGGAAGGAATAAGGAATACATATACAGAAAGAAAGGTGGAGAGAGAGATGGGGAGTGACAAGGGAGAGATGGAGAGAGAGTGTGTATGTTTGGGGTGAGATAGAAATACAAAGAAGGAGAGATGGAGAGAGAGTGTGTATGTTTGGGGGTGAGATAGAAAGACAAAGAAGGAGAGATGGAGAGAGAGTGTGTGTGTTTGGGGGTGAGATAGAAAGTCAAAGAAGGAGAGATGGAGAGAAAGGGGAGAGAGAATGAGATAGGGAGGTTAGAGATAGTGACAGAGTCAGAGGACGGAGAGAGAGAGAGAGAGAGTTAGTGATGAGGGGGAGAGATAGAGGGAAGTGGGAGAGAAAGGGAGAAATATAAAGGAAGAGAGAGAGAGAGAGATGGAGTTGGAGGGGGAGAGAGAGGGAGTGACAAGGGAGATGGAGAGAGAGAGAGAGAGGGAGGGAGAGGAATAGGGAGGGACATATAGATAGATATAGAGAAATAATGTGTATGTTTGTGGGGTGACATAGAGAGACGAAGAAGGAGAGACAAAGAGAGATATAGAGATATAGATGGAAGGGGGAGAGAGGGAAGAAGAGAGAGATAGCGAGAGGGAGGGAGGGAGAGATATATAGATATGAAGAGAAAGAGCATGTGTGTTTGGGGGGTGAGATAGAGAGACAAATAAGGAGAGATAGAGGGAGATATAAATATAGATGGAGGGGAGAGAGAAAGGAAAGGAAATTGTTTGCACTAGATGCATTGATTTAAATGTAGATGTTGATTTCTAATTCTATTTGATTTCTTGCATTAGATGCATTGGTTTCTGTGTAGATGTTGATTTCTAATTTTATTTGATTTCTTGCATTAGATGTGTAACAGCCCTAGTGAAAATTCCATGTAATAAAAGTAAATAAAGGAAAAATAATAACCACGGATGATGGGACACTTATTCCAAGCTGAATGTTGGGCAAAATCCTAGTGATGGGGACCACTTGTGATCATTTATGGCTAAGTAAATTGGCAAAGGAAATGGCTAAGGCTTTGGAAAGGCAAAATGGAATTTTTGGCACATTTATTTATGAAAATAATGGAAATTAGGAGAAAAGGGAGTGAAAGGTCACAAGTGGAATGTAAGGAGGAAAATGAAGGAAAATAATGGAAAATGAAGAAAATAGAGGCCTCGTTCATAAAAAGGTTTATGAGGATTAGTTGATAACCTTTTTGTCACTTTAGTTTTGGAGCTCTCTCATTATTCTCTCTTTCTCTCATACTCTTGGAGACTTAGAGTTTTCTTGGAGCACTCTTGGAGGGTGTGGCATACTTGGATTTTGGAGCAAGAAGGCAAAAGAAGAGCAGGAAAGCACAAGAGGGCATCAGGATCAATAACTACATCAGATTTTCTTGCAGGTACCGAGTTGCATGTATGTTTCCTTCACTAGTTTTGGCATGCATGGCATATGCATGTGGATATTTGGTTGTGATTTGTCATTAGCATTGAGAATGGTCGGGATTGACAGTAGATTGCCTAGCCTTGCCATTTCCTGGATATCCATGGTGATTGTGGGTTTATTTTCATTTTTGTGTTTTTGGTTGGTTCTCATGTTTCCTTAGCTTGGGTTGAGTTACTAGTCCTGGAGCCTTGGTTGGACAAACGCTTTGGAGCCTTGGAACATCTTGGGTTGAGTTACTAGTCTTAGAGCCTTGGTTGGACAAATGCTCTGGAGCCCTTGGTGGGTTAAGTTACTAGTCTTGGAGCCTTTGTTGGACAAACGCTTTGGACCCCAGTAAAAGTTGTGGGTTGAGTTACTAGTCCTGGAGCCTTGGTTGGACAAACGCTTTAGAGCCCTGGAAGGCTTGGACAGAGACCGATCTGATGATGGTTTTGTGATGTTCGACCGTGAGGTGGAATCACTATTTGATGGGTTGAGGTGGATGGCCTCTGGAAGCCCTGGATGGTTTTTGATTGATGTGTTCTATGAGATTCCACATTCATGCTTGGAATATGGCACGGGGGTGAATGGATGAAGAGAGATTTGGCTCAGCCATTCTACGGTCGGATGGAACGTGGAGGTCGCATCCCAGGTTTGGATTTTGCATAATTAATGAAAGGTTATTTATCCTTGTATTTCTATGAGTATTTTGATGGATTATGTTGTCTATATGGCTATACTTTCATGAGTATTTTTGCTGCTATTATGTTGGTTACATATGTGTTTTATGACAACAACCATGTATGGCTTTCATCATGTTTTTACTTGTAATTGAATGATCAATGTGAATGGTCGTTGATGTGTTGATACATCAATGATTCTTAACGATTCTCAGCTAAGTATGAGACCCCTACGCTCAGAACTATTATTTACACCTGTAGATTACATATTCGTGATATGTTTGAGGAAATGCCTGTCATGGCTAGTAGGGGTCCAGTCAAGGTTTCATTCAAGCATTTTCTTTAATATTGTTATTTCCATGTTATTTTACTATTTTAAAGAGATGATTCAATTCTGGGTAGTGACCTGGGCTCAGGGCCTGAAAAAGTGGTTCAAATATGGGGGATACTGTCATAGCACTGACAAATTTAGTCTCTGGACACTGGCAGGCAAGCCTGTGAGAGTGACTTTGGGTTTCTGGACACTGTCATGCCTATAGCATGAGAGCGACTGAGGCTTAAGTTGTCCAAAAGTTCAATGGGACCCAAGGGCAAGTTTTCTAAAGTATTGGATTGGTTCCCGAGGGTCTTTTCGATGATGTTGAATGTCTTTATGGTGTTTTTCTGTCGGTTCCACTTCTTTAATGTGACTTAGGAGGTCAAATCATATCATAGTGGCCTCTCATCGCATGTTTACCCCCGTTGGCCAGTTGCTTGGGTATATGTGGGAGGAGGGTGTTACAAAGTGGTATCAGAGCATGGTTCAACCCTCAGATTGAGTGGGCTATGTTTTGGTCATGCATGCATGTTAGTTACATGTGCGTCTCTCACACTGGCATTTCATGTGTTTTTTGCATTTACATAATGTGGATCCTTGTTGTAGTGATGTCGTCATGTAGAGTTGATGTGTTTTACTATCAGATGAATCATTGTGAGTGTATGACTGGTTACATGTCGACTTATGTCACTTACATTTATTGTTGTAGTATGTTTGATTGCAATCTTGCTTGTTGGTTAGATTCTTGTATGCTTGGTTGCATGTATCATTCTTGCAGGTTTGATTTCAAGTATGCTTCATTCATGCTTGATCATATGTGTTTATGCATATGTGTGGATGGTTATACATCATTTATGCATGTTCATGTTTGCATGTAGTCAAGTGTATAATGACATAATGATGGTGGTTGTCATGCATGAGGTTGTGGTGTGTGTTGTTTTTGAGGTCATGCATTGATGAATGGACCCTAGCTAGACTGAGGGTTGCATGGTCATATGCTTATGTTTTATGTTTCTATATGCTGTCATGATTATGTTACACATGTATCAAGTTGATTTGTTGATCTTGCAGACAAGATATCCTCCCTGATTTATACTAAGGTATGTTGGTTTATTGTGATTTGGTTTAGCTGACATGATATACCTTGTAGGAAGAAATATCAAATGGATAGCAAGATGGTTGACTGCAAAGACTCTCCCTATGAATCAAAAGAACAATATGGTGTTGGGAACTCTTCCGACTTGGCAGTGACACTGAGAAGTTTAAAGGAAGAAAAACGGAGTTGTAAGGCAGATAATGGCAGAATCATACAAGCACAGGAAAAGTTAACATAGGTAAATGCAGTCATATTTTAGAGCTTGTCAGATTTGCAGTGACAGGGACCGCTTCAGACCAACCATGAGTAGGAGGATAGAACTAATGGGGCATATGGTTGTAGATCACATGGTGGTCACAGATCATATAGAGATGACACAATTAGAGATGGTAGATTGTTGGATACTTCGGATAGGAGAGGGGATAGACATAGGTATGATTCTAGTTCTGATTCAGATAAGCACTATGATTGTCATCGGTATCATCCTTATAGGAGGAGTGATAAGGGGTATTTTCCATATGAGTTTAAGAAATAAAAGCCACCTACTTTTGATGGAGAGGTAAAGAAGTAACAAGATGCAGAGGCATGGTTTCTAGGCATGAATAAGTTCTTCAGATTGCATGACTATTCAGAGAACATGAAAGCTAGAGTGGCTACATTCAGTCTCAAAGGAAAAGTAGACATTTGGTGGGAAGACGTGAAGAATGTTAGAGGTATAAATGAGGAAGACTTGAATTTGAGTGAGTTTGAGTGGGTATTCAGGAATAAGTATTTGTCGGAAAGATACTTGGATGACAGGGCAAAAGAATTTTATGAGCTAAAGATGGGATCCATGATAAATTATGAGTACACTAGCAGATTCTTCGAGTTGCTAAGGTATGTGCCTTACCTCAAGGAGGAGAAGGCTAAGATTTAGAGATTCGTTAGTGGATTACTGGTTGCATTCAAAGATTAGATCGAGTTTGATGAGCCTAGATCATTGGAGTAGGCCATTCGGAAGTGGAAGCATTGCTATGAGCAATTGAAGCGCAGAACTGAGACAAACCAGATTGGAAGTAATGCAAAGAACAAAGGAAAATGGGACAAGAAGAGAGTAAGACCTCATGATTCAGGTAACCTAAGAGGTTCAATGCATAAGATAAAGGACAATGACATATATCTGAGGAGCAGAATAAGGAGCCCGTGTGATGTTGGATTTGTGGAGGAGATCATTGCAGGAGAGATTTTCCATAGTACCATAGTGATAGGCCTAAGATATACAATGTGCAGGAGGCACAGACTGTTGGGGATGTTGGTCAGAGTAATCCACGTATCTATGCAACATTGGATAACAAACAAGAAAAGAATCAAGCATCTATCATTGAGATGGACGAGAATCTTTGTGATCAACTTATTTCTATTTTGATTGACCCTTGATCTAATTATAGCTATGTTAGCCCTGACTTGGTGGATAAGTGTGGTTTAAGCAAGTAATCACATACATAGTCTTGGTTAGTGCAGTTGGCTATAGGTACAAAGAAGCGAGTTCATCATTGGATAAGAGCTTGTGCATTTGATTTGAATGGTATGCCTATAACAACACATTTGAATGTATTACCGTTGGGTTCATACAGTATGTTGTTGGGCATGGATTGGTTGTATCTTCATAGAACCGAGGTAGACTGTTATGACAAAACCATTGAGTGTGTTGATGACAATGGATAACCAAGAGTCTTACAGGTTAAGAAGAAATCCACATTGGTTAGGATGGTGACAACTATGCAAGCGAAGCGTAGCCGCATGAAAGGGTGCAAGCTATTCGTAGTGCACATTTCTAGTGATAAGGGTAAGGAAGTTGAGGATAAAGATGTGTTGAACAGGTACCCAGTTTTATAGCAATTTAAGGATGTATTTCCTGAGGAGATTTCAGAGTTGCCACCTCACAGGAAGGTAGAATTTTCTATTGTGTTAGTGCCAGGGGAAACTCCAACATCAAAAGCACCTTACAAGATGAGCACACCTGAGTTGGTTGAGTTAAAGTTGCAGCTGAAGGAAATGTTGGATAACGGATACATTAGGCCGAGTGTATTACCATGGGGCGCACTGGTAATGTTTGTGAAGAAGAAATATGGTACTCTAAGATTATGCGTTGACTACATGTAGTTGAACAAAGTGACCATCAAGAACATGTATCCATTGCCGAGGATTGATGACTTGTTCGATCAGTTGAAGGGAGCAGCAGTGTTCTCTTAGATCGACTTGAGATCTGAATATCATCAGGTACACATCAAAGAGGAGGACATTTACAAGACCACATTTAGGACCAGTTATGGGTATTATGAGTTTTTTGTAGTTCCATTTGGCTTAACTAATGCTCCAACTACATTTATGTGTTTGATGAATAGTGTGTTGCGTTTGTACTTGGATAATTTTGTTATTGTGTTCATTGATGATATACTGGTATATTCTAAAAGAGAGGAAGAACATGCCAAGCATTTAACAATAGTGTTGAGGTTGTTGAGAGAGCACCAACTGTATGCTAAGCTCAACAAGTGTAGTTTTTTTTAGACTCAGGTACACTACTTGGGGCATGTTGTCTCCAAGGAGGGCATTGCAGTAGATCCATAAAAGATAAGGGGCATCATGGAGTGGTTAGCTCCTAAGAATGTGGATGAGGTGAGATCTTTCATGGGCTTGAAAGGTTACTATAGGAGGTTCATCAGGAACTTCTCATAGATTGCTTATCCTATCACATCATTGTAGAGGAAAGGTAAGAAGTTCGAATGGACAGAGGAGTGTGAGGCTAGTTTTGAGAAGCTCAACCAGTTGTTGACACATCAACCAATGTTAAAAATTGTAGACCCAGAGAAATAATTTGTGGTGTGCACAAATGCTTGCAAGAGAGGACTTGGTGGAGTCCTTATGCAGGATGGATAGGTGATATGCTACGAGTCGCAGAAACTAAACGAGCACGAGCAAAACTATCCCACACATGATCTTGAGCTAGCAGCGATTATACATGCATTGAAGATGTGGAGACACTATCTTCTGGGTAGAATATTTACATTGATGAGTGATCACAGTGGTTTGTGATATCTATTTGACCAACCAAATCTGAATGGTAGGCAGACTCGGTGGTTGGCTACGATCAGTGAGTTTGATTTCGAGATTTGATATATCAAAGGTAAAGAGAACAAAGTGGCAGATTCTCTTAGTAGGCGGGTATAGGTAAATCACTTAGCAGCTATGAACTCATATGGGATAGATCTACAAGATAGGATCTTATGGGCAACTCAGCAGGATGTTAGATATATGGATATTGTGCACAGGTTGTAGCAGAGCATAGGTATAGGTACAGGTGATGGTACAGGTACAGGTACATGTGATAGTATAGGTACAGATACATGTGGTGGTATAGGCATAGGTACATGTGATAGTATAGGTACAAGTACATGTGATGTTACAGGTACAGGTAAAGGTAAATGTACATGTAGTGGTATAGGTACAGGTACATGTGCAAGTTCACATGATATGGATTATTGTCTTACGGCAGATGAATTGGTTTGATTCAGAGATAGGATATATGTGCCAGATGAAAATGCACTCAAGAAGATGATCTTGAGAGAGTTTCATGTCAAAACCATATTCAGGTCACCCAGGTTATCATAAGACACTAACAACAGTGAAGATATTTTACTATTGGCCGAATTTGAAGAGGGATGTAGCAGAGTTTGTGGCTAGATGTTTTTACTGTCAGCATGTGAAGGCAGAGTGTAAGCATCTAGGTGGATTGCTCTAGCCGATCCCGATTCCAGAGTGGAAATGGGAAGTCATTTCCATGGACTTCATCATAGGTTTGTCAAAGGCAATGAGACAACATGATTCCATCATGGTTATTGTGGACAGGTTGATAAAGGTTGCACACTTCAATCCGGTGAAGTCTACATTCTTAGCTACCAATGTAGCATAGCTATTCATCAGAGATGTGGTCAGACTGCACGGTGTTCCAAATAAGATTGTGCTAGACAAGGATGCAAATTTCCCTTCCAAGTTTTGGAAGGATTTTTTTGTAGGTTTGGGCACAGAGTTGGCCTTCAGTACAACTTATCATCTGCAGACAGAGAGGGTCAACATGATATTGGAGGACATGTTGAGGATGCATGTGATGCATTAAAAATGAAAGTGAGAAGAATATATCCCACTGGTTGAGTTTGCGTACAACAATGGGTATCAGGAATCTTTGAGGATGAGTCCTTTTGAGGCAATGTATGGGCAGGGTTACAACACTCCTATCAATTGGAGTGGTCAGGTAAAGATGGTGTTTATTGGACTAGACATGTTGGAAGACGTGGAACATGAAATGTAGGTTATAAAGAAGAATATGAAGGCAACACATGATATGTAGAAGAGTTATGCATAAAGGAACAGGTTGTTCAAGGAGTTCCATGTTGGGGAACATGTGTATTTGTGCATCAAATCGAAGAAGAGATCCTTACGGATTGGATCATGTGCCAAGATGGCAGCACAATTTTGTGGACCCTTCAATATAATTGAGAGGATTGGGGCAGTAGCCTATCAACTTGAATTGCCTTCTACAATGAATGTCCATGGTGCTTTCCATGTGTCCTTACTTAAGAAGTATGTTAAATATGTTGATCATGTGATTGACTGGTCTGTATTGCAGGTGGAACCAGATGGAGAATTCCAACCAAAGTCTTAGTGTATATTGTAGAAAAAGGTGCTTATGCTTTGGAACCAAGCAATCGAGCAAGTTAAAATGCAATGGAAGCACTTTGGGCCCGATGAAGCTACATGGGAGATGGCGGATCAGATGCAGGCTATGCGTCCTTCCTTGTTTGCTGGTTGAGGCAAAAAAATTTTGGCTTGGTGTTTTGAAGTGATTTTGGTATATGTTTGGTGATGTTGGTTTATATACATATGTATATGGATGTAAATACCACCATGAGCTATGTTATAAATCTCCAATAAGCGGTATGGGTGTCGTGTCATTATGATGTTATGTTTTCATGTTGGTTGCTTCTCAGTAGGTTGATCATTGTAAATATTGCATCGAGCTAAGTTATAAAGATCCATTAGCAATATATTTTGCTTACAACAATTTTGTGGTTATAGGTGTTGTTGAACACCGAGGATGGAGTTCTCCCAAGGGGGAGGGTTCTGTAACAACCCTGGTAAAAATTCCATGTAATAAAAGTAAATAACAACAAAATACCACGAATGATGGGACACTTATTCCAAGATGAATGTTGGGAAAAATCCTAGTGATGGGGATCACTTGTGATTGTTTATGGCTAAGGAAATTGGCAAAGGAAATGGCTAAGGCTTTGGAAAGGAAAAATGACATTTTTGACATATTTATTTATGAAAATAATGGAAATTAGGAGAAAAGGGAGGTGAAAGGTCACAGGTTACATGTGAGGGTGAAAATGAAGAAAAACAATGGAAAATGAAGAAAATAGAGGTCTCATTCATAAAAAGGCTTCTAAGGACCAATTCGTAACCTTTTGTCAGTTCAGTTTTGGAGCTCTCTCATTATTCTCTCTTTCTTGGAGCACTCTTGGAGGGTGTTTCATACTTTGATTTTTGAGCAAGAAGGAAAAGGAAGAGCAGGAAATTGCAAGAGGGCATCAAGATCAATAACTACATCAGATTTTCTTGCAGGTACTGAGTTTCATGTATGTTTCCTTCATTATTTTTGGCATGCATGACATATGCAAGTGGATTTTTGGTTGTGATTTGTCATTGGCATGGAGGATGCACGGGGTTGACATTGGATTGCCTAGCCTTGCCATTTGCTGGATAGTCATGGTGATTGTGGGTTTATTTTCATTGTTGTGTTTTTGGTTGGTTGTCATGTTTCCTTGGCTTGGGTTGAGTTACTAGTCCTAGAGCCTTGGTTGGACAAATGCTTTGGAGCCCTGGAACAACTTGGGTTGAGTTACTAGTCCTGGAGCCATGGTTGGACAAATGCTCTGGAGCCCTTGGTGGGTTGAGTTACTAGTCCTAGAGCCTTGGTTGGACAAATGTTATGGAGCCTGATAAAAGTTGTGGGTTGAGTTACTAGTCCTGGAGCCTTGGTTGGAAAAACGCTCTGGAGCCTTGGAAGGCTTGGAAAGAGACCGACTTGATGATGGTTTTGTGATGTCTGGCCGTGAGGCGGAATCATTGTTTAATGGGTTGAGGTGGACGACCTCTGGAAGCCCTGGATGGTTTTTGATTGATGTGTTTTATGAGATCCCACATTCATGCTTGGAATATGGAACAAGGGTGAATAGATGAAGAGATATTTGGCTCAACCATTCTACGGTCTGGTGGAACATGGAAGTCCCATCCCGGGTTTGGCTTTTGCATCATTAATTAAAGGTTATTTCTCCTTATATTTCTATGAGAAATTTGATGGATTATATGTGGTCTATATGGCTATACTTTCATGAGTATTTCTGTTGCTATTATGCTAGTTATGTATGTGTTTTATGACAACAACCATGTATGGATTTCATCATATTGTTACTTGTAATTGAAGGATCATTGTATCTATGACCTAATGGATGGAATGGCAATTGATGTGTTGAGATATCAATGGTTCTTAGCGATTCTCAGCTAAGTATGAGATCCTTATGCTCAGAACTGTTATTTGCACTTGTAGATTACATATTCATGATATGTTTAACGAAATGCCTGTCATGGCTAGTAGGGGTCCAATCAAGGTTCATTCAAGCATTTGCTTTAGTATTGTTATTTCCATGTTATTTTACTGTTATGAAGATATGGTTCAATTTTGGGTAGTGACCTGGGCTCTGGGCCTGAAAATGTGGCTCAAATCCTGGGGACGCTGGTATAGCATTGACAAATTTAGTCTCTAGACGTTGGTAGGCAAGCCTGTGAGAGCAACTTTGGGTTTATGGACATTGTCATGCCTATAGCATGAGAGAGACCGAGGCTTAAGTTGTCCAAAATTTCAGTGGGACCTAAGGGCAAGTTGTCTAAAGTATTGAATTGGTTCCTGACGGTCCTGTAGATGACGTTGAATGTTTGTATGGTAGGTTTCGTCGGTTCCACTTCCTTAATGTGACTTAGGAGGTCAAATCATATCATATTGGCCTCTCGTCGCATGTTTACCCTGGCTGTCCGGTTGCTTGGGTAGATGTGGGAGGAGGGTGTTACAAGATGCATTGATTTCATTAACTTAAATGTTAATTTCTAATCTTGTTTGATTGTTTGCATTAGATGTATTGATTTTAGTGTAGATGTTGATTCCTAATCCTATTTCATTGCTAGCACTAGATGCATTGATTTTAATGTAGATGTTGATTTCTAATCCTATTTGATTGCTTGCATTAGATGCATTGATTTCAGTGTAGATGTTGATTTCTAATCCTATTTGATTGTTTGCATTAGATGCATTGATTTCAATGTATATTTTAACTTCCTATCCTATTTGATTGCTTGCATTAGATGCATTGATTTCAGTGAAGATGTTGATTTATGATTTGATGTAACTAGATGTATGGTGTACATTAATTTCAAGGTAATTAGATTAATATTATGCATCGATTTTAGTAGAAGCACAAAAAAATGATTGACAACATGCATTTATTTCTATGTTATAGTAATTGAACCATAAATAAAATACTTGAATTTTCATCTCAAATAAAATAGTCACTTAATTTAAATATTTTCTTCTTGAAGTTGTAAACTATTTGTAATTAACCACATTCTTATTATTCTCATTTTCCATGCTTCACATTGGATTGTAAAAAGTGCAAAACACACACACACACACACACACACTCATATGGCTAAGCTCTTGTAGATAACCTCAAACGAAATAAAATCAAATAAAACTTGTAACTTTTACATCTCCACATCTTTTAAAATTGAATAAAACTTATTTCAATCATAAGGAATTGATTGAAATACTTGGATAGCTAAGTAAATTTAGGAAAGTTGATAACATTATATAAAATTATAGAAATGTTATCATATATTGTTTTTTGACCTATATTAAATTCCAATATGATTGACTTATATCATGTTATAAGTAAGCTCTTGTAGATAATCTCAAAAGAAATAATATTGAATAAAACTTATTTGTTGTTTACATGACATCTTTTAAAATTGAATAAACTTATTTCAATCCTATGTGTTTTTTAATTGAACCTTGAGATTTAAGAAATTGATTGAAATACTTAAAAAATTTGACCATGCAATGGTATATGGGTGGGGCACAAAAATTTCATATATAGATTTTTTATTATAATATGGATGACTTTAGAATTCAAATAATTTATTTTTAATATTGGATTATATAATAACTAAAAAACACTTTCTACAAGCCAATATGAAGCACGATTGTTGTAACTTTTTTTAGGTTCAATATTAAATTGATACATGATATATTTTAGTTCATTTTAAGTATCAAAGTCACTTGCATCATAGTAAGATTGTACTTATAGCATATTATGACTAAGCTCTTGTAATTGGCCTCAAAAGAAATAAAATTGAATAAAACGTATTTGTTGTTTTCAAGACATCTTTTAAAATTGAATAAAACGTATTTGTTGTTTACAAGACATCTTTTAAAATTGAATAAAACTTATTTCAAATTTATTTGTGTATTTTAATTAAACCTTGAGATAACCAAGTAAATTTAGCAAAGTTCATATTTAATTATATATAAAATTATAGAACCATATATCATTAATTACGATATAAGGCATTCCCTCTGAAAGTAACTCTCCTCCTAGGCCACCTGTACCTTCATGAACCGCTGATTTGAATGTTAGACAATTAAAATAGTCTAAACCATTAGATGGATTTTCGACAGTTATTAATCAGTTACGATGTTATTCAAGTTACGCTGGTTTCCCTCTGAAAAGAACTGCATTTACGTTACCTGTCATAGTTTTTCCACAAATTTTAGTGAGAGTGCCTCCCCAATATTCTCTATAAAACTGTGAATAGTCCCAGTCTCTTTGCTGGGGAGTAAGATGTTGCCCCTTATAGTTCGACAGAGCAGACCTACAGCTTGGCGCAGTGTTGGAGAGCTCTGTCCATAGAAGAGTGGGAGGCGTACCTACAGTTTGTGTTGTCGCAAATATATTACAATTGCATTGCTGGAGCTCTTGGATCAAAATTTGGATCTGTGAACTGCTACCCGCGTTCTGAGGTTTATCCATTTTTCAATCTTCCGATTATCTCACCGTCGCCCTCGCCGATAGAAAGCCCTCGAGTAACAGGTATCTTCTTTCTCATAGTTTATAATTATCAGAAATATCATGGGGGTTTCGTAAAGATTTTATTTTGGTGATTTCTTAGCTTCCTTGTGCAAATCATCTGAGATTTCTTATGCAAGGAGAAATTAGCTTGTCGACGACTGTAGCAAATCCAAAACTTATTTTCAAAAACCAGACTTTGAGAGGAGCCACGTCTAATTTTCAGGCACAGAGAAAGCTTGGCGAAGGAGGTTTTGGAACCGTCTTTAGAGTGAGTGTTTCGTGCTACATCTAGTTTAATTTATTTTAGTGTAGATACCATTGTTAATGGTTAAACCATAGAAATATTTTGACTGTGCATGATGTTTCTTGATGGGCAGGGGGATCTACCTGATGGTAGGGAGGCTCGATATCCATCCACTCAATTTATCACGCAGGTATGTCCACCCACTCTGACCTTCCTTTATTCTATAAGTCGCTCCTTATTCTTGACTAGGAGCAAGGAATTGCCATAAACTGTAAGAAGAGCCCCCTGTTTTAGACAGACCCCAAATAGGAACATACAATCTTTGAACTGAGAGCTTGATGTTCTTGATTGTTAGCATGTTCTTGATGTAAACTTCCATGACTTAGATTTTGTAAATCTACAGGTTGGAAACATAAATGTCTCAACTCCTTGAAGCCCTTTAATGTTGACACATCAAAAGGAAGATGGGAAATTTGCGCACTGAAAATAACCAGCTTTTCAAATATTCTTTTACATTTTCCCTCTACATCTGTCAAGGTTCCAAGTGTAAGAACTCTTAAAGATTTACACATCAAATCGAGTTTTGATGCGGGTATATAGAATGGATCGCTGTTTTCACTCGACCATAAGCCTTTGATCACGTGTAGTGATAAGAAACCCTAGTTTTTTTGCAATCCCCATATACTGAGGCAGACGCTGTTGGAGTGACAAAACTATACATGGAATATATATGTTAGTTGCAATATTGCGTACCTCATTTTCCTTATGATTTAAGAACTCTCGAATTTCACTTACCGCAGATGATTAAGTTGGACGCGTTCCATAACTAGTGACGGAACCATAAATGATAGTTTATTGCATTGAGTTTACCCAGGACATTAACCTTCAGGATCTATAATCTCGTAACTTTCCAGTCTGAAAGTTCTATAACTTTGTCCAACGGTCTTCAATTTCAATTGTTTTAACAATATTAAAACATGAAGTATATCACACCATTCTCAGAAACAGTAAAATTGTTTATTTTCCATTGGTGATAAAGTTTTATATTAAAACATGAAGTATATCACACCATTCTCAGAAACAGTAAAATTGTTTATTTTCCATTGGTGATAAAGTTTTATATTCTAGTATTACTTAATATCATGATCATTTCAAAATCTAATACTGTATGGTTTTGGTGATAATACGTTATTTTTAATACGGTACGTAATGTTTGGTTATGCCATCCATTTATGTTAAGCACACATGGTTTTGTGATTTTTATTTTTGGAACAACCACTGGCTTAGCAGAGGGCAGAGTGCTCCGGAATAATTCCTGAGTTTACTCTAATCGATTCACAAGTAGCTAGGGTAAAATAGGTACTCGAAAACATCCATCTAGCGGGGCATTCACCGCTTTCAGAATGACTTTATAAGGTTGGGTTTATTAATAAATCAAAAATTGAAAAAACAATGATTTATATATTAAAAATTGTTATAGAGATTATAAATTTTCTATTTAATAATATGCGATTACAAAAAATAGTATGTTTAGTATTAAAAGTTATAGAGGAGGGTAAGTTACATATTTAGAATTTCCAAAAACTTTAAAATATTTTTTTCCATTTTGATGATAGCCATTATGAGATAGGACGATAGTTGTTTAAGAAATTGTTGGTCTGGAATTTAAATCAAAGAAAAAGCGGTTCATTTTATGTGATTTATTACAAAAATTAATCTTCAGATTTATTGTTGAATAAATTTAGATCTTAAAAGTATAGTGATTGAGGTTTTTTTAGTATTTTCTAAATACTTGAAGTTTACTTTTAATACTTAATATCTAATTTCTTTACATTGAATTCAAGTTTGAGTTTTTGTTTTACATTGAATTCAAGTTTGAGTTTTTGTTATTCATATTATTAGATTTGATTTGCATGTTTTCTTAATTTACAATACCAATAAATTTGATACATTTTGTTTTTCACTCTTTCTATAGATAGAAAATGTTCATGCTTGAAATAAATAAATAGGTATCCTAGTAAAGAAAGTTTTTTTTTTTTTTTTTGAAAAAAATAACAATATGTTAATCTTTATAAGATGCATATTCTCGATTTTTTTCTTGTACTAAATTTTACATAGTCGATTTTTTATTTTATTTTATTTATATTTATAATTTTTTTTTCTTTTTTCTCGTATCGAATCAAATTTGAATTTGAATTTGGTAACTATGATTCAAATGATGATTTTAATGTAATATTTACCAATCATTTCCTTATTTTTATATAAAAAATTATATGTAATTCAATATGACATGTTCTTCATAAAAAATTGATAAAATAATAAATTCACTCCTTTGCATTGAAAATGGATTTTGAATCTCTTGATATTTCCCACAAATAGATCTCACATGGTCCACTCATCTACAAATGGTAATTTAGATTGGAAAATTGTTTATTTTCCATTGGTGATAATGTTTTATCTTCCAATATTACTTAATATCATGATCATTTCAAAATCTAATATGAAAAATGGTTTAATTTGGTTCAACAATTCAAAATTCAATGACATGTTCTTCATAAAAAATTGATAAAATAATAAATTCACTCCTTTGCATAATTTGGTTTAAATGATAATTTCAATGTAATACTTACCAATCATTTCATTATTTTTATAAAAAAAAATTATATGTAATGACATTGTTCATCCAATTCAAAATTCAATGACATGATTTAAAAAAAAAAATGATAAAATAATAAATTCACTCCTTTGTATTGAAAATGGATTTTGAACGAAGTATAAATTATTTCACACTCACAATAATTTT
The DNA here is from genome assembly GCA_031772625.1 of Pinus tabuliformis. NCBI lineage: Eukaryota > Viridiplantae > Streptophyta > Pinopsida > Pinales > Pinaceae > Pinus > Pinus tabuliformis. The sequence goes on along the minus strand of CM062818.1, from coordinate 1,126,949,791 downwards.
CAAAAGAGTTTTTTTTTTTTTTTTAATAATAAATTATATTAACAATAAAAATAGGAGGATGGCTAAATTTGTCCATTTTTTATTCTATTTTAAATTTCTTTTATATTATGGGATATGATTCATGTTAGAAAATGTTTAAGATAAATTTGATAACTTTGTAATGTAAAAGGGTAAAGAATGGACATGTAGAATGCAGAAGATATTTCTAATGATAAAATGTTAAGTATGTCTTTTATTTTTTAAATTTTTGTTTGCATTGAATTTTTTATATGTGAGGATTCTAGAATTTATGCCTTACCGCGTTTCCTTTGCAACATTTGGTGCAATTGCTAGTTATTTTTTTGGTTATATTAAATTCCAATGCATATGACTTAAATATCATGAACATTATGACTAAGCTCTTGTAGATGACCTCAAAATAAATAAAATTGAATAAAACTTATTTATTGTTACCAGATATCTTTTAAAATTGAATTTAAAACTTATTTCAATCCTATTTGTGTTTTTTATTTCAACTATGATATATGTTAGTTCATTTTAAGTATCAAAGTGACTTGCATCATAACTTAAGATCACACTTATTTTATTAGTCTATGAAACTAGAAATCAAAAATGTTATATTTTTTAATAAAAGTTATAGTATATAGAATTTTTTTAACAGATCCATAAACTTAAAAAATTAATGAACATCCATAAATAAGATTAATACAAATCCATAAATTGAAATAATGAATGCATCAACAAAATATCCATATGAAAATATATATAAATTACAAATATCACGTGAACATCCATAAACTGAAATAATAAGCATCCATAAACTGTCAATGTATGAAAATATACAAATTCGGTATCGCATGTGAATGTGCCCTATGAAATGTTTATGGAAATATAAAAAATATCCACTCTAAGTACCACTAGAACTCTTATGTGAGTTTCACTGGTTAAAGTAAGTGTCCATAATATGGTACTGCAATATAACACATTCAAATTCAAACTAATTAGATCATTATTTGTACCAAATAAACAATATAGAAATAAATGATTTTGAACCACATTTTTAATTACATATATGAATCTACTAACCTCCCTAAACTCTAAATGCAAGTCAGATAGGATGGGGGTTTGATGAATCTGGGTTTGGTGCTCCCCTGCATATGGCTCAAAGATTTGGGCCTGCATCGATGGACCCACATCATCAATGCCTCTATACCCATCATACCACTCATGCGTCCACATAAATTTGATGTCGACAACACTCTGCATATGGGCTCGTGTACATAAGGGCAAGGGCAAATAGTAATTAGTCTACGAATTAATTAGCATGCGTATAACTTAAAAAAAAAAATGTTGAAATCTTAGGAATACATTTTTTTACCTCAACTACTGGTCCATGTGGTTATACATAATGAATTTCCTCCACATGAGTGTTATGAGGTGGATGTGGAGGAGAATCCATGGAAACATGCACTCGTGGAGGATGGCCTCACTGATTAATTGCCCCCTCAAATGACGTCATAAGCTCATCCATGTAGTTGGAGCCCTTTGTCTACATGTTATCATGATCTTACTAATATAAATGCAATCTAATAAAAACTGAATTAATATAAATAATTATGCATAATTTGACGATATGGGTCAAAAATTTCATATATATATGTACTTGGTTTGTGTCATGTGGGTTATACACCCTCCAAGTGTCACGGATGGCATCACGACACATACATGCAATTGACAAAATCTAGGCAATGAGTAAACTCACGAGAACCGAATCATCATGTAAAGGAACTGGTGGCTCACTAGGCAGTGGTGGCAGTTTTCTAATCTCTCCATGCAATGCAACACACGCATTGAATAATGGCGTCCACGTGCTATATGCAATGGCAACCTTGGTCTCAACACCGAGTTGTGACGACTCCTCTAACTCTATCGACAATACCACGCTCCGAGATGGTAGTGGCAACAATCTCAAAGGTGGTGGTACATGCCCAAGGTCCATACGAGCCCCCTTGCGATCATATGTACATCCTAAACTAGTGCCATAATAATGAGATTTGGTATTTGTGTAATCCAACCTCATATGTAACACGAACTATGCATATATATGCTTGGAAAAATAAAGGGAAACCTAGTCATGGTGGGGTAACTGGCCCCAAGCTTCAATGAATCAATCATATACAAAAGCGTCTGCATCAACATTATTAAAATATTTGAGTGGAATCATACCTTTATGTTTAGCATTTCAATCTGGAGGTATGTTGAATGACAACCCATGAACATCAATGTTCTTGGTGGCCTCTTTCACCACCTCCCAAGTATGTGGGCCTTTAACCTCATGCCTCTTAATCCTCTGTATGGAATGAAGGGGGTGCTTCTGTGGGCTTGACCTCAGTATGTCTCGATCAACTTAATGATGCTTTCCAACATCAAAGACAAACTATTCCTACTAGGTGAATTGACAGGGATGTTACCCAACTCTTGTGTGATCCATGTATGTTGGGTCGTAACTTCCTCCAATGGGATACTAGTTATAGCATCGTCCCACAGAGGGATCGATAATGCACTGTGATCTTCAACTTCGCCCTGTTGAGGGTTTGCAAATCATAAACATAATTTAACATATATATTTAACAAACTATAAGCATAATAACGTACACATTAAATTCTAACACATCAATTGAAGACAATTTAAAAATTGATGACAATTCAAGACACAAACACATTTAAAGTTTAAATATGATTTAAAAACACAGGAGGTGTACATGAAATAGGTGAAGAAGGTCCACTATTGGTAGCATGATCATCACCAGAGACAGAAACATTGCCTCTGACACTTCGACTGGCGTCAGAGGTAGGATCTATGAGTGGAACATGCACTTTGTGTGGGCCACGTGATCTATCACGAGCCTGACTATGTATAGTAGATTCCCCCACACTCCGACGGGTTGTGGCTGGGGGGCATATATGAGATGCCTATGCATATTACATATAATGCATATAAACTAATCCAATACAAAAATGTTGACTAAACTATTACATATAATACATATAAACTAATCCAAGAAAAAAATGTTGGCTCAGAAAGAATGTTGACAAGAAAACCATTTTTAAACTAAAGTAGAATAATATAGCGTGAAGTCCTAAACTTTAGATTCCATTTTTTGATAATTTATCAACCAAAGTATTGAATTCCATATAAACAACTTGTCCTGACGATGAACCACACTGGTTGGTTCGAAACGCGTCGACAAAAGATTGGTTATGTGATTTTGCCGAAGAGTTTCTGAACAATGTTATGGATCACAGAAGTCTAAATTCCTTAAAAGTGATCAAATCGACCTTCACACTTTTTCCCATTTATAAATAATGCATTTTATTCATAGGCATAAATATGGAAATATATATGTAAAAAAATGAAAGAAACCTATTTGCAAAATTAATAAAATTTCATGCCAATCAAATACTTTAATAGACTCTAAGTTCTTATAATGTTTGAATTTGAGACATGACATGTACTAGGTGCAAGCACATGAAGACAATATTTCTTTTACAACACACTACATGATGAAACAATATGGTACAAATTAGAAAAGAGTCAAAATGCCTTTATTCACTTTAAACCCATTTTTCATGATAGATCTAATGTATTTATTAATGATGCATTGCGAAACTTGAACTTATATATATATATATATATATATATATATATATATATATATATATATATATATATATAATGATAATAATAATAATAATAATGTTAAATAGTTATAAAACTATGTTATGTTATGGACTATAATTATAGTTATGTTACATGCTATGTTATATATGTGTGTGTGTGTTGAATAACCTTATGTTATGTTAAATAGTTATAGAACTATTTTATGTTATATTATATATATAAAACTATAATATATAGCTACATGATGTTATAGTTAAATATAGTTATGTTAAATGTTATATATATATATATATATATATATATCACATTTTTTTTAAAGATTAATATTTTATTTAAGGAATTAATTAATTAATTTATTATGATATATATATATATATATATAATTTCTTATTTAATAAATAGAGGTTCATCATAAGTAACCATATTCATTCTATCAAGCTCAAGTTCCCAATTTATTTATTTATTGGTTATAGTTTTATTGTTTTATGTTTTGGAGTTTTTGGGGGTATATTTTCGGTCAAATTTGTCTGAAATTTAAAATGCATTTAAAATAAAAAAAATTTTTTTGAAAATTTATTTCACTAAATTCCTAATGAAAAACTTTAAAACCTAAAATAATGTTTTACCATTCAAAATTAGAAAATATTCATAATAAACATGCTACCAAATTGCAAGTAAGAAAAAAAATTAAAACCTAAATTATAGTTCTTTTGGTGGTTTCGAAGCATTTTCTTGGTGGTTTTTTGTGGTTTTCTAGGTTGTTTTGTGGTTTTCCAAGTTGTTTTGAAGATTTTTTTTTTTTTTAATGGTTTTTTATGGTAAGTTTTTTTTTTTTAAATTAATTTATTTAATTTTGTAAGAAAAAAAGAAAAAAAAAGACAAAAAGGATAGGAAACCTACCTTGGCTTGAGCCTTTGGGACATTGGAGGGGTTGTTGGCGAGGTCGATTGGGTTTCTCCATGGTCCAATCACTCGATCAAGCTCCAATACCTCGGTTGAGCTCTTGTTTATCCCGTGGTTTGTGCAAAAATGACCGTGCAGACTACAGACACACATTTTAATAGAAAATAGACGCTCGATTGAGCCTTAGGGCTCGATCGAGCATTAGAGCTCAGTCGAGCAATAATTCTCAACTGAGCAATAATGCTCAATCAATAGTTTGTTTTAAACACTCGAATGAGCTATTTTTTAGTGCTTAAGGAGCTCGTTTGAACACTTTAAAATGGCCCAATCGAGCGCTTAAGATGCTCAATCGAGCTCTCTTTTTTTCACCTAAATGCGCCCTCCCTTGCCAGCAAGTGTGACCCAGTTCCATGCTAACACCCATACTTAGGGCTAAATAGAAAAATTCAATAATGATTTTTAAGGTTGACAAATTCCCCAAATATACCGCTAAAAAAACAAGGACGTCATCCACAAATAAGAGGTGTGAGAGATGTTGATTTTCGACCATTTCAATTCCTTTAAAGGCTCCCTTATATTTTTCCTCATGGATTAATTTGATAAGGACTTCTACTACCAACAAAATAAGAAAGGGGGAGAGTAGGTATCCTTTCGACAACATGTGAGATGTCTTAAAGAACGGGGAAGGGGCCCCATGAATGAGGATAATGAAAGAAGTCAACTGTAAGCAATCCATTGTTGGCATTATGAGACAAGTGTTGTCCTTGATGGCAAATCACACAGATGATAGATCATAGTGCAGCAGGTCAGCAACAAGGATTTGGTGATCAGACTACAAGAATGAAGAGAAAATATATATATGCAGGTTCATCGTGACCAAGCCACGTATACACGCGGGTTAGACGTTACAAAGGCGCGTATGCGTATACACGCACTTTCATGCAAGGAAAAGCGCGTATATGTTGGAGAACTTACTTTTGGTCCGTGGTAGTTAGTCTTTGGTATTTGAACCTATGGTTTTGGACCATAGTATCTCGTCAGATGTGTTGATCCCAAGTATTGGGTCCATGGTATTGGTTTGTTATGGTTTTGGACCATGGTATTGAGCAAGGCCTAAGACTATAAAAGGAGAAGAATATCATTAGGAAAGGGTATCGAAAAAGTCTTGAATATCTGATGAAGTATGAGATCCAGTATGCAGGTTATGGGTTGATGATGCATTGCTTGAGCTGAGCTAAGGAGGGATCTCACCGGTTGATGGAGAACAAGATCTAAGGATAGATCTGGATCAAATGGTTTGAAATGAACTATCTCTATATGATTGATTATGTTTATTCTAGATCTGTATACTGACACATGTAATGATCTGAACTTGGTATGTCTTAAGTTTGAAATCGCTGCAAGTCATGATTGAATATTTATAGATATGTATGCGGGTTGACATAGATGTAAGCGCATATGTACGCGGGTTTGGTTCATTGTAGTAGCGTATACCATTTAAGCTATGATGTTTGAAGTTATAGGTGGTTCTGGTTGTTGATGAGTTCTGATGACAGTTTAAAGGTGTTAGTATTCTGCATATCCTGTTTGGTTGATTGTGTTTAGCTTCAGTATTGATGGATGAGAACTAATATTGGATCAGGATCATAATGAATCATATTTATGTGATCTGATGGACTAGATCTGGGTGCTAACACACATATTATCCTTGTATATGTAATAATCTGGATATGTCTGAAGACAAGAAGTGCATCAAGTTATAAGTAAGCAATTGATGACATATACGCTGGTTCACCTTGGTGAAGTTGCGTATACACGCTGGTTCAACACTTCCAAGTAGCGTATGCACTCTGATGCATGATTTTGATGATACAATTGGTTTTGAATATTGTTGCAGAGTTCAGTGTTCTGCTCTGTGTTCTGGTGACTGTGTTGTTGACAGGGTTTCAGTGATTCAGAAATTGATGATGCTAGTATTGATTGTTTTGTGCTTCAATGATATTTATGGGTCCAGTATGAAAATTTGATGAAACGTGGCCTTCAGATTATAGTGTTGTGCTTCAGGAGTATCCAGTCTGAAAATGTATGAAATGTGGTCCCTGGAGGATGAAAGGAGATTGTAGGCCGGCGCCTACGTACTAGTACATCAGCTAGTACAAGAGCAAAGGGGGTGGTAGCTCCCTTCCAATAGCAACTAGAGAAAAAGTGAAGATTGGAGCATTCAGTAGGCAAGCACCTACGTACTAGTAAATGTATCAACGAGTACAAGAGCTAAGGGGGTTGTAGCTCCCATCCAGGAGAGTCTGGAGAACGAGAGAAGGTTGTAGCCTTCTGCAGGTAGAAGCCTGTGTACTGGTATAAGACTACACCAGTACAGAAATATTGTAAAATGAAGTTTCTTATTAAAAGAAGATAGAGATGACTTGCAGCAGGTGGTTTTCACCCACATTGGGTTTCCACCTTATATCATGGTGTTCATGTGTGCTTCTTGTGTGTGATGATCTGTTCTGTTTTACTGCACCTGCTTACTGTTCATATGGTTAATGAAGTTCTGATGCACTAACTAAAGATCAACATTTAATGGATTAACTGAATCATAAGTATTCTGGATATATGCTAGTTGCATTAGACACAGTTGCGTATACACGCGGGTTCCATTAACTGAAGTAGCATATATGTATCTAAGTATGGAAATGAAAAAGTATTCTGGATATATGCTAGTTGCATTAGACACAGTTGCGTATACACGCGGGTTCCATTAACTGAAGTAGCGTATATGTATCTAAGTATGGAAATGAAAAAGTTTTATTGATTTGATAATACTGATTCACCCCCCCCCCCCCCCCCTCTCAGTATTATTTCCAACAATTGGTATCAAAGCCAGGTCCTTTGGTAGAAGCTTGATCACTTGAAGGAGATCCGTGGAACTATGGGAAAGAAGCTTAAGAAGAAAGCACCTAAGAGGAAGAAGGCATCTCAGAAGAACTATGACAGTGGGTGTATTGATTGGGGAATATGTGGAAGGAGCACATCAGATTCAGAATCACTTCAGAATGAAGATGAACAAGATCTATCAGGTATGAATTTGTTATCCTCTGGTGATACATCTATTTATCCTCTTAAAGATGATGAATGTGATAGCGAAACAACTGAATTTGCACTTATGGGTGAGCAAGAAAGATATCAAATAGAGGCAGAATTTAAAAGGCTTACAGACAAAATTAGAGATCAACAAGATCTATTGAACAAAAGGGAATGTGCTTTCAAAGAAGAAGCTACCAAACTAAAGGCTCAACTAGAGGAAGGAAACAAGGTAAGGAAGTTATTCAAGAACAAGGAAGACCAATGTCAAAAGTTGTAGGATGAAGTGGCATCATTAAGAAATGAATTCAATGAAAGGAGATCAATCATCAAGAAACTCAGAGATAGATCCAGTTATTATGAAAGGCTTGAAGCTATGATCCACTCACTAAAGGACGATCTTGAAGAATCAAAGAAGCAGAACAAAGATCTACTCCAAAAACAAGAAAACGAAGTTCTTGAATTGAGGCATCAGTTAGAAGAAAGAAGGAAAGTTGAAGAAGACATGAAGAAGCACTATCGTGAAAAGGAAGAGAATCTTCAGGTTGAGGTAAATATTCTAAATGATAAATTAGAAGAAAAGGATAAGCTCTTACGATTTCATGATAGTACTAAGATCGTGGATGATATTCTTAGTAGTCAAAGGTCTCCTGCTATCAAAACTGGTCTTGGTTTTTATGAATCCACTGAAAGTGAATCTAGCTCACAAGAAGAGGCAAGAAACTCTAATGAGAAATCTGAAATGCACAACGAAGAGATGAGAAGAAAACCCCATCAACAACCAAGGAAAGAAATTCTTCAAAGGAAATCTTTTACTCCTCCAATGCATAATGTTGAATGTTATGTATGTCATAATCTTGGACATATCGCAGCTAGATGTAGAAGAAGAATGGTTCAAGATCATCACACAGAAAGATCATCACATTCCAGGTACTTTAATGGATATTGTCTTTCTTGCAATATGTTTGGCCACAAAGCTGCTGATTGCTACAGGAGGAATATGAAACATGTAAGATGTTATGCATGTAACAAGCTTGGACATATAGCAAAGAAGTGCAGGAACAAGGTACGGGAACCACACCAAAAGGAGTAAACATCATCACATTTGAAGATATGGAAGAAGAAGGAAGTACAGTCAGAAAGATGTGGCACAACACAATATACTCAGACATAGCACAACACAGACATAACAGACTCAGAGGGAGTTGAAAGTGTAAAACTTCAGTGTCCTGAATCTCATACGCAAGTTTCATAAAGGGAAGTCACGTATATACACGAGTTATACACTGCAAAGTCGTGTATATATCAGTCTGGGGGAAAGCAGAAGGGACAGGCTCAGAAAAAGGGTCTGATATGATTCAGTCTATTATTTGCTCTGTTACAATCTACTAATGATGTGTGGAAATGTCTTGATACTCATAAGATGTTTAGAAGTGTTTTGATCCTAACTTGATGCTTATTGATGATATATGCATGATCAGATCTAACAGTAAACAGATGGCACAGGTTGAGGGGGAGCATATGCTTTTAAATAAAGCATTGTTGGCATTATGGGTAATAGTCCTTGGTGATGATGCTTATATGGCTAAATGAATGATGTGGTTATGATTTGTCCATGATAAAATCTCATATGATTCTTGGGGTTACATAGTTGATGTTCAGAACATATTTGTGGATTGATTCTTAGATGGTGCATATATGATGCTTACATGGTGAGCTTCATAAAGATAAGGAGAAGTACAAAGCTTGAATACACAACTTCATTACTTGATGATGAGTCACTCATATGCTGTTGTCGTCATATGCATAAAGATCATATAATACAATTATGATGTAGGATTCCTATAGTTCTTGATGAGGATTGTTGAAGTTGATGATATAAAGAAGCCTTGACAAAAGATCTTGAGCTCAAGATACATAGTGCTGGATACATGAATGATTACTCAAAGTTGCATTATTGGAGACATGATGATGATGAGTTCTTACCTATATGATGATAGGTTGATACTTACATATGCAGATATTCCTAAGAGATGATACATGGATGATATTGTTAATAAGATGGCTATGGTGTTTTACACATATGATATAATGTGAATGATTTGATATCTATATGCAGACATACCTTGTCATAGGACATTTACAGGTTGCTGATCTGGAAATTGTTGTACGCGAGTTTCATAAGGAGTATGCGCGTATATACGCTTGTTTCTGTGGATACAGTCGCGTATATGTTAATTTGAAGGAAATCAGTGGGCCAAACTCAGAATGAGAAGAGTCTGATATGGGTCTGACAGAAAAAATCTGGCACAAATGGAACAGGTACAGAGGGAGAACATGATTGCTAGTCTAGATGTTGTTGACAGATGCTTATGGAACAGATCATACTTTGTGTATGATAATTGCTAATGACTATCATGATCTTATTTAGATGTTAGGTCTCATGTAAAGGTCATATCAAGACTCATGATGTTATACTGTGTCTCTATCTATTGTAGTCATTTGATGGAATCTCTTCTGGTCACATGATGTAATTTGTAACCCCTTTATGCATAAGAAGGATGATGAAATATTTCAGTCATATCAAGGTCATGTAACAGCCTATGTTGGTTTCCCCACTATGCCTGGGATGAATGATGTAATGTACTTGGTTGTCATATGTAGATTTCTGGTGTATCCCCACTTGGTTGGGTAGATGAATCAATTCTGGTATATCCCCACTTGGTTGGGAGATGGATGTATGTATGAGTCTTTGGTGCTAGGAAGGTCACTTATGATGTATAGAGCCATGTTCTTGTAGAACATGTTTTTGCAGACCTCGCTTAGAGACAGGGGGAGCATGAACAACACACTTCAGCAAAGCAGAGATTTCAGCATGTACTCAGAGGGAGCATGGATAGATTGGTACACCTTGGCATTTACAAAGGGGGAGCTCATTCAGAGATTTTAGAAGATACTCAGGGGGAGTAGAATGTTGATCAAGGAAAGAGAATATCTTGGTCCGCCCTTTGCCCTTGATGTCAAAGGGGGAGAGTGATTTGGTATTGTTGCCATCAAGTCCAAAGGGGGAGATTGTTGGAATTATGATGCATGTGTTGTACTTGATGGCAACCCACTCGTAGAAGAACAACTCACTTATATACATATAGATGAATCTACAGAAGAGATATCAGATGTGACTGAATGCATGGGATGCAGGACAACTCAAATGAATCAGATGACAGTTCTCAGTATGACAAGTTAGCTTTTCCATTAAGTCCAAAGGGGGATATTGTTGGCATTATGAGACAAGTGTTTTCCTTGATGGCAAATCACACAGATGACAAATCATAGTGCAGCAGGTCAGCAGCAAGGATTTGATGATCAGACTACAAGAATGAAGAGAAAATATATATACGCAGGTTCATCGGGACCAAGCCACATATACACACGGGTTAGACGTTACAAAGGCGCGTATGCGTATACACGCACTTTCATGAAAGGAAAAGCGCATATATGTTGGAGAACTTACTTTTGGTCCATGGTAGTTAGTCCTTAGTATTTGAACCTATGATTTTGGACCATAGTATCTCGTCAGATGTGTTGATCCCAAGTATTGGGTCCATGGTATTGGTTTGTTATGGTTTTGGACCATGGTATTGAGCAAGGCCTAAGACTATAAAAGGAGAAGAAGATCATTAGGCAAGGGTATCGAAAAATTCTTGAATATCTAATGAAGTATGAGATCTAGTATGCAGGTTATGGGTTGATGATGCATTGCTTGAGCTGAGCTAAGGAGGGATCTCACCAGTTCATGGAGAACAAGATCTAAGGATAGATCGGGATCAAATGGTTTGAAATTAACTATCTCTATATGATTGATTATGTTTATTCTAGATCTGTATACTGACACATTTAATGATCTGAACTTGGTATAACTTAAGTTTGAAATTGCTGCAAGTCATGATTGAATATTTATAGATCTGTACGCGGGTTGACCTAGATGTAAGCACGTATGTACGCGGGTTTGGTTCATTGTAGTAGCGTATACCATTTGAGCTATGATGTTTGAAGTTACAGGTGGTTCTGGTTGTTGATGAGTTCTGATGATAGTTTAAAGGTGTCAATATTCTGCATATCTTGTTTGGTTGATTGTGTTTAGCTTCAGTATTGATGGATGAGAACTAATATTGGATCAGGATCATAATGACTCATATTTATGTGATTTGATGGACTAGATCTGGGTGCTAACACACATATTATCCTTGTATATGTAATAATCTGGATATGTCTGAAGACAGGAAGTGCATCAAGTTATAAGTAAGCAATTGATGACATATACGCTGGTTCACCTTGGTGAAGTTGCGTATACACGCTGGTTCAACACTTCCAAGTAGCGTATGCACTCTGATGCATGATTTTGATGATACAGTTGGTTTTGAATATTGTTGCAGAGTTCAGTGTTCTGGTCTATGTTCTGGTGACTGTGTTGTTGACAAGGTTTTAGTGATTCAGAAATTGATGATGCTAGTATTGATTGTTTTATGCTTCAATGATATTTATGGGTCCAGTATGAAAATTTGATGAAACGTGGCCTTCAGATTATAGTGTTGTGCTTTAGGAGTATCCAGTCTGAAAATGTATGAAATGTGGTCCCTGGAGGATGAAAGGAGATTGTAGGCCGGCCTACATACTAGTACATCAGCTAGTACAAGAGCAAAGGGGGTGGTAGCTCCCTTCCAGTAGCAGCTAGAGAACAAGTGAAGATTGGAGCATTCAGTAGGCAGGCACCTACGTACTAGTAAATGGATCAGCTAGTACAAGAGCTAAGGGGGTTGTAGCTCCCATCCGGGAGAGTCTGGAGAACGAGAGAAGGTTGTAGCCTTTTGCAGGTAGAAGCCTGTGTACTGGTATAAGACTGCACCAATACAGAAATATTGTAAAATGAAGTTTCTTATTAAAAGAAGATAGAGATGACTTGCAGCAGGTGGTTTTCACCCACATTGGGTTTCCACCTTATATCATGGTGTTCATGTGTGCTTCTTGTGTGTGATGATCTGTTTTGTTTTACTGCACCTGCTTACTGTTCATATGGTTAATGAAGTTCTGATGCACTAACTAAAGATCAACATTTAATGGATTAACTGAATCGTAAGTATTCTGGATATACGCTAGTTGCATTAGACACAATTGCGTATACACACGGGTTCCATTAACTGAAGTAGCATATATGTATCTAAGTATGGAAATGAAAAAAGTATTTTGGATATACGTTAGTTGCATTAGACACAGTTGCGTATACACGCGGGTTCCATTAACTGAAGTAGCGTATATGTATCTAAGTATGGAAATGAAAAAGTTTTATTGATTTGATAATACTGATTCACCCACTGCCCCCCTCTCAGTATTATTTCCAACACCCATCATCCAGTTAATAGTGGCAAGATCCATAACTAGTTTTATCAAAACCAAATGAAGGAAAGTCCAACTGAGCTTATCATAGGATTTGGATAAGTCCAGCTTAAGAGCAACTTTAGGAATGTTCCAACACTTAATGTAATGAGTATCTTCCTAAGCTAATGATATTGCATCATGGATCTTTCTACCATGCAAAAAATCGAATTGCTCGTTAGATATAATGCCGCTGAAAATCGATTTGATTTGATGTGCTTAAAATTTAGAAATTATCTTGTAGATTGTGTTATAACATGAGATTGGCTTAATATCTCAAATGATGCCCCATCTTGTTTTTAAGAATAAGTATAAGAATGTTTGAGTTAAAATCAAGGTACCTTTTAACGATTTAATATTTTTCTTATATATAGTATTGTAGGCGACTATTCTAGTTTGAAAAATCATGCATATAGAATGTAGGCGAATATTCAATAAAAAACATGCAATTTACTATTAAAATTGGTAAATTTTTGGCGAATATCATCCATTTAATTACATATATGTAAGTAATAGGCGTATTTTTAACCAAATTGACGATTTTTTTTCTTTCTTTTGTTTCAAAAAATGTCCAAAAAATAGCCCATTTACGAAATTTTGTCCCTAAATTTTTCTCTGGTTAAAATCCCCCAACACCTTCCAAGAGTGTTGAGATTCCAAAACTACTTTAAGAATGTCATCTCTGAGAAAGTCATAGAAATCCATATAGAATTCTACTAGAAGACCATCCTGACTTGGACTTTCCCCTTTTGCATGGAGAAAATAACATCCTTTACCTTTTTTCTTTAACTTATTCCTCCAATGCTTAATTCATTTTCTTTGTGAAAATAGGGTTAAATTTGGAAACCAGTTCCACAATTTTTCTGAATGTGGCAACCCACACTAAGGACTCAAAATGTCCGACCGCTTCGATAGGTTTATTCGTAAAAGAAAGATCCAAAGAATCATCATTCTTATAGATTTCCCAAATAACATTTTTGTTCTTTTGATAAGAAGAAAACTTATGGAAGAATTTGGTTTTTTTTCTTTCCCTCCTTAATCCATATGGCTCTACTTTTGAATCTTCATTCAATTTCCTCCTTTTCCAAAGGAGATTGCCAAGTTTAATATTCCAGAGAATAGAAATTGGTTATGTTTTCTTCATATAATATACTACTTGAATTGGTTTCTTAGAGGGATTTAAATCCTTGTTCCACATCATTAAGATGAGCTTGTTGTCTTTCATTGAAACAAATGGACTAATATTTTGTGGCTACCTTTAGCCTAGAAAAAAGTTTTATGCAAATTTTACCATGATCAAATCAAGATTAGAAGAACGAAAATGTGCCCAATCATCCTCCACAATTTTTAAAAATCAACTTTCTAGAACCAAGAGTGGTTGAATATAAGTGACAAAGGATGTGTAATATCCCCTCTATTCATTTATTTAAATTCCTAGAGATTTTCAATAAATTTCTCTAAAAAAAAATAAAATATTTTTATTTTCCAATAATTTCAGCCAATTTAAACAAATCATGGAACTATCAATAACAAAGCTTGTAAATAATTCTACTACAAAACCCCAACTATGTTATTTATAATTATGAGAGGAAAATTACATCAATTTAATTTGAGGAAAACCTGATGGATAAATCATCTTAAAATACTTGGTTGGATATTCCCTCAACCATTTGTTGGCTCTCTTGTAACTTGATCTACCAACAATTAACAATTTGGCCCTCTTGGAGATATTAATTTTACTCACCTGGAAGTAAAAATTTAGCCCTCTTGTAGAATATAATTCATATTTCCTACGAATGGGAATTCAACCTTGCTGGAAATTTCAATTCGACCTCTCTTGTAAACAATAATTCGACCCTCCTAGAATATAAATTCAACCTCCTCCTGAAGCTAGCGATTCGACCTCCATAATTGATCAATTCGGCCTCCTATAAGAAATAACAATTTGGCCTCCTCAAATTTGATCTCATATGGAAAAATAAAAAATCGGTCTCCCGAGTTTGATAATTTGACCTTTGTTGAAGACAACAATTTAGCCTCCTCCTAAAGATGATAATTGACCTCCTTGAATAAGCAATTCGACCTCCTCCTGAAGATGGCAATTCACTAGACTAGCTAGGGTGGATATTTCACCACCAAAGCTAATCGACACCAGCTATGGTGTATAGTTTCAACACCGAAGTTGGTCACTGCACAAGGGTTTCCCCTCGCTCAATAAGCTGCTTGAGCTCCAAGTAAATGCACAAATCAAATCTCACACATCCTTTTCTTCAAGCCTCATCTTTATTTTATAACATTTTCCTATTCAACATACCATGGGTGGCTATCAATACCATGGGTCACTTTATTTTCTTATGTGACATACCACCTTTTATTTACTTATTAAAATAGTATCTAATAATTAGTTGGTTAACCTATTTTTTTCTCGGCTATAATCTATGAGGATCATGATAGGTTATTAAGTCAAACTCCCTGTTACTATGGATTAGAAAGGGACATCACAACAGGCATATCCATATCTAGAACCATTCAAAGGAGAATAGGGAGGTGATCAGAACGACCTCCAATGGACAACCATTATATAATGGATATCTAGGAATTAATTAGGTTACTACATACCATAAACCTATCCAACCTCTTAGACACAACATCATCATTTACATGAAAATTTTCTCAAGTTGGGGAGATTTTGAGAGGCCTAGGGTCCACCAGGTGGTGATGCATGAAGAGTGTCAAGAAAAATTCATTTCGAGGACCCAGTCGTAGGTTTGACCTCCATACCTCCTTCTAAAAAAGGGAAAGATTTAAATCTCCTCCTAACATGAGATCTAGACCTATTAGCACTCATGTGTTGGTGAGACCTTCACAAAAAGGATTCATATTTGAATATGGGTCATAAATGTTGAGGACCAATATTTCGATGGCAAGCTCCTTTCCCTTCAAACAAACAAAAAATGCCAACTTATGTACCAAAGAATCAACTTCCCTTAACATGGGACTCCAATCAATGAGTAGACCTCCAGAGAGCCCCATTACATCAAGTGCAACAAATGACCATTTTTTTAGCCAAGACTTTGCCATCACTTTTGTTATGTCCCCTTCTACCATTATTTCTAGAATGAGAATAATACTCAGATTATGAGATTTGATGTGACGCTTGAGGGTTATATTTTCTAGGGCACACCTAACCATTTGGAATTGAAAGCGAGATAAATCATGATCGAGGGGATTTTAGGTCCACCTTGCTGGTCCATGTGGCTCCAAAAATGCTCAAGATTTAGAAGTGGCTTTGGAAAAGCTCAAAAATCAAGGTCATTGGATTGAAGTGGAACTAGGGTCAGATCGAATATCTCGATGCGAGATTTCCAATGATGTGAACAAAACCTCAATCCAAGTTCATATGTGAAAGTTATGGCCATCAGAGTTCTGGTCAAATTAGCCTCTGTTGGGTTGTTTTATATTCTTTCCACGACTAGCCCACGTAGTTAACCAGGTGGTTAAAGGGGGGGCGGAGCCCCCCTTTGTTTCTTCGATTATGTAGTTCGGGGGGGGGGGAGGGTCACAAGGGGTTTGAGGTGTACCCGTAACCCCACTTTATGGGGTCCGGGGCATCGCCCCAGAAAATTTTGGTTTTGGACCCTATGTTAGGTTGGGTGGACCCACCTATGGTTTTGTGCATGATTTTTGCACATGTTTCTTGGACGCGATGGTTTTCGGTCCATGGTATTGGACACGATGGTTTTCAGTCCATGTTATTGGATGCTTCGGCATGTATAAATATGTATTATAACATTGAAAGGAACATAATGAAAAATCAAGCTGGTAGTCCCGGTTTTGGGATCCAGGGGAAATCTTTGTGTATATGTGTTTTATGTGTTATTATCTCACATTGCTTATTTTCTGTGTTTTAGAATTCGTATGCAGGTAATTTCTGTACGGGGTTAAAACCTACATTTGGTATCAGAGCAGTTTTGGCTTCAAGGGGACGCCTTTGTTGCTGAGGGTTTTCGCTCAGGCCTGTGGTAGACCCTGTTCAGTGGGAGATCTGCGAGATCGATTCTGGTGGTGAAAGAAGATGGCGAGCAGTGGAAACATAGAGATCGAGAAATTTAATGGTCAGAGTTTTGAGTTGTGGAAACTCAAGATGGAGGATCTATTGGTGGATAAAGATCAGTGGATCACGGTAGATCCAAGTACTAAACCAATGGGAGTGTCCGATGAAGAATGGAAGAAGTTGTATCGGAAGGCAAATAGCACAATGCGATTGTGTGTCTCAGAATCCGTATTACTGAATGTATCAGGGGAAGCTACGGATAAGGCTTTGTGAGACAAGTTAGGGAATTTGTACCAATCTAAGTCTCTAGTGAATAAACTGTTCCTGCGGAAAAAGCTGTATAACCTAAGGATGAAAGATGGAGACTCGGTGACAGAGCATCTGAACACATTTAATATTGTGGTAAGTCAGTTAGCATCTATTGATATTAAAATTTCAGATGAAGATAAGTGCATCAGTTTGTTGTGTTCTCTACCAGATTCGTGGGATAGTCTAGTTATTGCAATAGGTAGCAATGCAATTGCCTTGCATTTTGATGAAATAGTCTCATCCTTGCCGACGGAGGAGATGAGACGAAAAAATATGGAGAGCCAGAATGGTGATTCCTTGTCTGTACGAGGACGGTCCCAGAACATAAACAAAAATAAGTCATCGAGTGGGAGATCTAAATCTAGAGGGGGATCTAAATCTCCAGGAAAACTTGTAAAGGTGGTGTGCTGGAAATGTGGAAAGGAAGGGCACTACAAAAGGGACTGTAAATCTAAAGCTCCTGATAAAGGAAAGGGATCTGATGATGCTCCTTTTGTAGAGGCGAAAACCACCTCAGATGAAGGTGGGGATGTGCAATTGGCTACTTCAAGTACACATGTAGATCATGAGGCATGGTTGATTGACTCAGGTGCATCCTTTCACTTCACTCCCCATAGAGAGTGGTTCTGCGAGTATGAGAAATACGATGGTGGTGATGTATTCTTAGGGGATGATAGGAAGGCTAGAATCATTGGTCACGGAAAAGTAAAGTTGAAGTTGCAAGGTGGAAGGGTTAGAACACTTCCGGGTGTTTTGCATATTCCTGCATTGGCTAGAAATCTGATTTCTGTAAGCAAGCTGGATGATGCAGGTGTAAAAACAGTGTTCGAGAAGGATACTTGCAAAATGGTTCGGGGAGCACTGGTATTGATGTGGGGAGTTCGAATTGGAACTCTGTACAAGCTGCAAGGTAGCACTGTTATTGATGGGTGCAACAGTTCTATGGTTCCTAAAAGTGGAGCAGAAAATCTAGTGGTCTCTGGAGAGAAGACCATGTTGTGGCATCAAAGGCTTGGACATATTGGAGAGAAGGGCCTTCGAATACTTCATGGTAAAGGTATGGTAGAAGGTATGAGTAATAGCTCTCTGTATTTTTATTTATGTGAAAATTGTGTATATGGGAAGCAGAATTGGGTGAGTTTACCCTTTGGTAGTAAGAGGGTGAAACAAATATTAGAACTTGTGCACAGTGATGTGTTTGGACCTGTGAAAGTTCCATCACTGGGTAAGTCTGTGTACTATGTATAATTTATAGATGAATTCTCAAGGAATACATGGATATATTTCCTTAAGAAGAAATTTGAAGTCTTTGACAGGTTTAAAGAATTTAAGGCTCTCGTGGAAAATCAGACAGAGAAGAAGATAAAGGTGCTGAGGATAGATAATGGTGGAGAGTTTTGTAGCAAGGAATTTGAAGAATTCTGTAAGAAGTGTGGTATAGCATGACAAAAGACTACTCCATATACACCTCAACAAAATGAAGTTGCAGAAAGAATGAATAAGACGTTGATGGAAAGGGCAAGAAGCATGCTCAGTGGTGCTAGGTTAGGACAAGAATTCTGAGCAGAGGCAGTGGATACTACATGTTACTTGGTCAACAAGTCACCTTCATCAGCGTTGGAGGATAAGACTCCACAAGAGGTATGGATTGGTAAGAAACCATCTCTTTCACATCTGAGGGTATTTGGATGTGATGCATATGTACATGTTCCAAAGGAGAAACAAACCAAGTTGGATAGTAAATCTGAAAAGTGCTTCTTTATTGGGTATAAGGATGGTTTAAAGGGTTATAAGCTTTGGAATCCAGTCACATAGAAGATTGTGTACAACCGAGATGTGGTGTTCAGAGAGGTAAAAGATGTTATTAAACATGAAGTCCAACCAAAGGAACCTGAGAAGATAGAGTTTGAGGTTAAGGAGGAAGAATCAGAATCTACAAGAGAGGAGGAATCAGAAGATGAAGAGCCACAAACTCCGGGTGTGTGAAGATCAGTTCGAGAAAAAAGGAAGCGAGAAAGGTATAGTCCATCTGCTTTCTGTTCAAATTTTGCTTTATCAATTATTGACGATGATCCCAGAACTTTGAAGGAAGCAATAGATTCAGAGGATGGAAAACTCTGGAAAGAGGCCATGGTTGATGAAATGGCATCTTTGCACAAAAATGAGGCTTGGGATCTAGTGGAGTTGTCGGCTGGAAGGAAACCCATTGGTAGCAAATGGGTGTTCAAGAAGAAGACAAATGCAGAAGGAAAGGTGGAGAAATACAAAGCTCGGTTGGTAGAAAAAGGTTATTTCCAGGTGCCGGGAATTGATTTTGGTGATATTTTTTCTCCTGTTGCTAAGGTAAATTTTACTAGATTACTTTTATCTGTTGCTGCTGCTTTTGATTTTGAGGTAGAAAAGATGGATGTGAAGACAACATTTCTTCACGGGGATCTGGAAGAGGAAATATACATGAAACAACATGAAGGCTTTGCGGTGAAGGGTAAGAAAGAACTGATATGCAAGTTAAAGAAGTCTCTGTATGGGTTAAAACAGTCACTAAGGATGTGGTATTAGAAATTTGATACATTTATACGGGGACTTGGCTTCACTAGAACCAAAGCAGATCACTGTGTGTATTTTAAATTAATTGGTGACCGTGTTATTTATCTGGTCTTGTATGTGGATGATATGTTGTTGGTTGGAAATGACAAAGAAATTATCCAGGATTTGAAGACCCAATTGTCCTCCAAATTCGACATGAAAAATCTTGGTGCTACAAACTATATTTTGGGCATGGAAATTAAAAGAGATCGGGCAAAGAGGAAGCTCTGGTTAAACCAGAGGAAGTATGTCGAGACAATATTGCAGAGGTTTAATATGCAGGATAGTAAACCGGTGAAGGTTCCTATTCCTGTAGGTGTGAGGTTATCTGTTGAACAGTGTCCCAAGACACAAGAAGAGGAAGAGGACATGTCCCGTGTTCCATATGCAAGTGCAATCGGTAGCCTGATGTATGCAATGGTCTATACTAGACCAGACATTGCACATGCAGTGGGAGTATTGAGCAGGTTTATGTCAAAACCAGGGAAGGAGAACTGGACAACAGTGAAGCGAGTTTTCAAGTATTTGCATGGCATTAGTGATTATGGTTTGTGCTAACAAGGAGACCAGGATTGGACATAATGTTGGATGTTCGTGGCTTTGTTGATGCAGACTGGGCTGGGGATCTGGATCAGAGAAGATCTACAAGTGGGTATGTGTTTAACCTATTTGGAGGTGTAGTTAGTTGGATGAGTAAGAAACAATCTGTAGTGGCACTATCAACTACAGAGGCAGAATACATGGCAGCCACTCATGCAAGCAAGGAAGTAGTTTGGTTGCAAAGATTGTGTTCAAGTATGGGGTTAGTATAGGGAGCTATAAGGATAGACTGTGATAGCCAAAGGGAAATTTTCTTGGCAAAGAACCTCGCATATCATTCAAAGACAAAGCACTTTGATGTTCAGTATCACTTTGTGAGGGGTATGATAGAAGAAAAAAAGGTGTTGCTGGTAAAGGTTGACACTTTGAAGAATACTGTAGATGCATTGACAAAATCTGTGAGCTCCGAGAAGTTCTCTTGGTGTAGAGAGAAAATGGGCGTTTCACGGCTGGAAAAATGACTAAGCTCTCTTATGGCCCCTTGTGGAAAGAAAACAGCAAGTGGGAAAATGTTGGGTTGTGTTATATTCTTTCCACGACTAGTCCACATAGTTAACTCGGTGGTTAAAGGGGGGGTAGAGCCCCCTTTGTTGCATCGATTGTGTAGCGGGGGGGGGGGCGGTTGGGGGGGGGGGTCACAGGGGTTTTGAGGTGTACCTGTAACCCTACTTTATGGGGTCCGAGGCAGCGCCCCAGAAAAGTTTGGACCCTATATTAGGTTGGGTGGACCCACCTATGGTTTTGTGCATGATTTTCACACATGTTTCTTGGACGCGATGGTTTTCGGTCCATGGTATTGGATGCTTCGGCATGTATAAATATGTATTATAACATTGAAAGGAACATAATGAAAAATCAAGCTGGTAGTCCCGGTTTTGGGATCTAGGGGAAATCTCCGTGTCTATGTGTTTTATGTGTTATTCTCTCGCATTGTTTATTTTCTTTGTAATTCGTATGCAGGTAATTTCTGTACGGGGTTAAAACCTACAGCCTCAGTGGCAACCACTAATGAGGAATTTACCGACGTCTGGATTCCGGCTTCCAAAATGGGCAAATTTTTCGTCTCTTTAATTTTTCCAATAACCCTAAAAATCCGTCAAACGAATTTTGAATAATTGTTTTAAAAATAATAAAAAATATAAAAATTGGTTGGAGGGCCATCAACCTAGCTAACTGAATGTCATATATGTATTATATATGGTGGGCGAGCAACCCACCGGTGGACTTGCCTAACTAACCATCCATTATATGCATATCAAACGAGGCCGACAAGATTCGAACTCGCCTGACCTACCAGCTGGCCCACCCACGGGCGGTTCCATACTCCACCATAACACAAAAAACAAAACAACCACCAGAAAAATGCACTAATATAAGGAGTCGCAGGATTCGACCCTAGGCAGACCGTAACCAAACAAGCCCACCTTCCAATGGCCATGTTGACCATTGGAGTGGCACTTGATGATTATATGGAGACTCCACCCCCAAGGATGATCCAGAAGACATTTGTACCATCATAATTCATCAGTCAACAAAGTTTTTTAACTCTACTTCTGTCTTCTCACCATCTTTCTTATACCCAGATTCCACACCTTGCGGGGAATTGTAATAAGTGATACTAGAAATGATGAGTTTTTGAGTCTGTAATAGGCCTAGGATGTTGAGACTTGAACAACAAACGAGTACACCTTGGAGTGTTTTTTTTATCTGGTTAATTATCCCTTTTTTCAAAGGTGGATAATTTTCTGGGTTTTTTCACTCACTTTTTAGCCCAAAGCCGGGGTGACGGTTTGAAGGTTGAGGCCCTAACACATACTAGTGTCTAGAGTTGATGTATATTACCATACTAGATCACACAAAAAATTTCGTGGAATTTGGTTAGGTCTACGTAGTCATTTTTTAATTTTTTAGATTTCCCGTAGGTCAAAAATTGTAAATAAATTTGTATTTAAATTGTAATAAGTGTAGTTTAGAGAAGTTGTATGGGGTATGAGTAATCAAAATTACACCTCTCACCTCAAATTTCTACTATGACACACTTTGATGGGCTACTAATGTGTTTTAGACCCTCAAAACCTACATTTTCTAAGTTTAGTGGAAATTGTGGCATTTAATTAGGCTAGAATTAAATAAAATAGAGAGAAATAAATTATTCCATGGGACAAAATGACGTAGAAATGACTTGGAAATTATCCTAAGTCAAAGAGTTGAGTCAACGGACATGTGGAAGATGATTGAGCACACTGCATCATAAATACACCATTATTTCATAAAATCGAATTTCCCAGAGATAAAGTAGCAGCTGCATTTGTGGAAAATCGAATTTATTAGAGGAGCTCATGCACTGAAGGAATATTCCATGGTATATTTGGATCGAAGATTAGGTGGGGCCACATCGCACACTTATCTCAAGTTCTTCTACTCTTAGCACTCCACGCTTGAGGATTACGAGTTTCACTTGGCCAGACTACGAGTTGCACATGGAGGAACCACGCAGTTCATGGAGGAATCACGCAGAGCTATCCGGATATCATCTACATATGTGGCATCACTTAGTTCGAGTTTGAAGTTGTTGACTGGAGTTATCATTGTACTTGGGTTCACTCATGGATGAGTTTACTATGCCATACATGGAATTTGATTTCCCTTGATGTGCACATATGGAATTTCACTTTGCTCTAATGTCTCTATCTTCTCCACATGGAACTTGACTTATCTTCCCTTGGGATTTGCTCCAAGTTTAGTTCTCACATGAATTCTTCCTTTGCATTTGCTCCCAACTCTCTATATAATGAGGCTATATGCTCTCATATTGTATCATGTAATAAACTATTGGGCTTGAGAAAATTCTGCCATTTTGTACTTGCATACTTTCTTAATACAATCAAGACTTTGGGGCTATCTGACTGGTGTTCTCTTGGCGTTATGAGGTGATGTTATTTCATACTATTGCTATTGTGTTTAATTTCTTTCGTATGTTGAATTAATATTAGTTTATGCTTGCCATCTTGCTTGGATTGATGTGTGCAAGCTATCTTGCACATATAATTGATTTAGAGTAGTATTCTAGGGATAAGCTTGCCAATTTATTTTAGGAGGAATGTTTGGTTTATATTATTCATTATATTGCTCTAATCTTGTGAAAACCAATATGTGTTCAGGTGTGTAGGAAAGCTCTTTTGTATTGTGTGCAAGAATCTATCTGGAAGTGGGAGAAATCTCAATTAGATCAACTCACTCCTAAAGTCACAATGATCCAAGACTCAGCCATTTTTTCACTCCAAATTTTCCATCCAACGAAGAGAAAAAGGGAGTTTTCTTAGTATATATCTACTTGATCATCCATTTAAATTCAAAAATACTTATTTGATTCTAGTTCTTTCAGAGTTATATCTCCTATTCAAGAGTCATTTCCAAAGCTAGGCAAGTATGGGGTTCACTCCCATTACTTGAGCTAGTACTTTGTATATTAAATTCAAAATTTAGTTTTGGTTTCTTTTTCCTAATTTCACATTGACAATTGTTTTTTTGTTTGTGTTTTGCAGCCCATAGGCTTGAGCATTAGGCAAATGGAGCTTGAGGAGAAGCTTTGGAAAACTACTCACTTGTGTGTATGCAGGACCCCCTCACGCTATCCAAACACTGATTTCTAGGGAGGCCATAAGCACTTGGGAGAGAGTTGCAAACTCATCGAGGCTGTGGGCCTTTTGAGCCTTGTGAATCTCTTTTGGAGAGTTTTTTTCCATCTTCAAGTTTGTTGTTGTTATATTTTTTGGGGAGAGAGTCTAGCTTTGTTAGAGTCCCATCTTTGTAAAGATCTCTCTTGTATTGCGGGCTTCCCTCTTAGAGGCATTTTTACCCGCTTTAAGCACTAATAAAAGATAAAAAAAATTGTTGGAGGGAGCTTGGGATTTTTCCCATGGCATCCCCCTTCCTCATTTAGACGAGGGATTCTTGTGGGTGGCCTAATATTGCTTTTAGTTTTTCTTAGTTTTCTAGCTTTTAATTTCATATTGTGCATGCTTAAAATCAAGATTCTTGTGGGTGGCTTAATATTGCTTTTAGCTTTTCTTAGTTTTCTAGCTTTTAATTTCATATTGTGCATGCTTAAAATCAACACATTTAACTCCACATTCAAATTTTACTAATCTTGTATTTAAATTACCACATGCATATGCTCTCAAGTTGTACAAACTATTTCTCTTTGAAGCATTAGTTTAATTTGGAGAATTAACACAATTTTCTTTTTTGCTAATGCAAGATTCGGACCTTCCCATTCATTAATCAAGAAATATGATAGATAGAGTTACAACATAACCTTCAAGGTCAATGACCAAGGAAAAGGACAGAAACAAATCTTTTCCTTACTTCTGACCATCAAACTTAACCATTCTAAAGATGAAAGATAAAGGAGAATCGACAAGGATTTCTAAAAACCCAAAGCGAACTATAGGATGAGGAGGCTCCAACGCCCGAGAACACAATCCATGAAAAGCCCTCTCGGGAAAGACAATACGGTCCAAGAACTCATTGTCGCGCTGCAAGCCCGAACCCCGGGGACCACCAAACTGCTCGGGTGATCGAAACCGTTGAAACCCCCCGGGCCATCCGACGGAGGAAAATAATATCGCACCAGCCAACAAGCCCGGAAGATATCTCGCGATGAGGGCGGTTTTACACCTGACCCCACCGCCACGTGGCACTCATTGATTGTGATCGCATCCGAATGGTGAAAACCATTTACCGTCTGTATGGGCCGCGAAAACCACTTCCGCACCACGAAACTACTCGTCCCCTCTGGACCGTCGGATGGCTTGGGAAATAATGGACGGATGTGCTTGATATCGCTCTGCCATAAATCACCGAACTTTAAGGCCTGGGGGTGGTTTGCCGCGCTGCAAGCCCGTACCCCGGGGACCACAAAACTTCTCGGGTGATCGAAAGAGAATTAACACAATTTTCACTTCATCTAGGCATTTTAATATAGGAAGGCCCCAAGCCTCACTAAAAATTACCTCCAACTTAAGTTGGTTGAATAGACTTTTAGGGAACCTCTACCTCTATTAACTCCTCATTATGAGATCCAAATATTTGAGCGAGGATGAGGCCTAAGGACTAGAGTTCAATTGTAACTTTGCCTTAGCACTAATTAATAAAATGAACCAAGAACAACATTGCATCACATTTGCTTTGGTTTAAAGTCTCACATGCAAATCTTATTTCAAGAGGCACTTTGGATGCAAGCATTGTAATCTCTTTTAATTTTGCAACAAGTTTAATTTTCTTGTACTTGGAAATTGACTCATCTTTTGGTTTAATTGCATATTGTCATGAATGGTTGATTTCACTTTCAAGTACTATTATTTTGGGTTGCAAACTTAATTGCATGTTGTCATCTTAGTCTAACATTTGAGTTCTTTTTGTATCTTTTTGAGCAATATAGTTTCCATGCTTTCATTTGTAGACTTATTCATCTTGAAAAAATTTATAATATCTTGTGCTAAAAATTTCTTGTTTCACTTTTCAGGATTATTTTGGCTTTCCATTTGAAAGCATTTCACTTCATTTTAAGCAAATACAAATTTCATTTCTTAAATAGCAATACTTGGAAGGCACTGGTTGTTTATGTATTTCATGCTTATCTTATGATGATTATTGCTCATATCAGTTTTTGCTTATAAATCTTAAAAAGGTAATTTATTTAACTCTAACAATTCTCCTAGAAACTCACATCTTTTTTAACTTAACTTTTCATTAGCGACCACCCCTCTTAGCTAACCTAGGAGATAGCTCAAAAGGAGAGAGTCAGGATTAGTTTGACAACCCCTTTTGTCAGTTCCCTGCCACCAACCACACCTTGTGGGGTTGAAGGATTTTCTCACTGACTTGTAGGTAGGTGTAGGCAGCAGGGTCAACATCTTTGGCGCCGTTGCTGGGGACAAGCTTTCTTGTACCTGGGAAATCGACTAACCTTTTGGTTTTAACATTTTTGAACCTTAGATTTAGATTCTTGCTCAAGTGGCGACTCTACTTAATCAAAATTTTGCAAGAGTCTCTACTAGGAGAAATTCAAGTGGTCTAGTTAGCCCCTCCCTTGATCTTGAAAGGGTTTTTAGATAGAGATTGAATAGACTTTCTCATAGTAGAGTTCTTGCTAGTCTTGTGCAAAAGGTTTTTTATGATATTCATTTTCTTTTTCGATAACAAGTAGAACCTAGCATCATGAATAACCTTTTTGCTCCTTGTGACTTCACTAACATAAATGGCTATCCTCACAATATCCCTAACAAGACTATTAAAAAGTTTCCTTCCTTTCAAGGTAGCAATGCCATTAGTGCTACATCACATGTGAACAACTTTAATGTTTGTATCTTTAAATGATGTAACAATGCTAACTATGAGGATGTGAAGATAAGACTTTTTGTTTTATCTTTAGAAGAGAATGCTCTTGATTGGCTCACTGAGCAACCTGCTAACTCATATAACTCTTTACAAGCCATTCCAACTGCATTTTTAGAGAATTTTGGAGAAAAGAAGGAAAATAGGCATTTGATCAATTCCATTAGCAACATGAAGAAAAATGAGAATGAAACCATGGAGGAGTTTAACAAGAGATTCAATGAATTAGTAAAAAACATGTCTTCTACTATTAAACCTTCTGATGAATTCCTTTTATGCTCATATCTAGATGCTTTTGGGGTTGACACTGCCTATGAGTTGAGGAGGAAGGAGCCTACGAATCTAAGTGTAGCTCAATCTGAAGCCTTGAAGATAGAAAGGGCTAGAAATCAATCAGGAAAATCTGAAATTCTTGGTTTCAATAGATGGCCATTAAAATCAAATGATTCCAAAGGCAAGGCCAAGGAAGATACTACACATGATCATATTAAATAATTAACGCAACTCATCAAGAGCATGGAAGAAAATCACATTAAACAAATTCAAGGCATGCAAAATAGGTTGGTGGTCATGGAGAGTGTTATCACTTAAAAAAAAAATAAAAAAAAATTTCACATCAGTTCGATTGTTTGTCAAAGGGTTTGTGTCAATTCTGGGTCTAGTCTTTTCATCTGGTTTTAGAGTCTAAATAGTTAGAATAAGAACTCTATATATAGCTAAAACAACAATGTAATGGGGGTTGGAAAACTTTATGACAGAGCATTGTATTTGGCTTATGTGAAGACACAGTTTCAGTAATATAATTTGGCTTTACTTCTCAGGATTCATGAAGGATTTCTATGTTCAGAATGTGTGATCTTATCCTTTCCTTAATGTTTTTTACAGTTGTATAGATGTATAATCACTCAGAATTCACTGATTGTGCTCTGATTTCCTGTATGCATTTATAAACTATGGTTCCCTATGAGTTATGTTCTGAATATTCAAATGCTGAATGCCCTGACTTCTATGTAAAGTCAAGATCATTGTTTATTGAGGTGTTGTTGACTCCATAGGCCCAATGGAAACTTGTTTAATGTTTTTCCAGCATCCATATTTGTCACAGTTATTTCACAAAGAGTTAGCCATCTTATCTTAATCAAAATCATCAACTCATCTAGAGAGAGCCCTCTCAGGTTGAGGAGGCTAAGCCTCAGCCTAAAGTAGGTTTGAAATAGTTACTTAGAGTCAACCTGACCAGCAGCCTATCAGGGTCTGATTTTGAGATAACAGAGAGATCACAAGTGCAAAGATTCCAACCTAGGCCAAATGACAGATGGCAAAAGAATAAAGGCTTTCAGCAAGAGCATAGGCCTCCAAATCCATTGGAATCCCCCAACATGGTAGATTAGATTCCCCCTTTTTGTAGGCCATGTAATGTGTTCTATGAAGAAGCCACATGCCCTATGTGAAGAGAATCATGGAAAGTGGCATGTTAGGAGATGAACATGTAGGGACAACCGGTCAAAGCAATATGTTCTCCATGGAAGATCAGATATACACCATTGAGAGAAATCAAGATATTGACCACATGCCTAATAATCTTGGGGTTTACAATATGATTGCAAATTTTGACGACGTCACTGTGATTTTTGGAGAAAAACCTATATCTGGATAGATTCTTGCTATGGCAAAACACAAAGGGATGACTTATCATGGAAGGGATATCTAAGACCGGAATAATCACAAATTTTTTTCTCCTACTACTTCAGAATTGAATTTTGACTTGGGAAAGGGTGAATAATGCAAAAGTTTCTATTCCAGTGACAAAACTTTTAAAGCTACCATCTCAAAGGGCCAAGTTACTAAGTTCCATTGAAGTTACTCAAAGGGAAGAAAAGCCTAGTTATGAACTAGAAGATGAGGAAATTGTATTGAAAAGTATGAAATGTTATGTGGGGGATGAAGATCATCTACCATTTTATGTTTCTTTGATAGTGAATGATCACCTTTTACACAACTGCATGCTTGATTTAGGGGCTTCATCAAATGTCATGACCAAGAAAGTCATGGAGCAACTGAATTTAAGGGTATCTAGGCCCTATCACAACATATGTTCAATGGATTCTAAAAGAATTGAAGTGTGTGGGATAATTAAATATTTACAGGTTTTCCTAGCTGCATACACAGATAGAATAATGACTATGGATATTGTTGTGATAGATGTTCCTGATTCATGGGGAATGCTCCAATCAAGAAAATGGGCATAAGATCTAGGAGGTAGCCTTCAAATGGAATTATCATATGCCGCCAACCTCATCCCTGATAATACCTTTGTCAGACTTGATCGAGAGTTAGAGAAAAGATATCATGTTGAAGATCCAACGAAACCCAACAATGAGATTATCTATAGATCGTGCCAGATAGGAAGTGATGCAGTGTTGACAAATTTTCTTCCCCCCTTAACAGAACAGATTCAAAACGAAGAGATTATGCATAGATAAAAATGCTGGGGTACTTCAAATCTTCCATTAGAACATTTTCAAGACAAAGAAGTAGGATTGGAAATAAATGCATCATCATCACCATCACAACTAACCAAGAAGAAAATGAAAAAGCGAAAAAAGAAAAAAAGATATAAAAAATGAACCACTAGTTTTGAGCAGGATTAAGCCTCAATGCATCAATAGTCAGAAAAGGAAAAGGAAGAGGTTTGGTATATCTGATGGCCACAAACATGTTAATATTGGGGCAAGTCATAGTCCCAAGATAGTCAGAATTGGGCAAGGCACATCAAAGAAAGAACCTATGGACTTGCCTGTGAGTAGGCAGGTTCTCAAGATGGATTTCACCGAAGACATCTGATGCCATGGGGCATCTTTTTGTATCATATTTCTAACCTTATCCCTTGTCATTTTTGTTTAATTAGTTTTATTTCATGAATAAATTATCATTTATGCTCTTAGAATAAATTTCAATTTCTTCATTTCTGTACTTGATTTCATTTGATGATATTTTGAATGGATACTGTTGATATATGTCTTTTGTTGGTGGATGCAGATTCCAGGTTCTTGCACACTATCACTTCATATCTAGCATGCATCCCCATATGGAGCCAAATGTTGACCACTAGAGTGGCACCTGATGATTATATGAAGACTCCATGACCAAAGATGATCTAGAAGATAGTTGTACCATAATATTTCATTTCTCAACAAAGTTTTTTAACTCTACTTCTATCTTATCATCATCTTTCTTGTATCTAGATTCCATACCTTGCGGGGAATTGTAATAAGTGATTCTCGTAATGATGAGTTTTTGAGTCTGTAATAGGCCTAGGATGTTGGGACTCGATCAAAAAATCAGTACACCTTGGAGTGTTTTTTTTTATTTGGTTAATTATTCCTTCTTTTTCAGAGGCAGATAATTTTCTAGGTTTTTCCACTCACTTTCTACCCGAAATCGGGGTGACAGTTTTAAGGTTGAGCCCTTAACACATCTTAGTGTCTAGAGTTGATGTATATTACCATACTAGATCACAAAAAAAAAATCATGGAATTTGGTTAGGTTTAGATAGTCATTTTTTAATTTTTTAGATTTCTCGCAAGTCAAAAATTGCAAATAAAATTGTATTTAAATTGTAATAAGTGTACTCTGGAGAAGTTGTATGGGGTATAAGTAATCAAAATTACTGTTGAGATTGCAACAAGATGATGGAGCTTAGTGAAAAGAGTCGCCTTCACTAAGTGGGCCCGCAGGCTATTTTTGGCGCAAGTCTATTTTTAGACTATGTCTATTTTTAGACATATGGATCATGTCTATGTTTATGGATGATTGATCAAGTTGGGAAAATAGATGGACTTCTATTTTTGATGAAAGTGTGAGTGATCACAGTGTGAGTGATCAAGTCTATTTTTAGACTGGCTGTCAAAAATAGAAAAGTCAAATATTATTATCTCACAATAATATTTGGACTATAAACTTAATCTTATTCTCTTGGAGCACTTCAGTTTGAGCTACGGAAGTGGCACATGCAGCTGTCAGAAGGAAATTCATTTTTCTTATGAGTCAGTTGAGTTGTTGCATGCATGACTTCAGTTAGAACTCAAGTGAGTTGAGTTTAGTGGACTGGAGGTACAGTTGATGGAGTTGTGTTCAGTTTAACTTAGTTAAACTGGTTGTAGTTAGTCTAACTGTAGATAGACTAATGATGAGTTGTTAAACTAATTATTAACTCATAATACAACTAAAGAATACATCAGTTAACTCAGTTGCATGTCAGTGCATGTTCAGTTCAACAGGGACAGGTGGTAGAGAATCAGATTGCTATCAGTTGTGACTATAGTTGTGCACCAGATCTTGCACAATCAAAGGATTGAGTATGCCAATGAGTTTGCTCACGTATTTGGCCCACATTTTAGCCTTTGCTCACGTCCACAAAGAGTGAGTGACTATTTTGCAGGTGAAAATCGAGTTTGGGAAGCAATTCTCATCAGTTCTTGAGCAGGTATTGAGCAGTGGAGGCAGGCAAGCAGTGGAAGAGATTTGGAGATCAGATCTGAGCTGTATTGTGTGTAACAGAGGTGGAGATACTTGTGAGAAGTATTATGCTGTGTAATGTTACATG
This sequence comes from Pinus tabuliformis, assembly GCA_031772625.1. Taxonomy (NCBI): domain Eukaryota; kingdom Viridiplantae; phylum Streptophyta; class Pinopsida; order Pinales; family Pinaceae; genus Pinus; species Pinus tabuliformis. Next base: position 1,126,918,141 of record CM062818.1, on the reverse strand, counting down.
ACTCAATCATTAATATACAGATAGTGTGGGGTTTTTAGCGAGATGCTTTCCCCGTGATACATACTGTGTTAATGTGTGAATGCTCTTGATGTTTTATTGTTATTGATGCTGCTATATTCTTGATCAATGTAGAGGAGCTTATGTATTGTGTATGTTTTCCGCATTAGTACATGATCAGGATAATCTCCATTGAATATGTGTTAAATTATTCAAAATTTCTACATGGTATCAGAGCTAGATAATTGTAGAAAAAGTTTCTACATGGTATCAGAGCAGCTTGATTTGTAGAAGAGATTTTTACAGGATATCAAGCGAGGGTTGATCGGAAGCAGTTGAGTTGGTTGCTGGTGGAATTCGAATTTGCAGCAGTGTTTTCTTGGTGACAACGCAGCAATGTCTTTCAATGGATTGCGATTGGAGTATGCTCTTGAGGGCAGCTCAAACTATATTGCATGGAAGGACAGGATGGAGGCAGTATTGGATGATAACGGGCTGAAGGAATTCATAGATACGGATATCCCAAAGCCTACTGATGCTACTCAAGCTGATGCTTGGCAAAAGAAGATCGCAAAATGTCGAAGAATTCTGTTGGAGGGCGTGAAGGATCACATTGTGTCCAGCCTCCATGGAAAGGCTACTCCATATTTGATGTGGAAATCATTAACAGAATTATTCCAAAGCAAGAGCGATCAGAGGAAGCTGGCGCTCAAAGATAAACTCAGAAACATCAAATGCGAGAAGGGAGACAGTATTCCCAAGTATCTCACGAAGTTCACTCAGTGTCGAGATGAGCTGGGAAGTGTGGGGGTTACTGTCGATGATGAGGACTTGGTGAGCTTGGCTCTCCTTGGTCTTCCGAAGAGTTGGCATTCCTATCAGGACTCTGTCAATGGTCGGGAGAAGTTGCCAGGATGGGAAAGACTATGGTCAGATCTTGTGCAGGAGGAGATCAGGCGGAGTACCAGGGACGGATCTTCGTCAAAGGGAGCTGATGAAGAGAATTGTGCTTTGGCTGCCAAAGCAAAGAAAGGGAAGAGCAAGAAAGCTTCTCAGTCTGGTGCGAAAGGCAAGAAGCAGGATATGTCCAAGGTGAAGTGTTTTCACTGTCACCAGCATGGACACTATGCCACAAATTGTCCGCAGAAGAAGAAGAACAAGCAAGCTGCTGGATCTGCAGGGGGAGAGGCTTTAGCTTCTCAGTTTGAGCTTGATTTTTCATTGATCGCATGCTTGGTTTCAAGTGTGATGGGATCAGTGTGGTTTCTGGACAGTGGTGTGTCTTTTCACATGACGGGAGATAGAGATTTGTTCTCTGATCTGGAGGACAAAGATCTTGGAGTGCACATCGAGATGGACGATGATGGTAGATATAGTGCGACCGGTATCGGTACCATTTCCTTTGAGAGGGAGTCTGGTAAACCCTTTGTATTGAAGGAAGTCATGCATGTTCCAGGATTGAAGAAGAATCTCATCTCAGTGGCGATGTTAGAAGACAAGGGGTATGATGTTGTTTTCAGCGAGGGAAAGGCCTTCCTGCGCAGCAAGACAACTGGTGAGACCTGGAAGATAGGGGTTCGAGTGAGGAACCTTTATCAGTTGCATGTAGATGGATGCGCAGCAATGGCAAGCAAGGCAGAAGGATTGGTGAGCCGGGATGATGGCGAGTTGTGGCACAGGAGATTGGGTCACCTTCACCATGGAGCCTTGAAGATACTGCAGCAGATCACTACAGGGCTTCCTAAAGGCACACTTGCGCAGTCAGATCAATGCAAGGGGTGTACTTTGGGGAAGTTTGTGAAAGCCACCTTTCACGAGAAGGATAGTCGCGCCACGACGATCCTTGAGAGAATTCACACAGACGTGTGTGGACCTTTCTCAGTTGCTTCGACAGCAAAACACAGGTATTATGTGATTTTTGTTGATGATTTCTCTCGTAAGTGCTGGATCTTCTTCATGTAGAAGAAGAGCGAGACATATTCAAAGTTCTGTGAATTCAAAGCACTGGTCGAGAAGGAGTCGGGGAAGAAGGTGAAGGCTCTTAGGAGCGATAATGGTGGTGAATACATCTCGGACGAGTTCAAGGATTTCTGCAAGGCAGAAGGGATTCGTAGAGAGCTCATAGCTCCCCATAACCCACAGCAGAACGGGGTAGCTGAGCGGAAGAACAGAACGATTGTGGGTGCTGCACGGGCAATGTTGCATGATCAGGGCCTACCCCTTCACTTGTGGGCGGAAGCATGCAATACAGCAGTTTATGTGAAGAACCGTTGTCCTCATAGGATACTTGGCATGAGTACACCCGAGGAGGCTTATTCTGGTAAGAAGCCTGATCTTTCTCATTTGAGGATTTTTGGTGCTAACGTTTACATGCATGTGACGAAGGATGCCAGAAAGAAGTTGGAACCGACTGCAGAGGTTGGGATATTTGTGGGGTACACTGATACGCCCCACAACTATCGTGTGTATTTGCCAGATAGTGGTAAAACTGTTGTGCGACGGGATATAAAATTTCAGGAGGAGAAAGCCATGAAGTGTTCGCTTGAGAGGGAGCTACACTTGCATGCAGATGAGGAGCTATTAGTTCCTAAGGATGAGCTTCAGGACGTGGATCAGCCACAGGATGAGGTTCATGGAGTGGAAGAGACCACTCATGCAGCGCCAACCATCAGAGGGCGAAAGCGCTTGACAGAAGCTGAGCGACTGGCTCAAGATGCAGAGAAAGTTGTAGGACCACCTACAGCCCAACGCAGGTAGAGACAGTCACCTGATCGGTACACTGGATACATGGCTCTTATGAGCAAGTGTGTTGTGACTGAGCCATCCTCTTTCGAGGAAGCTGTGGAGGATCCCGCATGGGTAGACGCCATGGTGGAAGAGTATGATTCTATTGTCAGAAACAGTGCATGGGAGATTGTTCCTAGACCGGAAGGGAAATCAGTGGTAGGTTCGAGATGGATCTACAAAGTTAAGCAGGCAGCTGACGGGAGTGTGGAGAAGTACAAGGCAAGATTTGTTGCCCGAGGCTTTTCACAGATTGAGGGGATCGATTATGAGGAGACCTTTGCACCTGTCGCAAGGTATTCTTCCATACGGATGATTCTTGCTCTCTCAGCGCAGATGGGATGGCACATTCATCAGATGGATGTGAAGATTGCGTTCCTCAATGGAGTCATTGAGGAGGAGGTGTACATTGAGCAACCCGAAGGCTTTGAAGTCTTCAGCAGCGAGTCGCATGTGTGCAGGCTCAAGAGAGCGCTGTATGGGTTGAAGCAAGCACCACGTGCTTGGTACACACGGATAGACAGCTATTTCACAGGACTTGGATTCTCCAAGAGCGAGGCGGATCCGAACCTATACCAGATTGTGGTGGAGGGTAAGTTGCTTATCATTGTACTATATGTTGATGATTTGATTCTAACGGGTGATGAGCTGTTGATGTCATGCAAGAAGGATCTTGCTACAGAGTTTGAGATGAAGGATTTGGGCCTCCTTCACTATTTCCTAGGATTGGAAATATGGCAGCGCAGTGGTGGACTGTTTGTTTCTCAGGGCAAGTATGCTCGGGAGATACTGGAGAAGTTCAACATGCATGGCTGCAAGCCTGTTGATACTCCTCTTCCTGGAGGTTGGAGGAAGGAGGATGCCACTTCGGGAGAAGAAGTGGATGCCACTGTTTATCGACAGTTGGTGGGGTCGCTGATGTATTTGGTCAATACACGACCTGATATATGCTATGCAGTTAACCAGCTTTCACAAGCTATGGTTAAGCCTACCAAGCTCTTCTGGAAGGCGGGCAAGCATGTATTGCGCTACTTGAGAGGCACATCGGGATATGGTTTGTGGTACAGACAGGAGGATGAGGTGAAGCTATGTGGCTTCACGGATGCAGATTGGGCAGGGAGCCCAACAGACAGAAAGAGCACATCAGGAGGGGTCTTCAGTATCGGATCGACAGCAGTTTCTTGGTACAGCAGGAAGCAGAGATCTGTGGCACTCAGTTCAGCGGAGGCCGAGTATATGGCAGCAAGTTTGGCTGCATGCGAGGCTATATGGATGAGGAAGATCCTGGTTGGTTTGTTCGGTTCTCATTTGGATCCTACTGTGATTTACTGTGATAACCAGAGTTGCATTAAACTCTCGGCTAATCCTGTATTTCATGATAGATCTAAACATATTGACATCAGGTACCATCATATCAGAGATTGTGTGCAGCGGAGGATCATGTTACTTTCGTACATTCCAACGGAGGATCAGGATGCTGATATTCTGACGAAGGCTCTCACCAGGAGCAAATTCGAGTACCACCGAGGCAGGATAGGGGTTGCTGATAATCCATATCTTGTCAAGAGGGAGTGTTGAGATTGCAACAAGATGATGGAGCTTAGTGAAAAGAGTCGCCTTCACTAAGTGGGCCCGCAGGCTATTTTTGGCGCAAGTCTATTTTTAGACTATGTCTATTTTTAGACATATGGATCATGTCTATGTTTATGGATGATTGATCAAGTTGGGAAAATAGATGGACTTCTATTTTTGATGAAAGTGTGAGTGATCACAGTGTGAGTGATCAAGTCTATTTTTAGACTGGCTGTCAAAAATAGAAAAGTCAAATATTATTATCTCACAATAATATTTGGACTATAAACTTAATCTTATTCTCTTGGAGCACTTTAGTTTGAGCTACGGAAGTGGCACATGCAGCTGTCAGAAGGAAATTCGTTTTTCTTATGAGTCAGTTGAGTTGTTGCATGCATGACTTCAGTTAGAACTCAAGTGAGTTGAGTTTAGTGGACTGGAGGTACAGTTGATGGAGTTGTGTTCAGTTTAACTTAGTTAAACTGGTTGTAGTTAGTCTAACTGCAGATAGACTAATGATGAGTTGTTAAACTAATTATTAACTCATAATACAACTAAAGAATACATCAGTTAACTCAGTTGCATGTCAGTGCATGTTCAGTTCAACAGGGACAGGTGGTAGAGAATCAGATTGCTATCAGTTGTGACTATAGTTGTGCACCAGATCTTGCACAATCAAAGGATTGAGTATGCCAATGAGTTTGCTCACGTATTTGGCCCGCATTTTAGCCTTTGCTCACGTCCACAAAGAGTGAGTGACTATTTTGCAGGTGAAAATCGAGTTTGGGAAGCAATTCTCATCAGTTCTTGAGCAGGTATTGAGCAGTGGAGGCAGGCAAGCAGTGGAAGAGATTTGGAGATCAGATCTGAGCTGTATTGTGTGTAACAGAGGTGGAGATACTTGTGAGAAGTATTATGCTGTGTAATGTTACATGACTCAATCATTAATATACAGATAGTGTGGGGTTTTTAGCGAGATGCTTTCCCCGTGATACATACTGTGTTAATGTGTGAATGCTCTTGATGTTTTATTGTTATTGATGCTGCTATATTCTTGATCAACGTAGAGGAGCTTATGTATTGTGTATGTTTTCCGCATTAGTACATGATCAGGATAATCTCCATTGAATATGTGTTAAATTATTCAAAATTTCTACAATTACACCTCTCACCCTCAACTTTCTACTATGACACACTTTGAGGGGTTAATAATGTATCTTGGACCCTCCAAACCCACATTTCCTAAGTTCAGTGGAAATTGTGGCATTTAATTAGGCTAGAATTAAATAAAATAGAGAGAAATAAATTATTCCATGTGACAGAATGAAGTGGAAATGACTTGGAAATTATCCTAAGTCAAAGAGTTGAGTCAACAAACATGTGGAAGATGATTGAGCACACTGCATCATAAATACACCATTATTTCATAAAATCGAATTTCCTAGAGATAAAGCAGCAGTTGCACATGTGGAAAATTGAATTTATTAGAGGAGCCCATGCACTGAAGGAATATTCCATGGTATATTTGGACTGAAGATTAGGTGGGTGTTATAGACATATTTGGGCACTGCAATCCAAATCTCATATGTCCATAAACCAAGGGCTTCTAAGCCCCTAAAAGTGTTGTTTCATACCCTAAAGGAACAAGGTTAGTTGATTACATAATCTCCCAGAAGTTCTCCCTGAAAAACTACTCAGAACTGGTCAAAACTGGACCATACAAACTGCTCAGTGCTAAGGGTGCGATGCATCTCACCTACTACATGCAGAAAGTGCGATGCATACTGAAAATCCCTTCTGTAGGGTGCGATGAGCGAGAGCAGACAAATGGCAGAGGCAGTTGGCTAGGTGGAAACCCAAAGAATCTTCTAGAAACTGCTCATTTAACACTTGCCTCTCTGAATTCGCCCAGGGATAAGTAAGAGATCATGAAATCTCCAAGTGGAACCAAGAACTATCAAAGAAATGACACTAATCAAAATCCCAAAAGCTGACTCACCCACCTGCAAATATCTATATATGGATCCCTCATTCTAGAGATCGAGAGGCTGGAATTTTGTATCTTGTAAGGAAGTGCTGTTGGTTTCTCTGTGGAACATCATAGTGTTGGGTGATCTAGCTTTTCACGAGGTGAAGAGGGCTTTCATGCTGGGAGGATGGCGCTGGATCAGACAGTTTGGTTGTAATCCTCTCTTCTACTACTTCTATCAATAAAGCTACTTGAGTTTTCCTCCATATGCTTGTATATCTATGAATCTTGTATTTGTGTATGCATTTGTATGGTTAATATACATCTGATCCTATATTGTTTATGGTTATATATCTCTATGCTTTGATGGTATTTTGCTGCTTTGACTCTACAAGTGTTCTTTGAAGCGGGACAAGTGAGAAAGGAGTGGTGAAAGCTCTATCAAGGGAGAGGGGAAACAAGCAAGGAGCCAAGCGAAAGACTGAGGTTGGTATTATCTGCTTCTCTCTCATCTATCTCTCATAAAGGAAAACACAAGTGACTTTAAATTGTTCGTTTCTAAGATAGCTACTCATCTTAGTGGGACTAGCAACTGTGAATGGACACTAGTTTTCCCGATAACAAAATGGCGACTCCGCTGGGGAGCGAATAGCTTGTTTGCTTGTTTCTATTTGTTTGCTTTATAAACTACAAATGAAGCCTGAAGTTAAGCCAGCTAGCCTTCGAACTGCTTTTGCTATGCAACTGCAAAGTAGATCAACGCTGCTTCAGTCAATCTCTGGGTTAGTTTATGAACTGAACATCTGACTTGCAAACATCCTAAGTGCCCTGGTGGTAGCTCAAGTAACCTCATTAGATCAGCCCCTATGCTTTGTGTTTACTGCCTATCATTAGCTCAGCCTAAATCCCTGAACTAAGCTGCAAACTGTGAGCAAAAACCAAGCTCAGTCTCGTCCCTGGACCATCACACTGTCTCTCATTGGCAGTCTGGATGCATCGCACCTCCCGTGTGTTGCAGGTGAGATGCATCCCTGTTTCCCTGTGTTACAGGTGCGATGATTAGGTGAAACTGTTTCTGCCTCCAGATTTTGGTTTTTTCTTCATTGTCTTCAGCTTTATTCAGTAGTTTTGCTGTCTATGATCAGTATATCATTGTTGAAACTCCCTTCCTTTGCATTATTCAGCCTCCATTGTTCAAAGAATTTAATTTTTTTTATGTATTTTTTGTCATTTACAGTTCTCCTTTGCAAACAGTAGCTTAATCGAACTGTCGTCTTTTGATTTGAAAGTGTCGCAAGTGTCGTTTTCAGTCAAAGAAAAGAGTCTTCCTCTTTTTGATAGTTGATTACACTTTTGCCATTGTATTTGATTTGAATTAATAGTATTTCAAGTGTCGAAAGCAGTTTTCAATTCGAAATCGCAAAGTGTCGTCTTAGTCTTCCTTTCGTTTTTTGAAAAGAAAATTGTTAGTACTGTCACTTTGAAAGAAAATAGTTCAGATCTGTACTTAGCATTCTTTTTGTCATTCACACATTAAGAAAGTGGAAAACAAATACATGCATGTGCATTTGCATTTAGATTGCGTGCGGAAATTGATTTAGGACAATGTATCTTAGTGTGTGCTCTCTGCTCTATGTTGAAAGAATTTCACTTCTCTTTCCTTAGTAGATAGGATTTTCATTGCAAAAAGAAAGTAAACGAATGTTTATCATCTTAGATTGCATATTTAGGAATTGTATATCTACATCATGCGGTGAACCTTAAAGGAAAACTTCTTAAGAAAGATCAACTGTAAAATAAATTTCAATGAACATAAAAACGCTTTGGAACCTAACGCACAACATCTAGAAGTCTAGGCTAGAGACGTATTCCGGCGTTGTAAAGCCTGGCAATTATCATTTTCATCGTAGGTTGGGTGATTCCTCCTCTTTGATACGACAAGTACCAGTACGGACTTGTTCTCCCACGTACCGTTGAGTATATATTGGGAGACCACAATAGGTTATATCCTTTATCCTTAGGAAGCTGTGTCTGCCGCCCTATCGATCACAATGTAATGAACACATCATTCGGGAAGATTGACTGACGTACCTTAAAAAGTATTCTGCAGTTTTGCGATTGGTTTGGTAATCCCTCTGTCTAGATTTCCAGAGTAGTCACTTTCGTTCCTTTTCAGACTCTTTAAAAGAAAAGGTCCATCTGAGCACTTGTCACTTCAGGCTCATTAAAAATCGAAGGCGACTAGAGTTATCTTTAGCTTTTTTTCGACTCTTAAAAATTGAAAAAGCAAGTTGTGTCAAAGCATCATAAAATTTATTTTAATCGGAATAACATCACTGTTCCCTCGTTGGTCTTAGGTTGATAAAATGGAGTCCACCAATCAAGGATTTTCCCTTGGGGGGAATCCTAGTCCCTTCTCCTCTTGGGGAGATGTTGGTGACCTCATATGGCCACATTGTCCCTTCCAGGACTGACAATTGGCCTACCAGTATGGCTTTTCTCGACCTCTGTAGTTCAAAACACCATGATTTCTGAGCAATCAAATCAGCAACCAGATGATACTGGAGTTACCCCCCAACCTTCTACTTCGTTTGCTTCTCCCTTTCCTTCTTCCTCTTCGCTTGATGAAGCTAGTAAAACTAAAAACCAAGTAATTGAGAAAAAGAAGAAAGGGAAGGAGAAGAAGAAGAAGAAGCCAATGACAAAAGGGGGAAACCATGCATCGTCTGGCAAAAATCCACACACTGCACCATCCAAACCTAAATCTCTGTGTGTCATTTGCAAAGGAGACCACTATCATCGAGATTGTCCTTTCATCCCGCGGATCTTAAGGGACTGGTCTCCCCACTTGCACAATCCGGTGTCCTCAACCTCTGATGATCATGTTGAAAGTACACCGTCAACTAGTGAAAATGAAGTCAATGGACAGAAAGGAAGATCTAAATTTCCTTGTAGACTGTGTGAAGGTGATCATTCCGTCCACTGTTGTCCCTTCCTAGACGAAGCTAAAAGAGTCTTGGATAACCGTCCTGCTTCACCACTACGGCTTCCTCGTGGATACAAGAAACTCTTGCCGAGTCCATCACTAGCTGAAAATCCAACTAACACACCTTTGTTGTCAGTCGAAGCACCTATCATTGAAGATAAACCCTCTGAGTCCACCCCGGACCAAATTCAACAGGTCGAGATGGCAGTCGACCTAGTCTTGTCTTTAGAAGGTCCACCTTCAGATGATTACAATCACCAAAGAGAATGAGAACGACACCATTCAAATTCTTTTTGTTAACACAAAATCCGATGAACCTGGGGGAAATATACCTGTTCCTTTACCGCAGGAAGGAAGTTCATCAAGGATTTACCTGGCCGTTTATTCGGTCCCTCCTCCAAGCAATCTAGTCATTTCCTTCGATTGGAATCTACTAGGCAGACCCCGTCTACCATCTACTGTACAGTTCCGAATCATAGTACAAGCTTACAGAATGATCATGGTCGGTACTATCATAGATGAAGGGGCTTCTGTGAGTATCCTTTCTTCAACTGCTTGGAAAGCGCTTGGTTCACCATCGCTTTTTCCTGAGATTCGAAATCTATCGGGCTTCAACAAAGGAACCAGTCAACCATTAGGGATCCTTCCAACTTTTCCTATAACTTTGAGAAGGAAAACCGTTTATCTGAACGTGATGGTAGTCCAAGGGCCATTAGATTACAATCTACTCCTTGAGCGTGACTACATTTATAGCATGGGAGCTACTGTTTCCTCACTCTTTCGAGTGATGTGGTTTTCGCATGAAGGCAGAGTGGTACAGCTTGTAGACTAGCTTTCATTCCCCGGTTCAAACATAGCTAATATTCAAGTGCCATCCCCAACTGGTCTTTTTGCATAAGGAATGTCTCATCAATCTCCAGTCAATCCACCTGATGAGCGCGAGTGATTTGGTGAATGTGACTAAACCCAGGAGGCATGTGCCCTGGTCTGCTTCGGCAGGAAAACCCCAGTTATAAGGTAGGTTTCCGCGTAGGAATATGACTAGTCTGACTATCCTGTCCGTTTAGGAAAATGGATCAGACTGGAAAAGGATTACCCCATCAAAGGTTAGGTGATTGGAACTGGAATCACCTTCGTCCATTTCGATGGACAAAGCCAAGGAAGTGTTTTGTCTACTACGTGGGTGGAACAATCTGGCTAATGCAAGAACTCCTGAATGGTAACCTGGAAACTCTACTTCATTATACCTGGGGGCATGCAAGCGACCATTTATTTTCTTAGTTTGTAGGCTCTCAACCCTTTAAACTTATAGGTTGGTCGTTCCTAGCTTGCATACGAAAGGCTCCAGAGCAAAGTTTCGAATGGGGCAAGCTCCCTAAAAAATGAACCTATTGATGAGACATCCTTATTATACGACTGGCACGAGCAGTTTTATGCGAAGTTTAAGCTCGTTAAAAAATAAACCTAGCAATGAGCAAATGTTCCCCCAGAGTTCAAGCTCATTAAAAAATGAGCCCACCTTTGGTAAATAACCATTGCGATCGCATAATCATCAGCTTTTGAGCCTTGGTCGTGTTCTTACCATCACCTCCACTCTTTTTTTTAGCCGATCATACGCCTCCATTTGATTGTTTACCCATTTTGAGGAATAGCTACGACGAGTGATTCTATTAGCCATTTTCTTCACACTGCCGTGATTGAAAAGTTCCAAACCTTACCTGGAACGAGCTACTATCCGAAAACATCACTCATTCCTCAAAAAACGAGTCTCCTTTAATCTCTTTTCATCTGACTGGTAAAATGAAAAGATTGCCGAGCAATTGGCCTCTCCAGCTTGTTAAAGTGATTGGAAGTGCCATCCTTCCTCTAGATTTTAATCTTTTTGGACCTGAGGGATCATTACACAAAAATATCGAGCGCTTGTCTTGTTCGGCTCGTTAAAACTATCGAAAAGTCATCCCTTTCGTATTATTTTATACTTTTTCGGACTTAAGGGATTATATTACGAAAAAGGACTACTGGAGTTGCCTTTCCATCTCTTTTTAGACTCTCTAAAATTGAAAAGGACCGAGTTATCTTTGTCGTTAAACTCGTTAAAACAATAGCGACAAACTTGTCCATGCAGACAAGAGCAAGTTTCACTGTCGCTAGGCTCGTTAAAACATAGCGACGGGTTTGCCCGAAGGGCAAATTATAGAACAAGCATATGTTATCCTCTTCAAGCTTGACAAAAATAAAGAGGTACTGGTCAGAAATGATTGGGGAAAAATTGGGAAGAAAACTTGAAGAAACTTTATTGGTAGCAGGTCGCTCTTGAACATGACACTTTCACTCCATCACCATGATTGAGTCGGGTTGGGTTATTTCGTTCACCGGTCATATCACCATTGGTCCTCCGTACCATCCATTTTTGGGGTTAACACTACCAATCCATTTCAGTGTCGCCGATATGTTCAAGAGAAGTCGTTCAGAGAATTCACCAACCCAGCTTACGTCTCATCCGTTGCAATACCTTCACGCTTCATTCTTTCATGACCACCACCCTGAGCCTTGTATCATCAAATCGTTTTCACCTCCACAAAATCATTTGCTCCGTTTCGTGTCGTAGATGTGGGATACATTAAGGCCCTCCTACGACGGGTCATTTCTTGTCGACATCAGCTCATTATCCAAGAAGTTGACTTAGGAACAACCCTTTCAGTACTTTGAACCTTGCATGCCTCAATGGCAAGTTTCTCACTTCCGGCGACAGGTTTACATCAATGGCATCGACTGGAAGATTTTGCGTGGTGTTCGACATCGACTCATGTATTCACACCATGTGAATTGTACTGCCGTACCTTGAGGTCATTATCATTATCGGTGATTCCTCTCGCGCCTGTTAATAGCTTACATAATTGGCTGGTAATCAGGCGATGTCTTTCCATGTTCGACATCAGAACATCCTTTCACATGGATTGACTTGTACTTCGGGTGAAGATTGAACGAGTTTGAAGACCCCGGATCTAGTTTCATTCATCCGGGCTGCGATATATTCAGGAAAATAAAGACATCAAATGTACATCATAGTTGCATAGATAATCATCCAAGCTAAGGGATGATGGCTCTACCAGAATCATCAGTTTGTCACACAAATGGTTGTCTGTCATATGTACATGAAAATGAATTTATAAAGCTGAGCATGGGAATGCCCGCCTCAGCTAGATCATGAAAATATTATGAAGATAATGTATTGTATTGTATCTTATTACATGTCACCTTCCAGTTCGAAAAACCTCGGATCCTTATGATAAAGCATTTCACCCGACATCAAAAGATCTACGACCTCATGCTTTAGGGGGAAACTGTTATAGACATATTTGGGCACTACAATCCCAATCTTATATGTCCATAAACCAAGGGCTTCTAAGCCCCTAAAAGTGTTGTTTCATACCCTAAAGGAACAAGGTCAACTGATTACATCATCTCCCTGAAGTTATCCCTGAAAAAATACTCAAAACTGGTCAAAACTGGACCATACAGACTGTTCAGTGCTAAGGGTGCGATGCATCTCACCTACTACATGCAATATCCAAGTGGAACGAAGAACTATCATAGAAATGACACTAATCAAAATCGCAGAAGCTGACTCACCCACCTGCAAATATCTATATATGGATCCCTCATTCTAGAGATCCAGAGGCTGGAATTTTGTATCTTGTAGGGAAGTGATGTTGGTTTCTCTGTGGAACATCATAGTGTTGGGTGATCTAGCTTTTCATGGGGTGAAGAGGGCTTTCATGCTGGGAGGATGGCGCTGGATCAGACAGTTTGGTTGTAATCCTCTATTCTACTACTTCTATCAATAAAGCTACTTGAGTTTTCCTCCATATGCTTGTATATCTCTGAATCTTGTATTTGTGTATGAATTTGTATGGTTAATATACATCTGATCCTATATTGTTTATGGTTATAGATCTCTATGCTTTGATGGTATTTTGCTGCTTTGACTCTACAGGTGTTCTTTAAAGCGGGACAAGTGAGAAAGGAGTGGTGAAAGCTCTATCAAGGGAGAGGGGAAACAAGCAAGGAGCCAAGTGAAAGACTGAAGTTGGTACTCTTTGCTTCTCTCTCATCTATCTCTCATAAAGGAAAACACAAGTGACTTTAAATTGTTTGTTTCTAAGATAGCTACCCGTCTTAGTGGGACTAGCGGCTCTGAATGGACACTAGTTTTCCTGATAACAGTGGGGCCTCATCTCACAATTATCTCAAGTTCTTCTACTCTTAGCACTCCACTCTTGAGGATTACAAGTTTCACTTGGCCAGACTATGATTTGCATATGGAGGAATCATGTAGTTCATGGAGGAATGACGCAGGGCTATATGGGGATCATCTACATATGTGGCATCACTTAGTTTGAGTTTGCATTTGTTGACTGGAGTTATCATGGTACTTGGATTCACTCATGGATGAGTTTACTATGCCATACATGGAATTTGATTTCCCTTGATGTGCACATATGGAATTTGATTTTGCTCTGATGTATCTATCTTCTGCACATGGAAGTTGACTTATCTTTTCTTGGGATTTGCTCCAAGTTCAGTTCTCACATGAATTATTCCTTTGGATTTGCTCCCAAATCTCTATATAATGAGGCTATATGCTCTCATATTGTATCATGTAATAATCTGTAGGGCTTGAGGAAACTCTTCCATTTTGTACTTGCATACTTTCTTAATACAATCAAGACTTTGGGGCTATCTGGCTGTTGTTCTCTTGGCGTTATGAGGTAATGTCATTTCATACTACTGCTATTGTGTTTAATTTCTTTCGCACGTTGAATTAATATTAGTTTATGCTTGCCATCTTGCTTGGATTGATACGTACAAGCTATCATGCACATATAATTGATTTAGAGTAGTATTCTAAGGATAAGCTTGCCAATTCATTTTAGGAGAAATGCTTGGTTTATATTAGTCATTATATTGCTTTAATATTGTGAAAACTAATACGTGTTCAAGTGTGTAGGAAGGATCTTTTGTATTGTGTGCAGGAATCCATCTGGAAGTGGGAGAAATCTTAATTAGATCAACTCACTCCTAGAGTCATAATGATCCAAGACTCAACCATTATTTCGCTCCAAATTTTCCATCCAATGAAGAGCAAAATGGAGTTTTCTTAGTCTATAGCTACTTGATCATCCATTTAAATTCAAAAATACTTCTTTGATTCTATTTCTTTCAAAGTTATATCTCCTATTCAAGAGTCATTTCCAAAGCTAGGAAAATATGGGGTTCACTCCCATTACTTGAGCTAGTACTTTGTATATTAAATTCTAAGTTTAGTTTTGGTTTCTTTTTCCTAATTTCACACTGTCAATTGTTTTTTTTTTTGTGTTTTGTAGCCCATAGGCTTGAGAATTAGGCAACATGGAGCTTGAGGAGAAGCTTTGGAAAACTACTCACTTGTGTGTATGTAGGTCCCCCTCACGCTATCCAAAGAATAATTTCTAGGGAGGCCATAATCACTTGGGAGAGAGTTGCAAACTCATCGAGGTCGTGGGACTTTTGAGCCTTGTGAATCTTTTTTGGAGAGTTTTTTTCCATCTTCAAGTTTCTTGTTGTTATATTTTTTGGGGAGAGAGTCTAGCTTTCTTAGAGTCCCATCTTTGTAAAATGTCTCTCGTATTGTGGGCTTCCCTCTTAGAGGCATTTTTACCCACTTTAAGCGCTAATAAAAGATAATAAAAAAAGATTGTTGGAGGGAGCTTGGGATTTTTCCATGGCATCCCCCTTCCTCATTTAGAGGAGGGATTCTTGTGGGTGGCCTAATATTGCTTTTAGTTTTTCTTAGTTTTCTAGCTTTTAATTTCATATTGTGCATGCTTAAAATCAACACATTTCACTCCACATGAAAATTTTACTAATCTTGTATTTAAATTCCCACATGCATACACTCTCAAGTTTTTCAAACTATTTCTCTTTGAAGCATTTTCATGAAACATTAGTTTAATTTGGAGAATTAACACAATTTTCACTTCATCTAGGTATTTTAATATAGGAAGGCCCCAAGCCTCACTAATACTAACCTCCAACTTAAGTTGGATGAATAGAATTCTAGGGACCCTCTACCTCTATTGTCTCCTCATTGTGAGATTCAAATATTTGGGTGAGGATGAGGCCTGAGGACTAGAGTTCAATTTTAAATTTGCCTTAGCACTAATCAAATAAAATGAACCAAGAACAACATTCCATCACATTTGCTTTGGTTTAAAGTCTCACATGCAAATCTTATTTCAAGAGGCACTTTGGATGCAAGCATTGTAATCTCTTTTAATTTTGCAACAAGTTTAATTTTCTTGTACTTGAAAATTGACTCATCTTTTGGTTTAATTGCATATTGTCATGAATGGTTGATTTCACTTTCAAGTACTATTATTTTGGGTTGCAAACTTAATTGCATGTTGTCATCTTGGTCTAACATTTGAGTTCTTTTTGTATCCTTTTGAGCAAGATAGTTTCCATGCTTTGATTTGTAGACTTACTCATCTTGAAATCATTTATAATATCTTGTGCTAACAATTTATTCTTTCACTTTTCAAGATCATTTTGGCTTTCCATTTGAAAGAATTTCACTTCATTTTAAGCAAGTACAATTTCATTTCTTAAAGAGCAATACTTGGAAGGCACTGGTTGTTCATGTATTTCATGATTATCTTATGATGGTTATTGCTCATATCAGTTTTTGCTTATAAATCTTAAAGATATAATATATTTAACTCTAACAATTCTCCTAGAAACTCACATCTTTTTTAACTTAACTTTTCATTAGGGACCACCCCCCTTAGTTAACCTAGGAGATAGCTCAAATGGAGAGAGTCGGGATTAGTTTGACAACCCCTTCTTTGAATTCCCTGCCACCAACCACACCTTATGGGGTTGAAGGCTTTTCTCACTAACTTGTAGGTAGGTGTAGGCGGCAAGGTCAACATGCCCAAGCAGCCCCACCTTGGTTTGTCCATTGAAGAACCTAGATATAAATCTCAACCATTTGCTCGGAGGGAGAGGGAGCCGGACGAAGGACGAACATAGGCGGAGCCACATGATAGAACTAGGTGCAGGCGCATATTTTGAGATGAGTATATTTCAAGGGAATATTCCCTAGAATATTCCATGCAAAATCAGTGAGGAATCTAAAAGATTCCTTAGAGGGAAAAAAATTCACAGTGGCAGAATCATACCAAGTTTATTCTCAAACGGACTCGAATTTTGCCAGGAGTTTGATGGTGTAATCAATTTTCAGATCTGAGCAGCAAAACTTTAGTAAACCAGCGAGAATGAATCTTTGGGGAATTTTTGATATTCTCGAGGGTCCAGATTTTGGCATTGTCAGAAATGGGTCAAGTTTATAGTTGTAACAACCCTGGTGAAAATATCATGTAATAAAAGTTAAAAAAAGGAAAATAATAACCACAGTTTATGGGACACTTATTCCAAGTTGAATGTTGGGAAAGACATCCTAGTGTGGGTGTTCATTTGGTTATTAATGGCTAAGGAAATTAGCAAAGGCAATGACTAAGGATTCGAAAAGGAAAAATGGTATTTTTAGCACATTTATTTATGAAAATAATGGAAATTAGGAGGAAAGGGAGGTGAAAGGTCATAGGTTGCATGTGAGGAGGAAAATGAAGGAAAATAATGGAAAATGGAGAAAATAGAGGCCTTATTCATAAAAGGGCTTCTGAGGATCAGTTGGTAACCTTTTGTTAGTTCAGTTTTGGAGCTCTCTTATTATTCTCTCTCCCTCTCTCTCTCTCATATTCTTGGAGAATTAGAGTTTTCTTGGAGCACTCGTGGAGGGTGTGGTGTACTTGGATTTTGGAGCATGAAGGCAAAGGAAGAGTAGGAAGCACAAGAGGACATCGAGATCAACAGGTATAGTGGGATTTTCTTGCAGGTACCGAGTTTCATGTATGTTTTCCTCACTAGTTTTGGCATGCATGTGGTTTGTTTGTTGTGATCTATAATTGGCATCGAGGATGGCCAAGATTGATAGTGGACTGCCTAACCTTTCCATTTCCGGGATAGCCATGGAGGTTGTGGGTTTATTTTCATTGTTTTGTTTTGGTTAGTTCTCATGTTTCCTTAGCTTGAGTTGAGTTATTAGTCTCGTAGCCTTGGTCAGAAAAACGCCATGGAGCATTGTAACATCTTGGGTTGAGTTACCACTCCCGTAGCCTTGGTTGGAAAAACACTCTGGAGCCTTGTAACATCTTGGGTTAAGTTACTAGTCCCATAGCCTTGGTGAGAAAAATGATCTGGAGCCCTTGGTGGGTTGAGTTACTAGTCCTGGAGTCTTGGTTGGACAAACGATCTGAAGCCTGGTAAAAGTTGTGGGTTGTGTTACTAGTCTTGGAGCCTTGGTTGGACAAATGCTTTCGAGCCCTGGAAGGCTTGGATAAAGGAATATTTGATGATGGTTTTGTGATGTCCAATCATGAGGTGGAATCACTGTTTGATGGGTTGAGGTGTATGGCCTTTGGAAGCCCTAGATGGTTTTGGATTAATGTGTTCTATGAGATCCCACATTCATGCTTGGAATATGGCATGAGGGTGAATGGCTGAAGATAGATTTGGCTCAACCATTTTATGGTTGGGTGGAACATGGAAGTCCCATCTCGGATTTGGATTTTGCTTCATCAATATGAGGTTATTTCTCCTTCTATTTCTATGAGTATTATACATGATTATGTGTGGTTTATATGGCTATGATTTCATTGGTATTTTTGTTGCTACTATGTTGGTTATGTATGTAGTTTATGACAGTAGCTGTTTATGGATGTCATCATGTTTTTACTTGTAAATGAATGGAAAATGTGTCTATGACCTAATGGATGAAATGGAAGTTGATGTGTTGAGGCATCAATGCTAATTAGCGATTCTCAGCTAAGTATGAGACCCCTATGCTTAGATATGTTATTTACACATGTAGATTACATATTCATGATATGTTTGACGAATTCATTGTCATGGCTAGTAGGGGTCCAGTCAAGGTCTCATTTTAATGATTGCATTTACACTGTCATATCCTTGTTATTTTACTGTTCTGAAGACATGATTCAATTCTGGGCAATGAACTGGGCTCCGGGCCTCAAAAAGTGGCTCATATCCTAGGGACGCTGGCACAACACTGTGCAAAATAGTCCCTGGACACTGGCTTACAATCCTGTGAGAGCGTCCAAAGGTCCTTGGATGTTGGCATGCCCATAGCATGAGAGCGTCCAAAGGTCAAGTGGTCCAAAATCTCAGTGGGACCCAGGGGCTAGTTGGTAGAAAGGTTGGATTGGTTTCTGAGGGTCCTAATGCCGATGTTGAATGTCTGTATGGTGTGTTTTTGTCGGTTCCACTTAACATGACTTGGGAGGTCGAATCATATCATAGTGGCCTCTCATCACATGTTCACCCTGGCTCATCGGTTGCTTGTGTAGATGTGGAAGGAGGGTGTTACAGAGTGGTATTAGAGCATGGTTCACCCCTCAGACTGGATGGGCTATGTGTTGGTCATGCATGCATGTCAATTGCATGTGTGTCTCTTACACTTGCATTCAATGTGCTTGTTGCATTTGCATGATGTTGATCGTGGTTGCAGTGATGTCACCATGTTGTTATTGTGCAGTGCATCGTCATGAGTATATGACTGGTTACATGTCGCTTACATGTATCATTATTGTACACTTGGTTACATTCTTGTATGTTTGGTTACATTCTTGTATGCTTGGTTGCATGTATCGTTTTGGTAGGTTGGTTACAAGTATTGTTATTTTATGCTTGACTACATGTGTTTATGCATGTGTGTGGTTGGTTACGCATTGCTTATGCATGTGGTCAAGTGTACAATGATGTAGTGGTTGTTTTCATGCATGAGGTCGTGATGTGTGTTGTTGTTAAGGTCATGCATTGATGACTGGACCCTATCTAGAATGATGGTTGCATGGTCATATGCTTATGTGTTATGTTTCTATATGCTGTCATGATTATGTTATACATGTATCACGCTGATTTGTTGATCTTGTAGACAAGATATCCTCCCCAAGCTATACTAAGATATGTTGGTTTATTGTGATTTGGTTTAGCTGACATGATATACCTTGCAAGAAGAAATATCAAATGGCTAGCAAGATGGTAGACTACAAAGACTCTCCCTATGAATCAGAAGAGCAGTATGGTGTTGGGAACTCTTCCAATTTGGCAGATACACTGAGAAGCTTAAAGGAATAAATAAGGAGTTGTAAGGTAGATAATGACATAATCATGCAGGCACAAGAGAAGCTAGCAAAGGTAAATGCAGTGATACTTCAAGGTTTGTCAGATTTGAGGCCACAGGGACCACTTCAGATCAACCATGAGAAGGAGGACAAAACTAATGGGGCATATGGTAGTAGGTCACATTGTGGTCACAAGTCAAATAGCGATGACATGGTCAGAGATGACATACTGTTGGACACTTCGGATATGAGAAGGGATAGACACAAGAACCATTCTAGTTCTGGTTTTGACAGGCACAATGATCAATATTGTTATCATCCGTACATGTGGAGTGATAGGGGATATGTGCTAGATGAGTTTAGGAAAGTAAAGACACCTAATTTTGATGGAGACATGAAGAAATTGCAGGATGTAGAGGCATGGTTTCTTAGTATGAAGAAGTTCTTTAGGTTGCATGATTATTCAGAGAACATGAAAGCCAGAGTAGCTATATTTAGTCTCAAAGGTAAAATAAACATTTGGTGGGAAGATGTGAAGAATGTCATAGGTACACATGATGAAGATTTGAATTGGAGTGAGTTTGAGCAACTATTCAAGAAGAAGTATTTGTCAGAGAGATACTTTGATGACAGGGCAAAATAATTCTATGAGCTAACGATGGGATCTATGACAGATGATGAGTACACTAACAGGTCCTTGGAGCTATTGAGGTATGTGCCTTACCTCAAGGAGGAGAAGGCCAAGATTCAGAGATTCACTAGTGGGTTACCAATGGCATTCAAAGATAGGATTGAGTTCGATGAGCCTATATCATTGGAGGAGGCCATCTGAAAACTAAAGCATTGCTATGAACAATTGAAGCGCAAGTATGAGACTAAACCATATTGGAAAGGTAATGCCAAGAATAAAGGAAAATGGGACAAGAAGCGAGTAAGACCACAAGATTCAGGTAATAAAGAGAATGTTACACCACCTAAGAGGTTCAATGCATCAGATAGAGGACATGGACATCGATCTGAGGAGCAGAATAAGGAGCCTGTGTAGTGTTGGACTTGTGGAGGAGATCATTGCAGGAGGGATTGTCCACAGATATATAGTGCATAGGACACATAGACTGTTGGGGATGTTGGTCAGAGTGTTCCTCATATTTATGCAACATTGGATAACAAACAGGTAGGCCACCAGTTATCTATCATTGAGATGGACGGTAAGATTTGTGATTAAGCTATTTCTATTTTGATTGACCCTGAATCTAATTATAGATATGTTAGTCTTGACTTGGTGGATAAGTGTGGTTTTAGTAAGGAATTGCATGCAGAGTCTTGGTTAGTGCAATTGGCTACATGTACAAAGAAGTGAGTTCATCATTGGGTAAGAGCTTATGCATTTGATTTGAATGCTATGCCTACAACAACACATTTGAATGTATTACTGTTGGGATCATACAACATGTTGTTGGGTATGGATTGGTTGTACCTTCATAGAACCAAGGTGGATTGCTATGACAAGGCCATTGAGTGCTTGGATGAAAATGGGGAACCAAGAGTCTTGCAAGGAAAGAAGAAAGCCACATCAGTTAGGATGGTGACATCCATGCAAACAAAGCATAGTTGCATAAAAGGGTGGGTGTTATTTGCAGTACACATATCTAGTGATAAAGGTAAGGAAGTTGAGGATCTAGATGTTTTGAGTAGGTACCCAGTTCTACAACAGTTTAAGGATGTATTTCCTGAGGATATTTCAATGTTTCCACCTCCCAGGGAGGTAGACTTTTCTATTAAGTTAGTGCAAGGGGCAAATCCAACATCAAATGCACCTTATAGGATGAGCACACTTGAGTTGGTTGAGTTGAAGCTATAGTTGAAGGAAATGTTGGACAAGGGATACATTAGGCCAGGTGTATCACCATGGGGCACACCAATATTGTTTGTGAAGAAGAAGGATGGTACTCTCAAATTGTGCATTGACTACAAGCAGTTGAACAAAGTGACCATCAAGAATAGGTACCTGTTACCAAGGATTGATGACTTGTTCGATCAGTTGAAGGGAGTAGTAGTGTTCTCGAAGATTGATCTGAGATTCAGATATCATCAGGTACACATCAAAGAGGAGGACATTTACAAGACAACTTTCTGGACCAGGTATGGGGATTATGAATTTTTTGTAGTTCCATTTGGATTAACTAATGGTCCAACTACATTTATGTGCTTGATGAATAAAGTGTTGCGTTTGTATTTGGATAAGTTTGTTATTGTGTTCATTGATGACAGATCGGTATATTCTAAAAATGAGGAAGAGCATGCTGAACATTTAGTAGTAGTGTTGAGGTTGTTGATAGAGCATTCGTTGTATGCTAAGCTCAACAAGTGTAGTTTCTTTCAGACTAATGTACACCACTTGGGGCATGTTGTCTCCAAGGAGGGCATTGCAGTAGATCCGGAAAAGATAAGGGCCATCATGGAGTGGTTAGCTCATAAGAATGTAGATGAGGTGAGATATTTCATGGGTTTGGTAGGGTATTATAGGAGGTTCATCAGGAACTTCTCACAAATTTCTTATCCTATCACATAATTGCAGAAGAAAGGTAAAAATTTTGAATGGACAGAGGAGTGTGAGGCTTGTTTTAAGTAGCTTAAGCAGTTGTTGACACATGCACTAGTGTTAAAGATTGCAGATCTAGACAAAGAGTTTGTAGTATGTACATATGCTTGAAATAAGGGAATTGGTGGATTCCTTATGTAGGATGGACAGTTGGTATGTTATGAGTCGTGAAAACTGAATTAACACGAGAAAAAATACCCCACACATGATCTGGAGTTGGCAACAATTATACATGCGTTGAAGATGTGGAGAAACTATCTTCTGGGTAGGAAGTTTACATTGATGAGTGATCACAGTGGTTTTCAATATCTATTTGATCAACTGAATATGAATGGTAGGTAGGCTCAGTGGTTGGCTACGATCAGTGAGTTTGATTTTGAGATAAGATATATCAATGGTAAAGAGAACATAGTGACAAATTCTCTCAATAGGCGAATATAGGTAAATCACTTAGCAACTATGAGCTCCTATGGGACAAACTTACAAGACATGATCTTGTAAGAAGGTCAGCAAGATGTCAGATATATAAAGATTATGCATAGGTTTCTGCAGAGTACTGGTATAGGTACAGGTGATAGTACATGTACAGGTATAGGTAGTGGTATAGGTAAAGGTGTAGGTGCACAGGATATGGACTATTGCCTTACAACATATGTATTGGTTAGATTTCGAGACATGATATATGTGCCAGAAAACAGTGAGCTCAAGAAGGTGATCTTGAGGGAGTTTCATGCGAAACCATATTCGGGTCACCCAGGTTATCAAAAGACATTGACAACAGTGAAGAAATTTTATTATTGGTCGAACCTGAAGAGGGATGTAGCAGAGTTTGTGGCTAGGTGTTTTGATTTTCAGCGTGTGAAGGTAGAGTGTAAACACCCAGGTGGACTGCTACAACTGATTGCAATTCCAGAGTGGAAATGGGAAGTCATTTCCATGGAATTAACCACAGGGTTGTCGAGGACAATGAGACAACATGATTCCATCATGGTTATTATGGACAGGCTGACGAAGGTTGCGCACTTCATTCCAGTGAAGTCTACGTTCTCATCTAATGATGTAGCATAGGTATTCATCAGAGATGTAGTCAGACTGCATGGTGTTCCGAAAAATATTGTGTCAGACAGGGATGCAAAGTTCACTTCCAAGTTTTTAAAGGAGTTATTTGCAGGTTTGGGCACATAGTTAACCTTTAATAACACTTATCATCCACAAACAAATGGATAGAAAAAGAGGGTCAACCAGATATTGGAGGACATGTTGAGGATGTATGTGATGCACCAACGACAAAAGTGGGAAGAGTATCTTCCATTGGTAGAGTTCGCTTACAATAATGGATATCAGGAATCTTTGAGGATGATTCCGTTTGAGGCATTGTATGGGCGGAGTTGCAATACTCCTGGAAGTTGGAGTGATCCAGTTAACAAGGTGTTGATTGGACTAGACATGTTGGCAGACATGGAACAAGAAATGAAGGTTATAAAGAAAAACCTAAAGGAAGCACAGGATAGGCAGAAGAGCTATGCAGACCGAAATAGGTTGTTTAAGGAGTTCCAAGTTGGGGAACATGTGTACTAGTGCATCAAACCAAAGAAGAGCTCCTTACAGATTGGATCATGTGCCAAGATGGAACCACAATTTTGTGGACCCTTCAATATTATCGGGAGGATTTGGTTAGTAGCTTATCGACTTGCACCACCTCTGACAGTGAAAGTCCATGATGTTTTCCATGTGTCATTGATTAAGAAGTATGTTAGAGATGCTGATCATGTGATTGATTGGTTTGTATTGCAGGTGGAACCAGATGGAGAATTCTAGCCGAAGCTTCAGGGTATATTGCAGAAAAAAGTGCTCATGCTCTGAAACTGAGCAATCGAGAAAGCTAAGGTGCAATGAAAGCACTTTCGGCTCGATGAAGCTACATGGAGGATGGCGGATCAGATGCGGGCTATGTATCCTTCTTTGTTTGTTGGTTGAGGAAAATCAGTTTTGGTATGGTGTTTTGGTATATGTCTTGGTATATGTTTTGGTACATGTTTGGTGATGTTTGGTATATGTACATATGTATATGGATGTAAATTCTGCCACAAGCTATGTTATAAAGCACCAATAAGCGGTATAGGTATCATGGCATTATGATGTTATGTTTTCATGTTGGTTTTCTTCTCAACAGGTTGACCATTGTAAATACTGCATCGAGCTAAGTTATAAAGCTCCATCGACAATATATTTTTCTTACAACAATTTTGTGGTTATAGGTGTTGTTGAACACCCAAGACGGTGTTCCCCCAAGGGGGAGGGTTCGGTAACAACCCTGGTGAAAATCACATGTAATACAAGTTTAAAAAGGCAAAATAATAACCATGGTTGATGGGACACTTATTCCAAGTTGAGTGTTGGGAAATACATCCTAATGTGGGTGTTCATTTGGTTATTAATGGCTAAGGAAATTAGCAAAGGAAATGGCTAAGGAAATTGGCAAAGGCAATGACTAAGTCTTTGAAAAGAAAAAATGGCACGTTTAGCACATTTATTTATGAAAATAATTGAAATTAAGAGAAAATGGAGGTGAAAGGTCACTTTTTTTCATGCGAGGAGGAAAATGAAGGAAAATAATGGAAAATGGAGAAAATAGAGGCCTCGTTCATAAAAAGGCTTCTGAGGATCAGTCGGTAACCTTTTGTTAGTTCAGTTTTGGAGCTCTCTCATTATTCTCTCTCTCTCATACTCTTGGAGACTTAGAGTTTTCTTGGAGCACTCTAGGAGGGTGTGGTATACTTGGATTTTGGAGCAAGAAGGAAAAGGAAGAGCAGGAAAGCGCAATAGGACATCGGGATCAACAACTATAGCGGGATTTGATTGCAGGTACCAAGTTGCATGTATGTTTTCCTCACTAGTTTTGGCATGCATGGAATATGCATGTAGTTTTTTGGTTATGATCTGTCATTGGTATGGAGGATGGCTAGGATTGATAGTGGATTGCCTAGCCTTTCCATTTCCAGGATAGCCATGGAGATTGTAGTTTTATTTTCATTGTTTTGTTTTTATTGGTTCTCATGTTTCCTTAGCTTGGGTTGAGTTATTAGTTCTGTAGCCTTGGTTGGACAAATGCTCTGGAGCCCTTGGTGGGTTGAGTTACTAGTCCTAGAGCCTTGGTTGGAAAAATGCTTTAGAGCCTGGTAAAAGTTGTGGGTTGAGTTACTAGTCCTGGAGCCTTGGAAGTCTTGGATAGAGACTGATTTGATGATGTTTTGTGACGTTCGACCGTGAGGTGGAATCATTGTTTGATGGTTGAGGTGAATGGCCTCTAAAAGCCTTGGATGGTTTTGGATTAACAAGCATTAACATTGAATGTTCCACCAGACACTTCTGAGACGTTGATGAAATATATTGGCTCTTTGCATAGTTATCTCCGTCATTCATTGTTATTATTTGAACATAAAACTCTTGATGAAGCTAGTGTGTAGGGGGAAGCATGAGCAAGAAGATCGCCCAAAGAGGACAACAACGGCTAAGAGAAAGGAAACAAATCCCTCTTGCACTCATTGTGAGAAAGAAGGACATGATGAGGAGCATTGCTAGAAATTACATCCATAATTGAGGCCAAAAAGGGAAGTAGAAGACAATTGCAACTATGCAACAAGACCAAGAATCTGAATCAAAGGATGATGAGAAGATCACAACTACAAGATTTGCAGGTGTTGGACCAGTTGACCTTGGATTGGACTTAGGTAATGAAATGAAGATTGCAGCTCTTGGGATTGAAGAAGATGGACCTATCGACTTGGGTTCCGATTTTGGTGATGAGACAAATACTTCAGCAGATGTTGTGCCAAAAATGAAGAGTGCACCAAATGCTGCATGGCTCCAAGAACTCGAAGAAATCAACCAAATAATTTAGGCGAAGAATTTTGAACTAAGGAGACTCCTACAAGAAGTAGAGAAGGAGAAACAAAGGTTGCATCATCAGTTACAAGCCAAGGAGGAGGCTTTGGAAAAGTTGCAGCATAACAAGTTTGAGGTAAGAAGTGATTCTTCAATATCATGCTCTTTTTATGATGATGATTTCACTGCTTTTGAGAAACATACTACAACAATTGGATCAAAATTTTTGAAGAAAATGGGGTATCAAGGAAAGGGCATCGACATTAATGGCTAAGGCATTGTGAATCCTATCAAAGTGGAGGAATTGCCTCGATATGCAGGACTTGTATATGTCAGAAAGGAGGTTGGGGAATGCTCTAAGGCAGCCAGTGATGAACCAACGACATATTATGAGAGCACCTCTTCACATTCCGGTGATAGTGAAGATTCCACGGGCACTTATTAGAGGTGCACCAAGAGTAAGTGTTCCAAGATGATCTAGAAAGTTTGGAGGAGAAAGAATCATTGTATTCACTACAACGAGGTTTGACATCAGAGAGCCACAGGCCATATACTCCATGCCCAAAAAGCACCTATGAAGGAACCGACTGGTGAAGATGTTCAACAAGTGAATCCGCCATAGGGAGATGACCCATTCACTTTGTTGAGTAAGAGATGGTTTTACTAGATATAATAGCTTGTCATGGCCACATTTTGTAAATCATGTGTTGCGATATAATTGTAAAAGTGATGATGTGTTTTCCATTGCTTATTAAAGAAACGATGATGTTTTGGCCTTTTTGTTGATAATCGGGGTATTGGTTTCTATTATGATGTAAAATTGACCAAAGAGTGTGTGTTATAAACTCTTGGCAAGTATGGGGTTGTTTGAGTCATGTTTGGTTTTGTATTTGATTGCAAAGAATGTACCACAGATTTGCATGGAATGTAGATGTTGAAAGTGTGGTTTGACAAGGACACATGTAGAATGCAGGATGTGTTCATCCTTTTGGAGGACCAAAAGCTCCTCAATGGGGAGTAATGTTCCTGGTGGCTCCAGAAATGCTCAAGCTTCAGAAGTGGCTTTGGAAAAGCTCAAAAATCAAAGTCACTGGATTGAAGTGGAACTAGGGTCAGATCAAATATCTCGATGCGAGCTTTCCAATGACGTGAACGAAACCTCAATCCAAGTTCGTATGTGAAAGTTATGGTTGGTCAAAGTTCTGGTCAAATTAGGCTCAGTGGCAGCCACTAACGAGGAAACAATTTGGCATTTATTGACGCACGGATTCCGGCCGTCAGAACAGGCAAATTTTTGCCTCTTTAATTTTCCCAATAACCCTAAAAATCTTCCAAACAAATTTTGAATAGTTTTTTTTAAAATAAAAAATTATAAAAATCTGTTGGCGAGCCACCAACCCCGCCAACCAAATGTCATATATGTATTATATATGGTGGGCAGGCCACCCAACAGTGGACCCACTTAACCAATCATCCACCATACACATATCAAATGGGGCCAGCGGGATTCGAGCCTGCCTGACTGGCTGGCCGACCCGCCCACAGGTGGCCCCACATTCCACCACAACACAAAAATCAAAACAACTGCCATAACAACACACTAATATAAGGAGTTGCGAGATTCAACCTTAGGCAGACCCATAATCAAACAAGCCCACTTTCTAATGGCCCAATCGACCTCACCTTGGTCTGTCTACTTGTGAACCTAGATATAAGCCTCAACAATTTTTTCGATAGGAGAGGGAGCAGGACAGAGGACGAACAAAGGCGTAGTATATTTCAAGGGAATATTCCACATAATATTCAATGCATAATCAATGAGAAATCTAAAAGATTCCCTAGAGGGCAAAAATTCACTATGACAAAATCATACCAAGTTTATACTCAAACGAACCATAATTTTCCCAAGAGTTTGATGGTGTGATCAATATTTAGATATGAGCAGCATAACTCCAATCGACCAACAAGAAGGAATCTTTGGGAAATTTTTGAGATTCTCGAGGGTCCAGATTTGGCGGTGTTAGAAAGGGGTCGAGTTTATAGTCGTTTGACACGATTTCATACCACAAATTCAATAGTGATGTCTGTTTCTGCAGCTGAGCTTTTCATTTTCAAGCCATTAGGGAAAATGGAGGTATAAGGGTAATTTATGTAATTGATTGTAATTTATTTTCTTTGCCATTTAATGAAAGAGGCCTCCCCACTTTAAGCAGAGCCCGGAGACGTAGCCCATGCTGGGTGAACTTCGTTACCAATATGTTGTGTCTTTACTTATCATGGTTGCATTTTTTTCATGTGATATGCTTTCATGGTTACATGCTCTTTTATATGCAATTCTGTATGCATGTTTGAATTAAAAATATCTGGATCACTTGTTGTAAGGCCCATACAAATAATTGATTCTTTCCTTTACTGATGCCTAAAACTACCTTTTGTTGATATTTTAGGAGGTGGGATTTACACCTTACTGGATTGGATAAAACTGGGTGTAAAGTTAAACCCCCTTCAAATAGGAGGCTCTCCTTAGGCTTGGAGCATGACATCAAAATATAAGGGTTTTAGGTTGGGTTGGGGGGGAGGACTTATCCAAGCCATTTAACTTGGGAAAAGTTTCCTCTACTAGAGCGGAGCCATCTGTGGAGGTAGGAACACCAGGGGATAAGGAGGATTGCAAAGTGAGGAACCAATATTCGAGAGGGGAGGAGGGTAAATCCTTGGAACAAATGATGAGAGGGGGACACCTGCCCTTTCCAAAGGAGGAGAATTAAGGGAGCCAATGATAGAAGGAGAAATAGAACCATGAACATAATTAACAGTCAGGTGACAAGGAAAATCAATATGAGGGGTCTTACTAGGGGAGGATGCAAAGTCGAAAATTGTCCTAATAAGGTCTTCCTTTTGAGATGATGGAATTGACTTAGAAAGAACTGTCATAGAGGTTCTCAGTCGAGAATCTAGAGCATCGAATCCCTTTCTTCCCTACTTGGCCTTTTTTCTTCAGATTTTTTTAAAAACCTTTTGTTGACAGACCAATTTTTATGCATTGGCCAACAAATGACATGTTTCGTGACAAATGAAACACTAAAAGGGAAGGTGTTAACAATGATTTTTTTGAGTCCATGAGATATACTCAAAATTTAGCTTAATTTTTCCTATGAGTCCATCACTCACATCCACTTCCACTTGTATCCATAACCAACGTCGATCCACTTTTGCTACCCATTTTGATTCCAATTAGAGAAACAAATTGATTTTACCCCCCATGAAAATGATAATTTCTTCTAACCAAAAGACAAGGGGAAGCTCAAGGAGGATATACTATAATTTTTGAACAAAAATCCACTTTCTTGATGGATTAAAGTATATGGTCCAGGGCATTGGATTGATCGCTAAAGGATCCCTATTCTAAAGCAACGCCAAAATATTTTCATAGTTTCTCTCTACCATAAAAATGAAAGCAATATAGCCTTGAACCAAAAGGTGACATGACAGAGAATAACTCATAATCAACTTCCAATTGGATTTAGTTCATTCCACAAGTGACTTTTATGTAAAATAGTTTCTATAGAATCTACCCACTAGGGTTTCACCAAGGATTTGAGGGACGGCCTCTAGAATGACATCACACTCGACAACCATTGAGATCGGTGAAGACTTGGCCTTGATACTTTTAGAGTTTTTAGCCTAAAATGCGGCTGAGTTCTTTTGAGATAGTTCATGGGTTTCAGCTAGGGGTGAAGATGTATTAGGGAAGGAATAGTGTAATCCATCCAGGGAGGATGGAGAAGGAGGTACTAGATCCACTCTTAGGTTTATTAAATGAATTGTTATGACCCCCACCTTCTTTGCCTTTGAAACTAAAGCAAAATAATAGACTCCTTACCACTGCTGCTTCAAAGAATACAAAGGATGCTTCAGAGAGTTGTCAAGGGCTGACATCAAGATCAAGGAAAACACATTAGAGCGTAACACATCATATGGGATTGAAAATCCAGAGAGTGATGTGGGTTGTTAGAAAAATTGAGATGATCCTCCTCTATATCCATAGTCATAAAGGTACATTTTGTGGATCATATGGACAAGGGGAGGCCGTAAAAAGCCCATAAAATGACAATTGGAGAAAAGGGGCAGTGAGAACCATTCATCAGAGCAAAGAGAAAGCTTAAGCTATGCGATTGGGGAAAATATATACCAAGGTAATCTCACCCCATATGAACCATGGAAAAGACCCTCATATCGCAGAGTCCCTAAAATGCATATCAAAAATTTTATTGTGGTATTTAGCTCATTTACACCTCTCAAGTTACATTTAGACATTAGATCCATGATTAACTTGTAAATCTTCTAAAAAATTATTCTATAATGTGTGTGTGCATATATATATATATATATATATATATAATCACTATTTTTTTTATAATAAACGATTTATTTAAATAGCCCATGTGGAGTAGAATAGACGGTGATGGGGTGTATTGTTAAGGCGCTCCGTGATGTGAAGGTCACTGGTTTGAATCTTTGAGGGAAAAAAATCTAGTGATGTTAAGGGCTAGTGTAGCCTAGGTCATGTGATTTTGATGGCTTAGATGCCCCTGGATCGTGGTTTCTGAAGCCAAAGGTTAAGCATGCAGTCTTCTCATGACACACAACTTAGCAAAAAATAAATTTGATTTAATTAAATAATAATAAACATCATTAAAATATTAACAAAAAAATTATATTAAACAAAAATAATAATAAATATCATTAAAATATAATTTAAACATATTAACAAAGAGTTCATAATAAAATTTTACAGTACATGGTAAATTATACAAATAGTAAACACAACTTAAATAATGCTAACTTCTATTTTTATAGAATGTCAACTTAGATCCATCTTAAATCTAGATCTACCAATCACCGAGAGGGATCAACTCTAGAGTTAAGATGGATCTACACTGGTAATCTTGCATTTCATAATGGGTTTCCTCAAGACTTTAAATATCATGCTTCATCATAACAAATACCATGGACATATACCATGGGCAAAATCATGGGTTGTCAAAACTTGGAGCCCAAAAACTGCTAACGGTAAATTATTAATTTTATTTTATTATTTTATTTTTATTTGACCAAGTTAGAATGTTTACATTACAACATCTCTTCCATACTGCACTCGAGAGTGCTTCTTGGCACAATAAAACTATAGTTTTTCTTCAAAGAAACAAATATGAGAGTTTTTATTAAAAAATAAAGCTAGTATACGACCTAGAACTGTTAGATTTCTTCAAAATTACCAATATTCCTTGTTGTTTTGAGATTAAAAATGAAGGCTCAATCCAATCCCTCAAGTGATTACCCCATGATACAAAAACTTCAGTCTCGTTCCAGCTAATATTTTTTCTAAAATACTCCTAAGATCCAAATACATTTACATTCTATTTTTCACTACTTTTTATTTATTTATTTTTAACTGGCTTCTGGTTTTCCTTGGGAAAATATTTCTGCCCTTCTTTTTTCCCTTCTTTTCCACTTGAATCCAAACCACATTTTCTCATGTGTCCGATAGATCACCCTTCAATGAGTGAGCATTGTTGTCTTCATTTCTTCCTTATTTGTTGTATTTGCCTAAGAAGTTGTTTTTCCAACTTTTTTCCTTGAAGATTCAGAGGGGAGTCCAACTTTCACTAGAGTATGCTACACTTCCACTGTTACTGAATCTGGAGGGTCCTCATATACTTCTTCCTAACTAGTTTTTGTTTCCTTTGATGAATCATCTTTGACAATAACTTCTTCCTGTTTTTCCTTTTCTTCTTTCTTACCTTGAGTCTCTTCTTCTTTATATACCATATAATGTTCAATTTGAGCTCCTTCCCACCATTTGGGCCTTTGGTTATTTTTTTGGACTTTGTTATTCTGCAAATGCTTTGGGCAATTTTTTATTACATGCCCTGTTTCATAACATGCTCAACATCGAAATGAAACATTTTCATAGTTGATCTTTTGTACCCACACATAGTCTAGAGCCGTTAGGTTAATCTTAGTAGGAAAACCCTTGTTGAAATCCATATCAACACATATTCAAGCACAAGTAAAAAATTTCAAATTCTTGGTTGTGATAATTAAACTTCCTCAATGCATTACTAATGGATGATAATGTTGGGAGGATTTAAAGATGCATGGGAAGGTTCAAAAGCCCTACCCAAACAACAGTCGTGGAGATTGATGTCGTAACCCGGATCAAAGGTGAGAGACCAGGGTTGCATGAAAAGGCTAGCATTGCCCCAAAATCAGGGTCTGAATTCATAAATATTTTTCTTATTCTCAATATTATAAAAAACCACAACGAAAAAACTCAAGCCAAGGGGTAAATATTTAGATCATCAATCAAAAGAGGTTTCCACATTTCAAAAATCCATTTGTGGAGATCTTTCAATCATGGCCAAAACCCATTAAATCTACAAACCCAACCCTGATCTGAAAATATTTTTTCACAGCTAAAAACATCCTCTTTTAAATGAACATTAAAGGTAGAAGCTTCCTGAACAACCGATTGAACAGATCCAGATTTCAGTGTGGCAGTATACAGAACCGAGGCTTGAGTTACCATTCCTTCCATAAAAAAAAATTTCTTGTTCGAATCACTAAAATTCACTATTGATCAATAAACTATAAAAACCTAACTACCGCCCATCCCTCCTAGAAAAATATTAAAAATAAATTTTTAATGTAATGCGTACTAAAACTATAATTATAAAAACCATTAAAAAGTACGAAAGGCATGTCAAATTTATTTTGGAATGTAAAAAAGTAGAATGGTAAAAAAAATCATCACATTATTTATTTTTAAAAATAATTTTATATTTATTATCCATTAAAAAAGACGATCTCAAATGTGTGATTCCAAGCTTTGAATGAGGTTGAAATTCAATGAAGGTGGTTTAATTGAATTGAAATTCTTTTCATGGATCTTTTCCAAAATTTGGAACTCTAATAGTTAGGCTCACGATGGAGTATTTCCGTTTATGGAATACTACACTATAATCCAACTTATGATGGAGTATAGTTGTACTTTCTAGTATAATGGACCTGCATCGAATTAAAAGATTGATAGATTCTCAAACATGAATAAATTAATGAGTGAAGATTTTTTCAAGTAATGAGTTAATTGGTAAATTATTTAGTTGTATAACCATTGTGAAATAACGACAGCTTATGTTCTATGTCAGCACTAAAAGACGAAGCTTATAACCGCATAAAACTGGTTTCTAAAAGTACAATTTCAAATAGATAATACAATGATAGGAAAGAAATATCAAATTGAAAATTCAAATCGATAATACAATTATAAGAAAGAAATATTAAATTGAAAAGTTTTATTTTATTAACCATCATTAAAATAATCATATTTAGTATGACAGTGATATTGTCAGTGATTATGTAATATAATGTTGATTTGATCAACTTATTTTTATAAGCTTGGCAAGATTACATCTTCATCATGTCCAATATATCATTCCGATTAGGTGGGGAATTGAACCAGTGACTTCACATCAAGGAGTGCCTTAACAGAGCACTCGATCACTGTCTATCTAAGACCCCGTGGACTAATTTTTTTTTTTGTAAGCTTGGTAGGACTACATCTTCATCATGTCCAACTTCTCACCTCGATCGGGGGGATAACACAAGATTTGAACCCAAGGCTTCCGGTTCGGTGAGACTTCATTTCCACAGCCATTTCCAATTCAACTACCCCAAATGGACATTGACTTAATCAACATTAAAATTAAAAGATTAAAATAAAAAAAATAAAAAATTAATAATTAATAATTATATATAAGTTTGAGTTAGTCATTTGATGGGTTTACTGATGGTGGTTGACAAGCCCATGGTATTTGTCTATAGTATTTATTTTTTGTTTGAAGTTCAACTTTCCAATAAAAAAATGAGGCAGAACAAAAGAGAGTGCTCTCTGCTACTGGTCTGCCTAGTGGGAAACTAGCCCAGTGGCACAAGATAGGTATATTCAGATTACAACAACTTTGTTTAATCATTGGATCAGACAAACATAGAGTTTTTCCAAAATTTACAAAGAGTCCTAAGAAATTAGAGGCGTTAAGGTCTCGCTTTAACCAGTGATATAAACAAAAAATAAAATTTGCTAGGCTAAAAGGAAAAGAGTCTAACTCGTAACAATGTCAACTTGAAAAACCACTTGAAGCTACAAATTCCACAAGCTATGAGTTGCTTGAAGCCATGCGCTAGGAGCTGCCTAGAGCCACAAATAAAGAGCCTTGAACTTGGAGTCGCACTGAGCCATGAATGTCAACCTGCATAAAATTGCTGACATGTGTCTCAGAGGCAATGTGCTATGCCAGGAAGACTTGGCATTCACAAGCCATAGCCTGATGAGACCCAATTTCCCACATATATGCACCAACACTCAGCTTGAGCCACGACATTGCTAACAAAACCAACCATCTCTGATTCTTCCAGGCCTGACGAAGAGCAGACTAGATAATTGATGAGAGGATCTGACTTCTGAGAGGGACACTAGAGGAGTATCAAAGACTGAACAACCTTCCAAATTACCACAAACCTTTATACGAGAATGACCAACCATAAGAAAATTCAAGCATGATGTTTGTCTAGGGAAATTGACGAACAAAGATGAGACATAAGACTCTGCTAGAGATCCAAGCCACCACAATTAGCCGAGTTGGCCAATTGTAACCCCAAAGAGACCATACGGATGCAAGAAAAAGATGAGGGACCACGTGAAGTACATGGAAATACCAAGTCTCCAACATCTCATGAACCAATAAGCACCAGAGTTGGGCCGACCACCGTGTGCATAGCGACAATAAGAACTAGAGGCATTGCTAACATGAATAAGCATATATGACCACAATTGAAGGAGGGCAAAGTTGCTAACCGAGAGACATGGTATGTCTAAAGGACATGGTATGTCTAAAGGAGAGCACCATCACCTCCTCATTATACCACCTTCTACCATGAGCACGAACAGCACCACCTAATAATGATTATCAATAATTAATCACCAGCGAACTTGACATGCATAGGCATACTTATACCCATGACTCATTAGATTTCCCCATATGCAAGAATATAATGACATGCTCCTGAGACAACCCCACCCATGATTCTCTTATAAAAAATGCATTATAAATATTTCTAGAGGAATAAAAAATTTCAAAAAGGGGACTGAGTCAAATGGACATAGATTTCAGAGCTGAGGAGGAGGATAGATTGCTTGGGACAAGAAAGGTTTCCTTATATGGGAAGTCCGGACTATTTGGGAATACCATTAAAGGATGGTTGGTGCACGATTTTAATAGATTTGTCCCTAAATTAATATGGGCTACAAAGGAAGTACGCAGGTCCATGTGCTTGAGAACCTTAACAAGGAAAGAGGACAGGAAAAATTTAAGGAGTCGACCCTATGGGCAAGGGGGGTTCAATCATTCTCTCATTCGTTGATAGAGGCAGAGCAACCATTCGATCAAGAATGAACAGGGGACAAAGCACGAACTCACTAAAGATAAGTGAAGAGAAGTGAAGGGGATTGGTCTTCTGATGCCTTGGAGGTAGTGGGTTGGGATATTAGTCTCTGGAGCCCTGTAACAACTTGGGTTCCCTGGAGGTTCTGGGTTGAGATAGAAATCTCTAGAGCCCTATAACAACTTAGGTTCCTTGGAGGCTGTGGGTTGAGATATAAATCTTTAGAGCCTTGTAACAACTTGGGTTACCTGGAGGCTGTGGTTTGAGATAGAAATATCTGGAGCCCTGTAACAACTTGGGTACCCTGGAGGGTGTGGCTCAAGATAGTAGTCCCTGGAGCCCTGGACAACTTGGGAAGTGATCATTCTTTGAACTAATATCTGCGGAGGTCATTCTTGTATATTTCTACGTCACACTTTGATGTTGCAGTGGATTTCAGACTTCCTATAAAGGAGGTGAATCTTTGTTATTCCTCTTAAGGGTGGAGGTGGTGAACCTATGAATTCGTTGTGCATTACCTATTGGCAACAGGCAACTAGTGGGATTGAGGAAAGAGGTCCTGTGGGGTCTCCATTCTAGCTGGCAGTTGGTGTTTCAGTCCTTTGAGCAAGCCCCCCATAGTCTCTGGAATCTGGATCGGGGGTGATAGTTGCAAGTGAGATTGGCTGCAACTATCTATGGTTAGGTGGAGAGTCTTTGTCCCAAACTCAGTTTCCCTACAAAGTTAAAGATACGTATCCTTCTACACTTGCTTAAATATTAATGAATTTATGATGCATTTTTGGTTGATAGGGCTCTAGATTTCTAGACTGTAATAGTGTTGTTAGTTTAAGAAGTATGTGGTTACATCTTTGTGTGGAAATGGAACTTGTAGTTATGATGAATATATGTTTGTGTGTGTGTGTGTCACATCTCTAAAATGAATAATGTTGATAAACAGGTTGAGAAAGTGTGTGCTTTTGGATTGGAATGAAGTTTTCTGTGGAATGATTGCACGTGTTGCTCATAACATATAATATGCAACAAAATGTGAAATGTTTTACATGATAGCAAGGATTATTTTGTATCCCTGAACTGGAACCCTGTTCTGTATGAAATGATTAATTATGTTGTTAACAACATATAAGTAAATAACACAAAAGCATTATGAAATAACATAGGAAGTGGAAGGATCCATAAGGATTTGGATTAAGACCTGGAAACATGGGGCATAAAGTCCCTTTCTATTAATATGAAGTGATTACATAGGAGATTGTCTACTTAGCAGGGTATGTGTATATACATATAGCATTATTCACTTAATTACAAGCATGTGAACCCATTCAGATGGTGTTGTACAAGCATTGAAAAAGTTATTCTCTCTTTTAAGTGTAAGGGTAACTTGAAACCCTTACATGAAGGCTTAGTTAGACTTGCATTCTCAACATCCTAGAGGTCTTCCACAAGCTTCCAAGTGTTGCTAGTTAGGCCCTAGAAGCCCCTGAATAGTGCCATGGAGCTACTTACAGTCGTGCTTTAGAGTCCGGAATCCTTGGTGTGTGGTAGGAGAGGTGGAGGCCCTTTAGGAGTTCACTACAAACCATTCACAGAGAGTGGTTATAGGAGCACCTATGCCAACATACTTGGAATTACTTGTTCACGCATAGGGAATGTCTGAGGGACAATAACTCATTGGAGTCGATTTCACCTAAGCTCAGGAGAGGTAGCACCATAGGTTGCTTTAGCAAGCCACCATTGCCAGTATCGAACGATGGTGTTATACTTGATGTTTAGAAAACCTTTATG
Source organism: Pinus tabuliformis (assembly GCA_031772625.1). Taxonomy (NCBI): domain Eukaryota; kingdom Viridiplantae; phylum Streptophyta; class Pinopsida; order Pinales; family Pinaceae; genus Pinus; species Pinus tabuliformis. The sequence continues at coordinate 1,126,880,810 of CM062818.1, read as the reverse complement.
GTAGAGCCAAGGTCGAAATGACCAGTGAGAAGTGATTGGTGAAGAGCTAAAGCAAGCTCTCATGACACTCATCGAAACCCAAATTAGGCACCTCGCTTAAGGATGAGAAATTTTCCTTCAGTTAGGCCATGGAAGAGGTCGAAGGAAAGCAAGTGTTGTGGCAGAAGAGGGTTGGGACTTAGTTTTATAATGAAGTTGACCACCTTATTTGTTAACCAAACTGAACCCTAGTCGTGGCAACCATAGATTGGCGCGCCTGATTTCCCCTCTAATGTAATTGGACGAAGATATGATGATGTGGCCCAGAGGTAAATCCCGTAAGGTAACCCCAAAGGTTTGTTTTGAATAAAAATGGGATCGACCGGGAAAATTCCAGTTGGGATGAGCTGGTTGACACGTAAGCCTGATGGTTCTACCATTAGTTGAAGGTGGCGCCCACAGGACAACACAACCCAGTAGTTCAATCCTAGAGGAAATTGCGAGCACGCATAAGGCAAAGGAGTGAGATGACATTAGTAGGGAAACACTGGTGGCCATGCCAGCCATGGGGTGGTCATACCATTGGTTGGAAGTGTGGCCCACTAACCATGTGGCCTAGAGGCTTTATTCTAGAAGAAAAGAATGATTTGTAAAAGGGAGTGTCAAGATAGAAAAAGTAGGATGATGTGTGCTCGATAGTCATGCCATGGGGTGGAAGTTGAGGATGTGGGGTCGAGCACGACATGATTGGTGTAGGAGAGGCCCACCTGCCAGGTAAGCTCAGTGGTCCCTACCTGGAGGTACAAAGGGAGTGGCTAAGGAAGGATTCAGAAGGTGATGAGGGGGGTGATGTAGGTAGGACCTCCTGTGTAGATGCGTAAACCCGAATGCTTCGCCATTGGTCGGGGAGCAGCCCCACTATCTATTCAAACCTAGTAGAGGAGCTTGACGAATAACAAAGAAGAGAGCTGGGACAAGGGCGTTGGGACAACGTCGTCAGGTGAGACCCACCCAATTTAATCAAAAGGCGTAGCGAAAGGAATTGTAGCGATAGTGCACTAGGGTGAGCTGGCATAGAATGACGAGGTGAAGTCCCTTGTGGACCTATCAGAGGTAGGGTGGGTAGAGGTAAGCCCACCAACCACATGGTTGTGACACCCTACCTCAGTGACGTCAGTAGGAGGAGGGGGAGGGTGGTGCAATTTCCTTGGACCAAAAGATGGAGCGCCATTAACAAGGACCATTTGATGCGAGAGCTAGAACCTTGAGTTAGAACCCAATTGCACCACCCCTTGCCAAATTAATTGTCGTGCAAGTTATACATATGTCAATGCTATTATATGTGTGTGTGTGTGTGTGTGCACAAAGAGGGGTGTTGAGACTAGGGTGAGAGGCTTGATACAAAAGGATTAAAGATAAACAAATATACACAATTATATATATATATATATATATATATATAGATATATATATATATATATATATGACCAAGGAAAGAATGAGGACCATTTGATGCGAGAGCTAGAACCTTGAGTTAGAACCCAGTTGCGCCATCCCTTGCCAAATTAATTGTCGTGCAAGTTATACATATGTCAATGCTATTATATGTGTATGTGTGTATGTGCATAAAGAGGGGTGCTGAGACTAGGGTGAGAGGCTTGATAACAAAGGATTAAGGATAAACAAATATACACAAATATATATATATATATCTATATATATATATATATATATATATCTATATATATATATGACCAAGGAAAGAATAAGAGAAAAGACATTTTTTTTTGTAATGTGTTATCTCAGTCCTCTAACAACTACATGAGGAGTTGGATTAAAGGTGACAACATCCCAATTGGAAGTGAAGGCTGGGTGGGTTGTTACAGGTGGTATCAGAGCATCCTGGTTCAACATTTGGACTAGATGGACTCTATCATGAGTGAGTAATGAATTATTAGAAGATTAACCAAATAATTATTTAGGTGTTAAAAGCCGATTTAAATAAATCACTGTAATATTCCTAACCCAGAATATCACTCAAACCCCAGCAAAAACTCCAACCAAATATGTGCAAATGATATAATAACCCAGAAGTGACAAAATAACAGTGGAACAACATATAATAATGTAAACTGGAAATATAAGCAGATACAAGAAATGCAGCGAGAAATGCTAAGCCATTTTTATTATACTGAGCAATAAAATGGGTACAAGAGGTTATTAGATAGATGGCACCTCGACTTGCACAAGGCAAGTGAAGAAATACTCTCAGAATGACAAGAATGGCCTCTTTGTGTGGATGCTGCTGTTGCTGCTAGAAAACAAATGATGATTTGGGCTGCTCCCCTCCTCAAAAAAATCTGAAACTCTGGATTCGGGCTCTACTCAAGAAACCCAGAAAAACCCAGAAAGCTTTCCTGGAATGGCCAACCCCCGAAAAACACCCTCTTGGGGTTCTGCGCAGTTCCTCAATGCCCTTCGCTGCCACTGAAGAAACCCTTCTAAAATCTGCTTGAAACCCTGCCTGAAACCCTGCTAAAATCCTCCAATGAGACAAGAGCTGGAACTCTGCTCAATCTCCCAGCATAACTCCACCTGCAAACCCCAATCCAGCACTACAACAGAAAAGAACTACGTCCCTCTCCAAGTGCTGCACAGTCCTCCAAAATGCTGATGAAACTGCTACTGAAATATTGATAAAACTACTGCTGAAATTCCGATAGAAATACCTTGCCCAAGCAGGCACTTGAAGTCCCCTAGGGCTAGGGGTGAGATCTCCGAACGGAGACACTCAATGCACTAAACAGTGTTGCAGACCAGCTAAACAGCTAGCGTGCTTAGAAGTCGAAACGACTAGCTCAAAATGCACATAACTGAATGATCCAAAATGAGGGGGCTCTTATCTATTTTATAGCCTCTGCCTCTCACAATCCCTAGGCTCACCTCCTCCTGCGTGATTCCCCTCTTGCCATGTGTTCTTCCCTCCTGCGCAGTCCCTCCATGTGTCTGCGTGGGCTCCATTTCTGCATCCCCCTTTGGCCCCCTTGGCTCCCCCTTTAAGTCACAACGTTGTGCTACCTAGGAAGTGACTTTTTATTCTAAAGTGAGTTATGTCCCTCTTCCTCACTTTTTATTCACAAATAACTATAGAAGGCAAAAATTGAACAAAATCAAATATTCCAATTAGCCATAGCTAATTAGGAATATTACGGTCTCCCTCGGCAAAATGTTGCTTGTCCTCAAGCAACTAAAGTGATGGATGCTGTAAGATCTTCTCACTCTCCCAAGTGGCATCCTCATCCGGCAAATTCTTCCGCCTCGCCAAGAATTCCCAGACAGTCCTGCTCCGCAGCTGCCTCTCCCTGGTATCAATGATAGCCTCCGGTTGCAATACCAAATGCCCCTCGTCATCCATGGGTGGTATCTCATATGTCATCGTCACCTGCTTCCCCAAAGCCTTTTTCAGGCATGATACATGGAAAACGTTATGAATCCTGCTGCCTTGGGGCAGCTCCAACTCATATGCAACCTGTCCAACCCTGCGTATAACCCTGTACGACCCATAAAAGCGGGGCTTAAGCTTCTCAGTCCCCTTCTGTTTTAGTGATGATTGTCGGTATGGCTGTAACTGTAGGTAGACCATGTTCCCTACCTCGAACTGTCTCTCCACCCGACCCCTGTCGGCATACAACTTCTGCTGGTTCTGTGCTATAGCCATGTTATCCTTGAGAGCTCAGAGTATATCCTGACTCTCTTGGATCCATATCTTGGCTCTGGGAGCCTTGCTATCACCAAACATCACGTCAACAAAAGATAAAGATGGAAGGTAAGCTTTGTGGTCAATTTGTTTCTATTTTGATTGACACTAGATCTTAATTATATTTATGTTAATCCTCACCTGGTGGATAACTGTGATTTGAGGAAAGAATTGCATGCAAAGTCTTGGTTGGTGAAGTTATCTACAGGTACTAAGAAGAGAGTTCATTACTGGATAAGAGCTTGCGCATTTGAGATTAATGGTATCCCTACAATAACGCATCTAAATGTGCTTGCATTGGGGTCGTATAGTATGCTTTTGGGTATGGATTCATTGTATCTCCACTAGAACAAATTAGATTGCTATGACAAGGTTATTGAGTGCTTGGATGATAATGGGGAAAAGAGAATCTTGCAGAGAAAGAATAATCCTACATTAGTAAGAATGTTTATAGCAATTCAAGCCAAGCACAGTTGCAAAAAGGGGTGTGTACTATTTGTAGTCCATGTTTCCAGTGAAAAGGTAAGGATGTTGAGGATGTAGAAATCTTTGAGAGGTACCCTGTATTACAACAGTTTTAGGATGTGTTTTCAGCAGAGATTTTAGAGTTTCCTCCTCACAGGGAAGTGGACTTTTCTATTGAGTTGGTACCAGGGGCAGCACCAGCATCGAAGGAACCTTACAGGATGAGTACTCTAGAGTTAGTGGAATTGAAGTTGTAGCTGAGGGAAATTCTTGACAAGGGGTAAATTAAGCCAAGTGTATCGTCTTGGGGTGCACTAGTAGTGTTTGTGAAGAAGAAGGATGGTACTCTCAAGTTGTGCATTGATTACAGGCAGTTGAACAAGGTGACCATCAAGAAAAGGTATCCATTTTCAAGAATCAATGATTTGTTTGACCAATTGAAAGGAGCAGCAGTGTTCTCAAAGATTGATTTGAGATTAGGATGTACACATTAAAGAAGAGGACATTTGCAAGACTACTTTCTGGACCAGGTATGGGAATTATGAGTTTGTTGTGGTTCCTTTTTGGTTTGAATAATTCTCTAGCTACTTTTATATGCTTGATGAATAGTGTATTGCATCCTTTTCTGGATAAGTTTGTGATTGTATCCGTTGATGATATATTCGAAGCATGAACCCATCTAGAAATCAGGTTTGATTCTAGAAGCCTCTAAAAGACATGTTGTGGTAGTCTTAGAAAGACGTCATATTTTCCTCTATTTTTATGTAGAATTTAAATGAATATTTGAAGCCTCTAGAAGGCATGAGGTGGAAGAGGACAATATTCCTCTAATTCTATTAGGGGTTGTTATCTTTATTTTATAAGTTTCACGCGAGTATGTTAGGGTGTGTCCAGTACAATGTAGATCAGGCCAAGAAGGTACTAAGGCCTTAAGAGGTCATGATATGTAATATTGTTTTTAAGCCAAGTATTTTGTGCATTATGGAATCTATATGGCTTTATTTTTACAAATCCTGTTTAATTTTTGTATCTTGTGTATGTATGTGTATCATGTGCAATATGGTAATCCTTTAATTTCATGTGAAAATGCCTGTGTATAGACTTGTGGTGCACTGTGAAATGAAAAATAGAGTAAATGTGGTTTTCATCATTCATTCTCCACCTTCATTTGTAGATTTAAGTTGAGCCACCATGATAATCCAAGAATGAAACTTACCTACTAAGAACCAAAGGGATCTAAGCACGAGAATCCCAAGCAGGAACCGAAAAGCATGGGATTCTTGTAGTCAAACCTAAGTATCTAGACTTCATAATAAGGTGGACATGCGATAAATGATCAGACAAGCATGTATCCCAACTTGAAGACCCTTGGTCGACTGAATTACATAGGCTAGACCTTCAAGACTCAAATAAGGTACGCACATGGAAAAAGGGTCAAAGCCATGAACAAGTGGGACCGAGCCTGAGTAGATATGGCACAAAAGTGAGGAAATTGTGCATTTGAGTCCCAAACTAAGTCAGATATTCGGGGCTTGAAGGATTTTGGGCTCACATCCAGTTCTAGTGTGGAGTGGTCTAGATATATTGGAACTAGGCCCATAGTGGGATTTCCCGTGCATTGGAGGGTGTGGATATGCTAACAGAAGGAGTTGAAGCAGTTAAGGACCTTAACAATGACCATATACGTGGTACTAACCACAGACTAGAACATTTAAATTTGGGGGATTTGAAGGAGTGTGTTAGTTTGATTGATGCAAAGAGGTTAGATTAGCCAAGTCTGATAGGCCCATAACGCACAAGTTTTGGAGAACGAACCATGAGGGGTCGATTTTAATAGAACCTATAATTGGTTTTCATAAAACAATCTCATTTAGGTGATAGATAAAAAATTTAGAAAAGACAAGAAATAAAAAAATAATATATAATATTTTATATATATGATTCAATTTTAATGTAAATTTAGAAAAATAAAATAAAAAACAATATAGAAAATTTAATAAAAATTTTGAAAATTAAATATAGATAATTTTGTTATATCTTTTATTTAATTTATATTTAGTTATAACATTTAATTAAACTCAAGGATTATAAGGACATGTAGAAATAACATGGAGCAATACATATCATTACAATAATTCTACTTTATGTACATATAAGTACTAAACCATTTGTTGGGCGCAACCCAACTTGGTCCAAGTTTTGGGTCAAAGACTCCGCATTTTGAGGAGCGGAGCACGTGGAGCCGACAAAGTTATATTCATCATGCTGTGTTTTAGGGGCTTTAGGGTGGGTCAAAGCCCCTTATTTTGTAACAGGTTTCAATTATAGTCATTGTTTTGTTGGATCCATGGTGTGTGGACCATGGTTTTTGTCATGATGTAATGTATATAAGGAGATGTAATACTTTGTAATCAAATCATGAGTTCCATATCATGATAGAAGCATATATTGTTCATATTCTCTGTCTTGAGTCCGTATTTTTTGGAAGGCTCTGCAACTGAGTGCGCGGAGGCCTAGAAGAGTCTGCAACTGAGTGCACAGACCATGTGCCACTGGTTTGCAGGTTAAAGAATTATATGTATTAATAAATAAGAAGTTTGGTGAAATATTGTGTATCTTTCTGTGTTCAGTCTCTATTGTTGTTATTATCCTTATGCATGCTTTTTACAAAATTGTGCAAAGAATACATGTTGATGGTGCTAGATCCGTCAATAGGTAGGGGATGACTCTAGTATGAAGCCCCAACTAGACCTCACATAGTTTGGTGTGGGAGTCCCATCCAGTACGATTACCCGGTTGCCATTATCTTAAGGATTTTCCTCAACTCTTTCTTGTCAGCACATGAGAGTGGTCTATTTTTTCTTCAAGAAGTGAGGTTCGCATGCCTGGTGAGTGTAAGTGTCACTTGTGTCAATGGTTCTTTCATCATATAGAGAGAGGGTGGGAGTGAGTCCCAATTCAGTTGGGAGAAGTCCCAATTCTGATAAGAACACAAAACACAATAGGAAATGCGCAACTTTCGGCAGAACAGTCCACACGGATGCAGAAGTCACAACACATAAGGGAAGATAACATGTATAACACTCCGCGGATTAGTCTGCGTGAGTACAACGGTTGTTATAGCATGTTATATGTGAAAGGTTTGTCTGATGTCTAGGAGAGTAATCTACATGGGCAAGACAACATTAACAACATATACAACACATTTCCAGTAATATATTATGTATTACAACAAGTGAAATAGTTCAAATGTAGAACACAGGTTAAAGAAACATGCATCACAAGTGTTAAAGATTAATCTTACAACAGTTACAATACATGTGTGAAAACATGCTGGCCTGTTAGTAGGTTTCTTAATTAAGAAAAAGTTTCAAGACACATCGTGGCTCTAACGCCCCTACTTACTCCTCAAAGGAAAGGTTACAAAATCTCTTGGCTATGTGGGAGGAGCTGAGGTGAAAATTCCTTTGCGTGTACAAATGAGGGGGTATTTATAGCCAAGGGTGAAACTTACGCTTGTGGTTGTTCAACTACCCTCGTGACTGTTTGACTTCCATGACTTTTCAACTTTACATGACTCTTTGTACAACAAGTGGGTCTCTTGGACTTCCACGTTACATTACATTGATTTTACAACATGGCCCACAATGGAGATGTAGACAACATGAATCATGACATGAATTGACATGAGAGTGATGGTACATTCGTGTTGCTGCTAGAGTGCATGTCGAGCTGCAGTGCTGCTGGGTGATGTATGTCTTCATGGCGTATCACAGCTTCACCTCCGCATAAAAGTGCGTAGAGTCTCCGATGGTCATTGGTTCGCTTGATGTTGCTTTGGGATGTTGCTCCTTTCTTGTATGTTGGAAGTCTTGATAGGCTCATCTATTCACGAAAGGTGTATGTTCATCCGTTCATCCGTCTATGAGCACATCTTGGATGTTTACTCGTCCATTCGTCCGCGAACACATATTTTGATGATCATCCGTTCACGATCACATCTCTTCACATGCATTGTTCGTTTGTCGGTTGGTGAACATGTCCTTCTGCATGTGCTCCCTTCATTCATCCCATTCGTCGTCACACCATCTTTGTTGGTGTACCTGTACCTGCAGTCACTCATGACGAGACGACATCAAATCCAAAAACCTCCTAGTCTACCATGACACATGGTCATTTCGGATGCAGGTGACCGAGAGAGGTAGCAAGGTTACGAGGTGGGATGATGGCTCTGGGCACTGCTGATGAAAATTGCGCAAGAGTCACTGTGTGATGAAGATGGGCAATCTGATTTGATAATGACTATCCACAAGGTGTGGCTCAGCTGGAAGGAAAAACTGCACAAATTTTGGGAGGGACAGTCTGGGCTACAGGAAGGAAATGTGTAGAAATTTGAATAATATAACACTTATTCATAGAGATTATCCTGATTATACACTATTTGTGGAATGTATGCATAATACATAACCTCCTTTACCATTGATCATCAATTCGCGGAATTAGAACAACAATCGCATGCACACATTGAAACATCAATCACACATATCAACACAGTATGTAATGGGAAAGCATATAGCTGAAAATCCCCAGCTATCTGTATATTACAATGATAGAGAACATGTAACAATACATAGTACAATACTCCTCACAAGTACTCAGTACTATCTCCACATGCTACACACAAACTAGCTTAGATCTGAACAAGTCATGGGTTCAAATCTCCTCCATTGTTTGCCTGCCTCTACTGCACAATCCAAGTTGAGAATAGATCAGATCCAAGTTCAAATTCCCTTGGCTTGTACTGCACAATCCTCATTGGAAATCTCAATCAATGATTGTGGAAATCTTATGCACAGCTATAGTCACAACTGATAGTAGTCTCACCCTTTCACCCACCTCTAACACTTGTCTCCATTGAACTGTCCATGCACTGAGTTAACTGATGTATTCTTTAGTTTATTTATGAGTTAATAATTAGTGAATTAATTAATAATTAATTCACATCACTCATCACTAGTGTATTTGGTAGTTAGACTAAAATCAACTAGTTCAACTAAGTCAAACTGAACACAACTCCATCAACTCATCAATCAACTCCACCAAACTCAATCACTTGAGTTCTAACTGAAGTCCATCATGCAATAGCTCAACTAACCCATAGGAAAAGTGTATTTCCTTCTGGCAGTTGCATGTGCCACATCCGTAGCTCGAACTGAAGTGCTGCAAGAGGATAAGATAATGTTTATAGTCCAAATATTATTAAGAGCTAATAATATTCGACTGTTCTATTTTTTGACTGGCAGTCTAAAAATAGACTCCGCCCATATGTCTAAAAATAGAGGTCCATCTATTTTTACCAACATGACCAATCATCCATAAATAGCATCCTGCAACTCATAGACCATGATCCATATGTCTAAAAATAGACATAGTCTAAAAATAGACTTTACGCCAAAAATAGCCTGTAGACCCACTTAGTGAAGGCGACTTCTTTTCACTAAGATACATCATCTTGTTGCATTTCAACACTACCTCTCAACAAGATATGGATTATCTGCAACCCCTATCTTGATATGTGGTATTCGAATTTGCTCCTGGTTAGCGCCTTCGTCAAGATATCAGCATCCTTATCCTCCGTGGGAATGTATGAAAGTAACATGATTCTCCGCTGCACACAATCTTTGATATGATGGTACCTGATCATGCAACATCGCCCATGCATGATCATGTAACATCGCCTGTGCAGCACCCATGATCATTCTGTTCTTCCGCTCAGCAACCCCGTTCTACTATGGGTTATGGGGAGCTATGAGCTCTCTTCGAATCCCTTCTACGCTGCAGAAGTCCTTGAACTCGCCAGAGATGAATTCACCACCATTGTCACTCCTAAGAGCCTTCACCTTATTCCTCGATTCCTTCTCAACCAATGCTTTTAACTCATAGAACTTTGAGTATGTCTCGCTCTTCTTCTGCATGAAGAAGATCTAGCACTTTCGAGAGAAATCATCAACAAAAATCACATAGTACTTGTGCTTTGCTGTCGAAGCTACTGAGAAAGGTCCACACATGTTTTTGTGAATTCTCTCAAGGATCGTCGTGGCATGAATATCCTTCTCATGAAAAGTGGCTTTCACAAATTTTCCTAAAGTACACCCCTTGCACTAATCTGATTGCGCAAGAGTGCCTTTAGGAAGCCCAGTAGAAATCTGCTACAGTATCTTCAAGGCTCCATGGTGAAGGTGGCCCAATCTCTGGTGCCACAGCTCGCCATCATCCCAGCTCACTAATCATTCTACCTTGCATACCATTGCTGCATAGCCATCTACATGCAATTGATAAAGGTTCTTGACTCGAACCCCTATCTTCCGGGTTTCTCCAGTTGTCTTACTGCGCAGGAGAGCCTTTCCCTCGCTGAAGACAACATCATTTCCCTTGTCTTCTAACATCGCCACAGAGATAAGATTCTTCTTCAATCCTGGAACATGCATCACTTCCTTCAATACAAAGGGTTTACTAGACTCCCTCTCAAAGGAAATGGTACCGATACCGGTCGCACTGTATCTGCCATCATCGCCCATCTCGATGTGCACTCCAAGATCTTTCTCATCCAGATCAGAAAACAAATCTCGATCTCCTGTCATGTGAAACGACGCACCACTATCCAAGAACCATACCGATCCCATCACACTTGATACCAAGCATGCGATCAACAAAAAATCCAGCTCAAACTGCGAGGCTAAGGCCTCTCCCGCTGCAGATCCAACAACTTGCTTATTTTTCTTCTTCTGCGAACAATTTGTGGCATAATGTCCGTGCTGGTGACAGTGAAAGCACTTCACCTTGGACGTGTCCTACTTCTTGCCTTTCGCACCGGAATGAGAAGCTTTCTTGTTCTTCCCCTTCTTTGATTTGGCAGCCAAAGCACAATTTTCTTCATTAGATGCCTTTGATGAAGATCCGTCCCTAGTATTCCGCCTGATCACCTCTTGCACAAGATCCGACCAAAGTCTCTCCCATCCTGGCAATTTCTCCCGACCATTGACAGAGTCTTGATAGGAATGCCAACTCTTCAGAAGACCAAGGAGAGCCAAGCTCACCAAGTCCTCATCATTGGTAGTCACCCCCACACTTCCCAGCTCATCCCGACATTGGGTGAACTTCGTGAGATACTTGGGCGTACTGTCTCCTTTCTCACACTTAATGTTTCTGAGTTTATCCTTGAGCGCCAACTTCCTCTGGTCGCTCTTTCTTTGGAATAAATCTGTCAACGCTTTCCACATCAAGTATGGAGAAGCCTTTCCATGCAGGCTGGATACTATGTGATCCTTCACACCCTCCAACAGAATCCTTCGACACTTTGTTGTCTTCTTTTGCGAAGCCTCAACTTGAGCAACATCAGTAGGCTTTGGGACCTCAGCATCTATGAACTCCTTCAACCCATTGTCATCTAACACCACCTCCATCTTGTCTTTCCATGCAATATAATTCAAGCTGCCTTCAAGGGCATACTCCAATCGCAATTCGTTGAAAGACATTTCAACTTCGACACCAAGAAAACACTTCTGCAAATTCGAATTCCACCAGCTCAAAACTCAACCGCTTCTGATCTAAAATTCATGAGAACAAAGTATTTCTCGTACAGAGATTGACTGTATGGGAATTTACCGGATATCTCACCTTCCAAAATAAGGATGAATCCAGAGGCTACCTGGCCCGATTATAGACTCTGCCTGAAGAAATAAAATGTAATCACTTTCTGAATAATAGAACTGATGATCAACTTCGCTCTGATACCATGTAGAAATTTGAATAATATAACACTTATTCACAGAGATTATCCTGATTATACACTATTTGCGAAATGCATGCATAATACATAACCTCCTCTACCATTGATCATCAATTTGTGGAATTAAAACAACAATCGCATGCGCACATTGAAACATCAATCACACATATCAACACAGTATGTAATGGGAAAGCATACAGCTGAAAACCCCCAACTATCTGTATATTATAATCATAGAGAACATGTAACAATACATAGTACAATACTCCTCACAAGTACTCAGTACTATCTCCACATGCTACACACAAACTAGCTCAGATCTGAACAAGTCACGGGTTGAAATCTCCTCCACTGTTTGCCTGCCTCTACTGCGCAATCCAAGTTGAGAATAGATCAGATCCAATTTCGAATTCCATTGGCTTGTACTGCGCAATCCTCATTGGCAATCTCAATCAATGATTGTGCAAATCTCATGCAAACCTATAGTCACAACTGATAGTAGTCTCACCCTTTCACCCACCTCTAACACTTGTCTCCACTGAACTGTCCATGCACTGAGTTAACTAATGTATTCTTTAGTTGATTTATGAGTTAATAATTAGTGAATTAATTAATAATTAATTCACATCACTCATCACTAGTGTATTTGGTAGTTAGACTAAATACAACTAGTTCAACTAAGTCAAACTGAACACAACTCCATCAACTCCTCAATCAACTCCACCAAACTCAATCACTTGAGTTCTAATTTAAGTCCATCATGCAATAGCTCAACTAACCCATAGGAAAAGTGTATTTCCTTCTGGCAGTTGCATGTGCCAGATCTGTAGGTCGAACTGAAGTGCTGCAAGGGGATAAGATAATGTTTATAGTCCAAATATTATTAAGAGCTAATAATATTCGACTGTTCTATTTTTTAACTGGCAGTCTAAAAATAGACTCCGCCCATATGTTTAAAAATATAGGTCCATCTATTTTTTCCAACATGACCAATCATCCATAAATAGCATCCTGCAACTCATAGACCATGATCCATATGTCTAAAAATAGACATAGTCTAAAAATAGACTTTGTGCTAAAAAATAGCCTGCGGGCCCACTTAGTGTAGGCGACTTCTTTTCACTAAGCTCCATCATCTTGTTGCATTTTCAACAAAATGCAGACAGAATCTACGCATTTTCCAAAACGAGTGGGCAGCAGGTGCTGGAAGGAAAAACTTACGCAATTTTCTGGAGAAACAGGTCGGGCTGCATGGAGGATCAACAAGCAGGAATTGCACATTTTTTTGGAGGAACTGGTCGGGAGCCTGGCAGCCAAAACTGAACAATTCCCAAAGGGAACTAGCATTTGGATGCTACGTCACTGGCAGTATAACCTATGTAATTCCTAAGGGGAATAGGCAGTTAGCTACTGGGAGCTTAGCAACAGAAATTGTGCAATTCCTGGAGGGAACTGGCAGTCTGATGCTAGGAGTTGTTGGCGAGGGAAAATACACTTACGCTGGGAGTTCGGCCTGCTAATCATCTCTGCACAATTTTTGAGCTAAGCAAACTGTTGGGGAGAAGAAGGCCTTCTCATGAAAACTACACAATTTCTTGGATGAGCAGTCGGTCGACTATCAAGAGGACTGACTGGGAAAACTGCGCAATTTTCTGAGGTAGACAAGGATGGGCACTTGGTGTCTATCTAATCTATTTGCGTAATTTCCTCAGTCAAAAGAGTGGGCAAGGTTAGCAGCCTCTACGCAATTTTTGAGGGGAGTCAATCTTGGGGTGGCTGTCAGGTCCGACTCTTCGAGTGGCCAGCATGAAAGTTGATTGGATCACTTGCGATCAACACAACTTGGAAATACTTGCTTGGTGATTCTGCATTGTTCTGGGTGACAGTCAATCGAGTCGATGGCGTGGTGATGGTCTGGTACTAAGAGGGGATTTCGGTCATCAGAACTTTAGCAAAATGACGAAGTGTGTGAATCATCAAAAGATGCATAAGTGATCATGCAAACACACACTCACATGACTCAACGATGAGATGACTCAAACTATCTAGACACACATGTTCAACATGACTGATCGACCGTGCAAGCGACAAGCACGACAGTCATGATTGATCGTTGATCGACCATGACGACACTTACGCGACAGTGAATATGACTCCATGTGTGAGAACGACATATGCTTTCATAGCAAACATAACAATTACACACAAACTGAAGACTTTGAGCATAACCAGAACACGGTCACAAGCATGACTTAGATACCAACATGCAAAGACTTAGTGAAATTAACAAGCAAGGTGAATTCTAAGACTCACATGAGTTCATGGAGTGAACCCAAGTGTGTGCAATCATCAAGTTAAACTCTCAAGGGAGGTTTTGAACTTTGGTGCAGGCCAAAATTTTGGAGGGTGGTTGTAGTTGCTACAACAACATGTTATATTGTTTTCTTTTATTTGATGTGATAAGGGTAATTCTTTAAAGATAATCATCAACATGAAGTTATTTATGTATGTGAAGTTGTAGGAAGGTAGAAAACATAAGAAAATACACAGACACAACAGTGTGCATATCCCTCTGGTTGTGGAAACTTGGTTCTGTAGCCTCCCATGACTGCTTCAAGTGAGACTACAACCTGCTTGTAGGTTGTTACCGAAAGGGCTAGTGGTTGAGGGTTTTTTGCGGCGCACTCTAAACCTAGGTCAAGCCCCCTTAAACCAAAAAATGGTTCCATTTTTGGGACTGGGATCTATTTAAGGGATATGTTTTGGTGCCCATCAAAGAAAGAAATCCAGGAGTGGGTTGAATAGAAAGAAAGAGAACTTCCAGAAAAAGAGAACAAAAACCCTCGATTATCAACTAAAGACTAATTGTAGAATTATATCTTCGAAGAGTAGTACGAAATATTCTTTGGTTCATTCCACATTGAATTGTACAAATGGGTGTCTAAGTTCATCGAGCATAAGACTTGTTTCAAGAATGACAAAGCTAAGGAGTAGAACCTTGAATTGATACAGAAACTCAAGAATGTCAGTAACAATATCTCTAGGTCTGTTGATTTTTGGATCGATAGCATTTTGGGAGGATTTATCACTAAGTTCATGATAGACATGATCATATCCTATAGTGAAGCTAAATGAAGATTTTTGATGGGACCATGAGGTAAGTTCTTAAAATATTTTAATCTCTGGATTAAGATGTTATTGTGTGAAAATGGGATTTTGTGAATGCAATCAAATTAATGTTTGGGCGAAGAGGAAATGATCCTAAACCAAGATCTATGCGAAGTGGAAAATGATACTAGACAGATCTGAATAATTTTATTGAAACTGACTATAGCCCCCTGTTAGGAGGATCTGAGAGTGAAGAAGAAAGAAGTAACCCTACAACCCTGTGATATTCCCCCATCCATCCTAAAGGCACATCGAAGTCTGGAGCTGAGAAGAATCAGGGGGGTCTTTTGGATTCCCCATCCATCCACCCCCTTTACACCCCACCCCCCTCCCCATAGTTCCCCTACACCCTCACTCCCACCCCCTTCAACTAGCTCCCCGAGAAGAAATATGGCCAACGACATTAAGCAACCTATTTTCAAAGGATTAGGATCAGAGGATCCTCATCAATTTTGGTTTGTAGCTAATGCAATATGTACATCAAGACAGGTTACTCATGATGGTGTAAAGAAGGCACTTCTCATCAGTGCTGACTTAGTATATGAAATACTTTGTGACTAACCCAACTGCTTCGTTGGATCAAATTAAGAAAGAATTGGTGTCAGAATTCACGTTGAAATCAGAATCACAGTGCATCACAGAGTTAAAATAAATCAAACAAAGAGTGATTCAATTGGTGTGGGAGTTGGATCAGCGATTCAAGGTGTTTATGGGTCAGTTAAGGTTTGAAATACCCCCATAACAGCACAAACAATGGTTCACAGCCACATTACTTCCACATATTAGGTTACCATTGACACAACAGAAGATCGTGACTGAAGCTAAAGCATTGGAGATTGCGTTGAAGCTGGAAACTTTGTCGATTGGGGATACTCATGCGAGAGTACAACATATATAGAGACAACTATCCAATATGACCTTGGAATGGCAAGACCTCAAGAAAGATAAGGAGACTAGATCAGAAGTATGGTGTACAAAGTGAAAATTAGAGGGTCATTGTAAGGATTAATGCCCCATGTTCAAAGATTATATTGCAAGTGGAGTGCCTAATCCAGTAAATCCAGGCCCGTGGTACGAGATTTGTAGAACGAGAGGCCAACATCGCTCTAAATACTACTACCTATTACATAAGTACGTAGAGACCCCGAAGCAGTTTTTTTGTAATTTATGTATATCAGTAGGCCATGATGAGAAAAATTTCCGAAGTTATGACTTAATGATGGAGTGCATTGTTGATAGTTAAATACTGCAAGTTGAAGGACATACACAAGATGAGCAAGGCCAGCAAGTTGGTCGAGGAGAATTTCAAGAACAAGGACAAGGAAGAGGATGAGGAGTTGGTCAAGGACGTGGCCAAATTATCTGTTACAACTATGGAAAGGCCGGACACTTTGCAAGAGACTGTCAGAACCTAAGGACAACTTGTAGTTGCTGTAAGTATTTTGATCATGTGATGGAAGAATGCCCCATCCTTATTGAAAAGATGCAGGAGAAAATAAACCAACAACCTACAGTGAATATCCAAATGATGATTGTTGAGCCCAGGGAAGATCAACCGTGCATTGGCATTGTAACAAGAAGTAGATTTGTGACTAGAAATGAAAAGCTAATGGGAAAAAGAAAATTGAACCGACATGGGTAAGAAAAACTATTATAAAATATCAAACATTTGATATCCTAAAGGAAAAGCAAGTACTTATGGAGGCAAGGCAAAACTTTGTGGATGATGAAGCCTTGACCTCAACCACATAGCCGACTCAGAAGGATAACTTCGAGATAGTACCAGTTGCGGCACAAGATGTGGATCTGAATATTTTGAAGTCTTTTCTATAGAATTGCATGAATTTATTGACTAATCAAAAGTTTGTAGAGGGATTGTAGGAATTTTTAGATCCTTGTGCTCCTAAAGGGGTACCACATAGTGAGATGAATGCAGTGAATAATCTACATAGATACAAGAAGCAAACTAGGAAGGAAATGAGGCTTACAACGCAGATTGGGCAGACGACATGGATCAGGTTATCTTAGATCTTAGATCTGATGCTAATGTCTTGTAGAAGCAAAATTGGGAATTAATGGGTAGACCGAAGCTGCAATGGTCAACTATCTAGCTGAAGATGCTGAATCAACAGAAGATCATCCCTCGAGGAAGATTGCGAGGAATAACAGTAGATATTGATGGAGTGCACACTACCACTGACTTCGAAGTGATTGATATTTTGGATGATAATAATCCCTACCCTGTTTTTCTTGGGTTGGATTGGGCATTTGATAACATGGCTATAATTAACTTGTAGAAAAGGCAGATGATATTCGAAAAAAATAATATGATATTTATTGTGCCATTAGATCCATCGGAGGGAGTGAGATATACTAAACCTGTCATAGAAGAATACAACGTGGATGACATGGACAACCTTTATCAGATAATAGAAAAAGAGGAAGAATGGATCAACCTTACTGTGGATGGAAAACTAACTTGGGAGCAAGATATTTCATGCACTTCAGATTCAGAACAGGAATTAGAAAATTGGTATAACAAGTTGCGTGAAGTGTCTAAAAGGCAATGTGCAAGGATCACTAACATAATGTGTTGTATGACATCTGAGGTACATGACTTACCTTTATATGATGGTTTGGGTGATGTAAATACTTTCTTTAGAGATTATGAAAGATGGGTACCCAAATCTCAGAGATTGTTAGCTCTGGATCAAGCACTAAGGGCTACTCCTACTAGATGGTGGGGTACTCATAAGAAGAATATAGGAGATTGGAAAAAATGTAGAAGGTTGATGTGGGTAAGATTTGGACAAGTAGAAACAGATCTCGCAGACAAGTATGATGGCCAGAATGATCCTAGAGACCACATATTGCTCTGTATGGCAGCTTGGGGAGAAATTATGTGGGAATAATGGGTGCATGGCTTCATCCATACCTTGGAGACAATCCCTCAGAATTAGTATCTGGAAACAGAGATTTGACATGGTACTACTAGTTGGGCAAAGATGGTTGATGGATTCATAATGAAATTCGGATTTGAAGATGATTGTACACATATATATGCAACCCTGAATATAGTTAAGAAGAATATTTTTGAGAATGAAGTTATAGTTATATGGCAACCTAATTGGGTTGCGCAGATACACAATGTAATGGAATGTTATAATATCACTGCCGAATAGGATGAAGATCCTCACAACATTGACATTAAAGAGCCAGAAGGCATTGCGAATTGAATGGACCTGAGATAGAGACGTTTGATATAATGAAGCCATTGAACATGAGGAAGGTGAATATAGGATTAGGGGCTGAACCAAAGTATGAAAAATAGGAGATGAATGGGATTTGAGAATTCCAGCACTGTTGTGGGCATATAGAACAACATGCAAGAAATTGACACGGAAGACACCATTTAGGCTGGTATATGGACAAGAGGTAGTTATACCTATGGAATACATTGTGCTAAGTTTGAGAATTTCAGGTGTCACATATATGGCAGATCCTGACATTACGAAGGAGATAATTTCATAGATACTAGCTCTAGAAGAAGACAGGCTCATAGCAGGGTTCCATCGGCAAGTACAAAAAGTAAGGGAGAAATCTTGGCATGACAGACACATAAAGAAGAAGAAATTCAAAGAAGGAGATCTAGTATTATTATATGACAACGAATTCTCGAATTTCCTAGGAAAATTTAAAACACATTGGTTAGGACCATATATCATCAAGCACATCTCTGATGGTGGTACAGTTTATCTCGTGAAGTTGAATGGCTAGGTGATCTTGAGACGAGTGAATGTTAGTAGATTAAAGATATACAGGGACAACATTGTCCCTGGAGCTTCACACTGAAAATTGGAAGGAAGTAAGTCATAGTTCCACCTGCAGTTGAAAGTGGGCATGGGACTATAAACTACTCTATAGAAAGGGACTCCGGCGAAGGGAGATTACTGCGCAATACTCAAGAATATGATGAAGTCTGAAGGAATTGTGACAAAGAAAAGATGATTGCACCATGAGGAATGGATCGTCGAGTTGGCTAGAAATATTACCTTTGGAAGGACAATTTTACCATTAAAGGGACATTATTGTTAAGGGATGCGGGAAAAGAGAATTTATGAAGCACATCTAGTTGTATCTAGACCCATACTTTTATTTAAAAAATGAAAAGTTACAATTGCAGATGCATGATGCATTTCCATAGGCTACCCAATGGGCTCGAGTGCCTTGGCACCCTTCGCAATGTTACCGGACTAACGTGCAAAAATGATGAGAAGAGAAAAGAGAGAGAAAAAGAGAGAGAGCGGAAGAGGAGTGAAAGCAAGAAAAAACTGAATTACATTTGTGAGTAAGACTCACGCTTCAGGTTTTTCTTCCTTTTTTCTTTTCGACCTTGCGCCATGCTCCTTGAGTGGGCTCGATCGAGGCAATGACTAACTGTGTTTCTGCTTTCTGCGTGCCTAATTCCTTGTCTGAGTCTGATGTGTCTGATTGGTGGTGTCACTTTATCCCTCCCATGTTCTGGTCATCATTTGTCTTCTCTGCCTGATTTGGGTGAAGCTGTGAAACCTTGGTATCTGTTGTGGTTTCCTTCTGGTTCCCCGTTTCCTGGGGAGCCTCGGCTTCCTCTGTGGTAGTGTCTTCCTCTTCAGCTTCTGATTCTTCATCATCTGAGACCGGAGGGGAAAAGAACCAGCCTTTCTTCTGCTTCCCTTTCTGCTTCCTTTTGCTGTTTACTTTTTTGGCTTCTGGACATGTGCTTTGCAGGTGTCCTGTTTGTCTGCAGAGCCTACACCTAAAGGCAGTATTTTCATAGTCTAGTGCTTGCAGCCAATTTTGTTGTTTGTATATCAGCCTTATATTGTTAGGCAACCCTTTACTTAAGTCCACTTCCACACAGATTCGTGCGAAAGTGAAAATCCTTTCATGAATCCTTTCCATGTCTGTTTTGATGTATTTCCCGATGCTGTTCCCAATTCCTTCCAAGACTCATTCGCTCCAGAAGTGTAGGGGGAGGTTGTAAAGACTAACCCATACCGGCACTTTGTTGACTGTCATTTTGTTTGGATCGAAGTCTGTGAACCATGGGGTTATAAATAGCCCCGCCGTTCCCCAGAACCAAGGCCCAGCATTGATGATTGTATCTCTGGCTTCCATGGATGCAAATCTGACTATGAAGAATTAGTGATGTTCTACAAAAACACACAGATGAGTTTCAAAACAAAACAACACTGCTACGCACCTTTTTCCCGATTAAAAAAAATAAAAATGAATTCAACCAACTCAATGCTCTTATAAAAATTAGAGCACAGATGCTTTTAAATAGAAACCACACCATTGCATTAAAAAAATTAATCACACCATTTTAGGATTTCAAGAATAAAAAGAAGTGTATCATGTTGGCGAGTTGAAAATATTTGGCGCCCCGACAATGTCGGTGTGCATTTCTTTTTATAAATGCACTGGTGCGCTTGACTATTGAACGCACCAATGTGCAGAGAAATTGAAAAAAAAGGGAGAGATTTTTCTTTTTTCTTTTTTAAAGTTCAAAAACGAATGACAATTGATTTTTCAAAATCTAATTTCATAACGTGTTTTAAATAGTAAGAAGTTATTCACTGTTTCATTATTTTACCCAAAATTTCAAGTGAGTGATTTGCAAGAGAGACATACTAGAAGAACTATGCAATAAAAAAATACTTTGTAGCAACATAACTATTCAGAAGATCAGAAGCTGAAAGGTATGGTGATTCACTCAAAAACCTGCATAGTAAAAAATTTAAATTTAATTGTTTATTCTACTAATAAAAAAAATTACAATTTCTCTTAGGGTTTAATTAAAAGAGAGATCATTTGCAAAAGAGACATACTGAGAGCATTGTAGAGCTACAAAATATTTTGGATCCACCGCAAGTTCAAAAGTCAAAAGCTATCGTGATTCACTCAAAAACCTGGATAACAAAAATCTCAAATAAAACTGTTAAAATATTTTACAATTTCTGTTATATTTATTTACAATTTAGAAAAAAAATATTTAAAAACCCTGTATAATAAAAAAATTACTATAGATTTTACTAGTAAATTTTTTTACGATCTACTTTCCTATTTAAATTTAATTAAAATTCAGACAAAAAACAAAACAATTCAATATTTACCTTAAACCCTTGCTTCTTTCTGCAAAATTTCACCTTAGGGTTTAACTTCCTCTACCACTTCACAATTAGGGTTTTTCAATTTAGGCATTTTAGATTTAATGTGTTTGTGTACTTACTATATATAGGGTATTTGACATGTAAACTAGGAGAATCAATTATTGAATTAGATCCAAACCTTGTTAGTCCTCTTCGTTTTATTTCAAATGACTATATGTTCCACAGTCCACCCTCTGAAATATAGTGCATCGATGCTCCTTGTGTAATACATTGCACCGCTATATTATAACACTCTCTATTCTATCTAGTCTGTTAATCGTTGCTCCCGATGTAATATAATGCACCGACAAAATTCTTACAAATAACATTGTTAAATCATTTTGGTTTGTTTATCCTTAGAAATCACACCGTAATAATTTAAAATTATTTTTAAAAATTAATTTTCCATGATGGTGCTAAACAATTAAATTCTCGACGTGTTTAATGTTCTAAATGCGCCGATTCGTTTATCTAAATAAAAGCACCAGTCACCATAGTTTTTTTGGCTGAAAATTATTTGATTTATTTGTAAATTATATTTAAGGTTTCTCTATTGAATGTTATAGGTTGTATATTGATAAAAAATGTCTCAGAAAGGCTCAAGTAACAAAAACACTAATCGACATAAAGATAACACATTAAAAAAGAAGATAAAGCATGTTCTTTGTAAATTCTTTACAAAATTAATATGTTTAAACTATATGTAAGTTTAACTAATATGTATTGGTTGGTCAATGTCATGCAGAGCCACAAAATGAACAAGGCCGATAAGACTATTTTTTGCTCTATGTGCAGAAGAGCATAAAAGTTTGATAGAAAAATTGAAGAATGATGAATCAAGTGAATGAAAAGAATACTATTCAATGCGAGTTTTTTTTGAATTTTCGTTAATAATATACTTAAGAATATTAGATAACATGTTTTAAAAAATATATTAATTCATATATGTTTAATGTTCTACAAGGAGAAACAACAAAGGAAACTATCAATGTCGTTTTAAGAAAAGAAAAATTATAGAACATGTAAATGACAATGAATTGGTCATTAGCTTATCTAGAGTGGTGTTGGAGGTTTAATGAAAGGGGGAATTGCATTTACAGAACTATGAGGGATCTAATGGTATGAACGTATAAATGTACTTTCCACTTACAAAACAAAAACCAATCAAATGATTATAAGAACCACACTATTTCTAAACTATAGGAAGCTTTTCCAGAGCAATGGTCAATGAAACATGTTCGACTTGCAATAGCAAAAACATACAACAACAAAAAATAATAATTCAAAAGGTAATATTACTAATTGTATAAAATGATTTTCTAGAATTATATGTATATATTGCTACAAACCATTCATTTATTGATATCATTTTTGTTATATTTACTATTTTCATATATCATTATAAAAATAGTTTATTAATTTTTTTAGGAAGATTATGAAAATCCCAAATGATCAATGCACTGATATGCAAAACATGCTAGTAGGAATGTCCAAAAAAGTGTATAAGGAGATGGTCAAAGAAATGGACATAATTGCATCACAGGAGGAGCCATCTCAACAACAACATGCTTCAAATGTATGTAATCATGATTTATTTTGTACATATAAAAAAGTAATTTAGCATTAAATATTAATTTTCAAGCATTTCCTTGTAGAAAAGAAAACACGATGGAACTCATTTAACACATAAAACAAGACAACAAGGAAGAAAAAGGTTGATTTCATTTTTTTTGAGTAATTGTTAATATTTCCTTATAACAACTCAAGGTTTAATTTTTGTATATTTTAAGTTGTTTTACAACAACCATCCTTGAATGTTTTCAAATAGGTGCTAACATACAAAGAAGAGCCATCAAAAGAATTGATTGGCATTGGGTTAAACCAGCTTAGATCCATCAAACTCTGGAACTATCATGCCCCGAGAGGGATCAAATCCCTCAAGGTGCAAAGCTTCTTTTTGGAGTTTATAACTTGATGAAAGGTTTGCACCCAGAGGGATTTGATCCCTCTCGATGCATGATAGATCTGATGTTAGATGGATTTAAGTTGGTTCCAGTTGAGGGCAACAATGTCACATTTTTATATTATTATTATTATGTATATGTTTGAGATAAACTTGAAAATTCACATTATGTTTTCTTTTCTTGGCATGACCATATCATTCTCTTCTCTAATTTAGTCTTTGTTATTTTCCTTGAATGGTTTGTACATATGTGTTTGGATGCTTTGGGTGGTTTCTGTGTTTATGTGTTTGGATTTGGATGGTAATGTTTGTGAATGCCACAGTTGTTGAGTTATATTTTTACATGTGCATGTAATTGTCTATTAATAATTAGTTGGTGATGAAGAAGAGAGACAATCTTGTCAATAATTTGCGGGAGAATTGATATTGCACATCTATTTCATTTAATTTTAGGTATCGCAACTTATGACAACTAATTAATTCTTAATAGTGTCCCTTTGGCTATTATTAAATATATCTTGAAGATTACTAATAATTTATTATTATAATTTTTTAATTATTATTTTAATAATGTATTGCATCAAGACTACTCTTGAAATAATTTATTTCCTTCAAGAATATTTTGATTTGTTTTTAATATTTATAAATATATCTTTTCCTCTTATAATTTTTTTGAATACATTGTTTCATGCAATTATCTATTAGTACTTTTGAATATACATAAATTGAATATATGTAGTTGTCTATTGGTAATTAGTTGGTGATGAAGAAGGGAGACGATCTTGTCCAAGATTAATTTACACTTTGCAGGAGAATTGATTCTGCACATGTATTTCATTTTAACTCTAGGTATCACAACTTTTGATAGCTAATTAATTCGTAATAGTGTCCCTCTAGGTATTACTAAATATATCTTGATTTATTATAATAATAATTTACAACCTCAAGATTAACACCATCTAATGCATCTAATGGAAGTAATCAAATAGGATTAGAAAACAACATCTACACTGAAATCAATTCATCTAATGCAAGCAATCAAATGAGGTTAGAAATCAACATCTATACTAAAATCAATGCATGTAGTGCAAGTAATCAAATAGGATTAGAAATCCACATCTACACTGAAATTAATTCATCTAGTGCAAGTAATCAAAATGGATTATAAATCCACATCTACACTGAAATCAATGCATCTAGTGCAATCAATCAAATATAATTAGAAATCAACATCTACACTGAAATCAGTGCATCTAGTGCAAGAAATCAAATAGGATCAGAATTCATCATATACATCGAAATCAATGCATATAGTGCAAAAAATCTTATTCCCTATCTCCCCCCTCCATCTAATCTTGAAAAATAATTTTAATAATTTACAGTCTCAAGATTAACAACATCTAATCCATCTTGTTAGCACTTTGTATTTCTTAAGACCGTGAAAGAAATGCAAAGGTAACTACAAAACCACTTTCAAGTCTAGAAGTTAGCCCTCCTAAACTTGGAGATGGGTCTCTCTATTAGATTTAGCTTTGTTTTCTTTTAGAATTTTAGGCTAGATGTGAAAGTTCAAGGTTTGATTTTTGAATTGATTGTTTGGTTGTTTAGTTGATAATGTAAGAAGGGACCATTGGCCAATGGAGTCATTTTTTTTTAGGTGGATGTTTTCAACAGTGACAGATGAGTTTAACAGAGCTAGGTAGGCAGATTCGTTGGATCTTATATGCTTGATGAGATGGGAAAGAATAAATGACTAAGTATCCATTAAACATAGAGAAATTAATAATTATATTGCTTAACTTCGGTTGAAAACATCGAAATTGTTCAGAATACATAATTGAGTGTATTTAAACAAATTCAGATTCTTTATTTTCTTTAAACAAAATAGATCAAAAACACATGAAATTACAGAGAAAGGAAAACACAATAAGAAGAGAGAATATCACTTTAGCAACAAAATATGACACAGGAATCCTGAAAAACCTCTGTATTACTGAAAATTTGTCCACTGGAACTTGTGGAGCAGCTTTGACATAGTTATGGATGAAATGGGAACTATTACCTCAAAACGGGTACTCGAGCCCAAAAACCCAAAAATAACATGAAAAACAACCCAAAAAAGAAAATTGTTTATTCCAGAATGATGTTTTTTTCTTAAGGGTAAATTTTCAACATGTTTTTAAAATGGAAGTAAAAAACATTTTTTTTGAAAAATGGACGAAAAAACACCCTTAAAAAAATTTGTTTATTCTTGAATAACAAAAAAAATAATGGGGTTACAATTTTGACATTTTTTAGCGATGGAGTTAAAGAGAAAATATCCGGACTTTGAAAAACTGTAAAATTCCAACAATTCTCGGACATGATGTTAAAGATAAAATATCATGTTTGATAATTCCAACTATTTCTATCCATGTTGTTAAAGATAAAATATCTTGACTCTAAAAAACCTTGAAATTGTAATTGTTTTCGACCATAGCATTAAAGAAAAATGTGATGACTTAGAAAAACATTAAAATCTTGACAATTTTTGAACCATGCAATTAAAACCAAAGGTTATGACTACAAAAAAATATCAAGTTTTCAAAATATTTCAAGCATGATATTATGGAAAAAATTTATGACTAAAAAAACTTTAAAAATGAACATTTAATTAAAGAGTTATTATAACAAGAGTAATTTTTTTAAAATGTTAAATGTATAGCAATTTTAAAATCTTAGACTAAGACAACTTGAGACATTGCAAAATAAAATTTAAAAATCAACTATCAAATTGACACGTAGTGTAGGTGAGCTCAACCCATTGTAATGAAAACTTAAAGACCAACTATGAAATTAACACATTGTGGGGCAGACTCGATTCATTATAATGAAAAATTTAAAATCAACTATCAAATTGCACATAATGGGATCGAGTTGCTAGACAAACATCGACATGGACCCTACAATTATATATATATAAGAAAACAAAAATTCAAATATTGAAAAAACAAATTAAAAAATAATAACAAGTAATAAAACATAAAAAAACATAACAAAAAAATCAAATATAAAAAATATATAGAAATGCAAAATTTCAAAAAAAAAAAAAACACAAAATACAAAAGAAAACAAAAATTTAAATATTGAAAAAAATAAAAATAAAAAATAATAACAAGTAAAAAAAAAACATGACAAAAAACATCAATTATAAAAAAATATATAATAATGACATAATAAAAAACTATAAAATGTAAAAAAATTTAACCATACCATGTAAAATTAAAAAATTAAAAAATAAATAAATAAAGAGTAAAATAAAATAAAAACCAAATAATAAAATAAAAACCAAATAATAAAATAAAAAATACAAATTACAAAATTACAGAAAAAAATAAAAAAAAATTACAACATTAAAAAAATTAAAAACTTAAAAAAAAAATTAAATTCCCCTACCCACCTCGAGGCCCAACCGGCTAGGGGTGGCAAGGGGACGAGTCATGACAAAAATAAATTAAATATCATTACATCAAAAAAAAAAGAAAAAAAGAGAAGGAAGAAGAAGAAGAGGAAGAAAGCAAACATAAAAATGTAAAACAAAAAATTAGAATTAATTTGAAAAAATGAAATTTTTTAATATAAAATAAATAAATAAAAACAAAAAAAAAAATAAAAAAAAAATAAAAAATATATATAATTTAAGAAAAAAAAAACCATTTTTTTAAGTTAAAAAAGAAAAAAAAAACATTATTTAAAAAAAATGGTTAAATAATTACCAAAAGATAAAATAAAATAAAAAAATAAAAATAAAATAAAAAATAAAATTAATAAATATTGAAAACAATTAAAAAAATTAAATTCAAAATTAAAAAAATAAATAAATAAACACATTAGAGAAAAAAAGAAAAAAAAAAAGACATTAAAAAAAAATTTAAAACATTAAATTTATTTATTTATTTTTTAATTAAAATTAAAAAATATTTAAATTTAAAATTAAAAAATAAATTATTAAAAAATAACAATTAAAAAAAATATAAAAAACATAAAATTTAAAAAAGATAACCCTCCCCCCCCCCTGCCCTCGCCACCCCACCCCACCCTCACCCTCCTCTCCTCCTCCCTCCCACCTCTTGCACCCCCGTCCCCCCCTCTCCCTCACCCTCGTTCCCCCCCTCTCCCTCGTCACTTGGCCCTCCCCGCCCGCTCGGGCCCCTAGCCAGCGGCCAAGAGGATGTAGGCCGATTCCCGGCATTGGCTTGCGGCCCCTTGGCTGCTGGCTGGGGGCCCAGGCGGGCGGGGGGTGGTGGGGGTGTTGCACCCAGCCCGCCCCTACCTGCTCGGTCCCCTAGCCAGCGGCCAAGATGCCGTAGGCTAGGGGCTCGAGTGGGCAGGGAGGGACGAGAGGTGAGGGAGAGGAGGGAGGGGGGGTGGACGGGGATGGGCAAGAGGGGGAGGGAGCGGGTGGGGTACGGAGGCGAGGAGGACGAGAGGAGAGGGGAGGAGTTGGGTGGAGGGGAGGGTGAGCGGGGTGGAGGAGGAGTTGGGTGGAGGGGAGGGCGAGAGGGGTGGGCGGAGTGAGGGGGAGGGTTGTTTTTTTTTAATAATTTTTTTTAATTGTTATTTTTAACTAATTTTAAATTTAATTTTTTATTTTTATTTTTATTTCTAAATTTAAATATTTTTTAATTTTAATTTTTTTTAATTTTTTTAAATGTTTTTAATTTTTTTGTTTTTAATTTAACTATTTTTGTTTTATAATTGTTTTTTTATAAATTTTGTTATTTTATTTTATGTTATTTCTTAATTTTGTTTTTGTTTTTTTTAATTTTTATAATTTAATTTTTTAATTTTTGTTAGTTTTTTTTGTTAATTTTATTTTATGTTATTTGTTTATTTTTATAATTTTAATTTCAAAAAATAATTCTTAAATTTTTATTTACTTATTTTTAATTTTGTTTATTTAAATTATTTAATTTAAATATTTTTTAATTTTAATTGATTTTAATTTTAATTTTTTTGGTAAATTTTTAAAGGTTTTTTGTTATTTTAACTTAAACGATGTCTTTAGATTTTCTCTTTTTAGTTTAATTTGTTTTTCTTTAAATTATATTTTTTTTAATTTGATTTTTGATATTTTTTAATTTATTTTTTGTTTTTTTGCGTTAATTGTTTATTCATTTTTTTACGAGTTAATTTTGGTTTTTTTTAACATTTTTATAGGTTTTTTTCTTTTTTCTTTTTTGATGCTTTTTTATTTTTATGTTTTATTAATATAGCAAAGATTAGAACGAATTCTCATGAGCTCCAGAGTGAAACAGGTCGTTGGGCAGTTCCTAAAACGCCATGGATGGAAAGGATCTACCATATATGTGAGAATAGGAACATCGAGGATGAAAACCACTTCCTTTTAGAGTGCCCTGCGTACAACCACATTAGATCTCAGTTTCACAATCTTTGTTACAATATTGACCTTCCTAGCCTTTTTAAATGTCAAAATTATAGTGAGCTCGAGAGGCTTCTCTCCAAGCTTTTTGAGCATAGGAATAAAATCTTAAATCAAAATAAATAATTTGTTTCTTTAGGTCCAATAGACCAATGTTTGGTCTCAATGGACGTTAACCATCATCATCATCACTAACATGAAAATCACCAGCATTTAAAAAAATTTATCCACACTCAATTCATTAGAAAATTTAAAGTGTAAAAACTAAGCCCTCTAAACAAAAAGATTGATGCTCATCATCACTTTCAAAATTAATATGAAAATCACTACCAAAAAAAAAATGTTCACACTTGATACATAAAAAAATTTAAAGTGTCAAAAATAAGCTCTCTAAAAAAATGTGTTGATGCTGCGTCAACAACACTTTTCAAAATCAACATGAAAACCACTAACATTTAAAAAACTATGTTGATGCTGCATCAACACTTTTCAAAATCAGCATGAAAATCGCTAACATTTAAAAAAATGTGTTGATGCTCCATCAACACTTTTCAAAATCAACATGAAAATCACTAACATCGAAAAAAAATGTTTATACTTGATACATAAGAAAATTTAAAGTGTCCAAAATATGCTAAAAAAAAGTGTATTCTGGCATCATCACTTTTCAAAATCGAGTGATTTTTTGCTACCTCAAAAAAACGGGTACTAGTTCACTCTCTCGTTTGAGCGGTAATTATGTTCTTTACATAAATAGTCATTTTTTTCCATTAAAAAATCAACACACTCTAATTCCTATTACAACATATTTATAGAATTTCTGCTAAACTATCTTCAGATTCCAAAAAAGGAACTGATTACAAAATATTCTCTAACAATTTCTGGAAAAATCTAAATAATAAACTAAAAATAACATAATATCTCAAAATTATCTGCTGGAAATATTGAACTGTTTGCAAGTATCTTGCATTGAAATTTGGAACTGGTTCACTAACTACTAGAAATATGCAAGAACGATCCTCAATCTACTGATTTTTTTCTGCTAGGTGTCTTAGATTGATCTTCATGCCCTTGAAATCTGGAAAAAGGTTGAAATTGTCTTCACAAAATCAGCTAACTACCCTCTTAAATCTGATTGCTCTGCCTTTGAGTTCTATTTCTATTGTTTTTGCCTTTCATCCTTTTAATACTTATTGTCACAAAATATTTGGGGAAAAATATATATTTTATATAATATTTCCAAATATTTTGATTAAACCCTTAAATGAATTTCATAATTAAAATTTCAAACATATTTGTTTGCATGATTTAATAAACCATCTTGTAAATCCATTCCTTGTTTTCTAAATCCATGTGTTGTTATGTTTTCCCATGGATTTTCAAAACCGTGTGTTGTTTTGTAAATCCATGGCTTGTTTTCTCTTCCCATGGATTTTGGAAAACCATGTGTTGTTTTACCTTCTTTGTAAAAACTCATTTTTTACTCATCCTCTATTTACTTTCACCTGTAATCTCAATTCACATACACCAGTAAATTCAAATTCACATGTACCTGTAAAATTTATTTCACTTTAGCCTCATTTACCTCAACTTTATTCTTACTTTAGCCTCATTTACATCTGTAAAACTCATTTACATGAGTATCATTTTCTCTCCACCTCCAATTCATAAAAATATTTCAAAAATATCATCCTTTTCTCAGGGTCACATCCATAAAAATATTAAAAAAATATTTCATAACTGTATGAAATATTTTCCCACCACATTTTATAAATGTATCTCCGCCATAATTTAAGTAAGTAGGAATAATGGTATTACCTGGGGGTAGGTAATAAATGGTTTTAGGGGGAACCCGGAGGAGGGTATTGATGGTAAATGTAAATGGTTTTAGGGGGAACCCGGAGGAGGGTATTGATGGTAAATGTAAATGGTTTTAGGGGGAACCCAGAGGCGGGTATTGATGGTAAATGGTTTCGGTTGTGGGGGGAGCGAGGTGAAGCAGAGGCTGACAGCTATAAAACGTGGTAAAGTGAAAAACAACTTCCGGGACCCCCCCACCCTTTGGTTAAATGTAAAGGGGATGGGGTCCGTAATATATTTATAACCATTTATTTAATTTTCCTATATTTGGAGTCATGAGAAGGGTAGGGTGATTTAATATTTAAGGGGTCTGCAATATATTTATAACCATTGATTTAATCTTCCCATATCTCGAGGCATGAGAAGGGTAGGGTGATTTAATATTTAAGTGCGGGGTGGGCCATAAAATTTGACTTTGGCTGGCGTATGATAAATAAATTTGATGCATATAGTTTATAGATTTTATTATTTTTGAATTATTTTTGATAATTCAAATAAATATTTTCACACTTAGGCCTTTTTCCTTTGTTTTCTGGTGCAGACTTCAACTTTCTCTTTCTTTTGATCTGGATGTCGGTTTGAAACACTAGATATACCATTGGAAAAATGATTTTGAGAACTTTACCATGAAAACACTTGTAACATGATTTGAGCTAGACTTTATGTAAAAAAAATCTCCCAAACATCCATACTTAGTCTTGGCCACCAAAATTCAAAAACTAAATGGCTCCTTGGAGAAACAACCTTTAGGCTATGACACTTAATGATGCATAGGCTAAACTTTACCAATAGATTCCCAAAATAGATAACTACATAAACATATTACCTATATTATAGGACCCTAACTGTGGCTCCAATGGGGATGGCATCCTCCTAGTGAGGTGCTAAAGAGCACTGTAGACTAGTAGTATGATCCATTGGGCTGAACCCAAGCCTACAACATGCTTTGCCATGAAACCCCTGCAACTGAAAACTAACTGATAATCTTTTCTAATCCTCAAACTGAAACAAATCCATTATTTAAATTGGAATCTGAACTGTATAATGAAAATTGAAAACTCTACTGCAAATTGAAACTGAAAATAATGCTCAAAGAGTGAAGCTTATTCATCACACCTACTCACTCTAATCTACTAAAATGACTGCAATATCAAGTAATAACAAATTTCCAATGCAACCAGTCAAGAAAATGGATATTTAACCGAATTCTGCTCATACTTCTCATGAGAAGGCTGAAAAGATATGATACCGGCAACCCAAATTTCCACTGACACTGTTGACCATAAACTACAAACATAAGAACAACCAGTTTCCTTGATGACGCAATAGATTGGCCAGAGGATCTTGATAAACATGGAAAGTTACATTTGATGATCTACAAAAGGACTGCTTTCTAAGGGAAAGGGAGTAATTTGTTCATCAATCTTACTATCTTGGTTATCACCAAAAACTTGATCATCTAACCTAATTTACTAGATGGATCGAAGTACACCATGTAAAGCTAATTTTACCATAGTAAAATTGCTTTCACTATGAGAAATTACTTAATAAACCATATTTGTTAAGTAATTTATAATTAAACGCATGAAGAATAATTAAATAAATCATTATTTATTTAATTATCTTCTAGGAATAATTAATTAAACCATTGTTTAATTAATATTCCTTGTCATATTTGACCCAATTATGAAAAATAAGCAAATAAATCACTAATTATCTTATTTTTCTCCAAGAATAAGTAATTAATCACTAATTATTATTACTCTTTGTCAAGTTTGACTAAATCTCTTAGGAATAATTAAATAAATCATTATTTGTTTATTATTCTTTAACCAATTTCTTAAGATGATAAATAAATCATTTATTTATTTATTATTCCTAAATAAAACTTTAAATACTTTTTCCCTCCCAACCAAATATAATAAAATATTCCAAGTGGTTATTCCAAGAATGAGGTTAATAATATTTTATTGCTCATTATTCGAGGACAACTCAATATTTTGTTATAAATATAAGGGTTTTCCATTCATTATTCACTTTTGATTTTTTTCATTGTTGCACTCACTGTTGTAACTCTGATTATTATCATTGTCGCACACCATTTTTCTTCCATTTGAGTTCCCATTGAGCTCAAATATTTTATTTGTTGGGTTTACACATTATAGAGGAGAGAGACTCTACACAAGCTGAAGATGTTTGAGGATAGCCAAGAACCCATCCCATAGAGGGGGACTGGTAACATTTATTTGTTCCCTTCACAGGTGTTATAATAAAATCTATTCTTTGTATATCTGGTTTCCATTGGATTATTGGAGTTATTAT
This sequence comes from Pinus tabuliformis, assembly GCA_031772625.1. Taxonomy (NCBI): domain Eukaryota; kingdom Viridiplantae; phylum Streptophyta; class Pinopsida; order Pinales; family Pinaceae; genus Pinus; species Pinus tabuliformis. Next base: position 1,126,847,894 of record CM062818.1, on the reverse strand, counting down.
TACTGTTTCATTTTTCTATTTAACTATGATTGTGGCATAGATCAGGACTTCGGGAGGTTTTGTTTCTATCAGTTGCTGCAAATCTACAACGTTTAACAACCATTTATATTGTTGAGACTATTTTTCATCCATAGTCTTAAGTGATTTATTTTCGTACATACTTGAGGAGAAAACACTATAGCAATCTTCATTTGAAACAACCAATTCATCCACAACAATAACATCATAGGTTTTGCGACAACATGCTCTTCTTCAACAAAATCTTCATTATCTGAAACTGGAGGCAGATTTTCAATTAAGGTAGCCACATCTCGAATAACAAAAAGGTATACATCCACAGGGTCTAAAACAAATTGCTCTTCAAAAATTTCTATATTAAGTTTAAAGGAAAAAACTTGCTGCATATTATTGTTGAAAATAATGGAGGGATCATGGCTTTCTTGAGTTTCAATGCTAGCAAACTCAGAATTTTGATTTTCATTTTTTTCCCTGAATTAAAAACTCAGGGGAAGAAGGGAATGCAAAGCAACTAGAATGATCATTTGTATTTATGAAAATATGAGAAGATTGTTGCAAACTATCATCTGTAAAATTTGTTTCTTCATCACAACTAGGTTGCTTTTTCTCTCGTTCTTCTGAAATGTATAGAGGTTATGAAATGTCATCAACAAGTTCATGTGAAATTAATTCATTTAAATGCATATTTGCTTCATTTCCAATCATGGGAGAAATAACTACATGCTGAATATTATCTTGAGTGTCATAGAAACCAGCTTCTTCAACTTCTTCATGGTTGAAAGGTCTCTCATGAATAGCCTCTATAATCTCATCACCCATAAATTGATCATCTTCATAGTAACTTACTAGGTATTGAATAAAACTTTCAAAATGATCACATCAGTTTTGAACCAGCAACAAAGATGGATAGTCTTCTTTGTATTACTCAAAAAATATAGTATGAATGTGCTTTAAAGAAAATATACTAGCAGTTGACAAATTTTCATAACAAAACCTCGTATTTCCTTCGAAAGTAAGCAGGAACATCTTCATAAGACAATGTTCATTCCATTCAACCCGAAGCCTTCATAAATGCATATGGAATTTGATAATATGTAAAGAAACATCATTACCTTTCTCATCTTTGAACTCTGGAAAATATGATTTCCAATCTATGAAAAGCATGTGATGCAGAAAGCCAAGCATACTAAATCTGTCCATATGATCATACCTGTGTTCTATTATTGAACTCATCTTGAAAACAATCAACAATAATTGATGAAATTACAGACCTTCACATAGTGGAGTCACCATGAGTGTTCTACAATCTGGATATTTTGACAATGGAGTTGCCATGAAAGTTTTGAGCTCTGGATTCTTGAACATGGAGTCGCCAGGTGAAAGATTCAACCTTTTTATGTCTTACTAATATCCACCATCAACAGTCAAATATGATCTTAATAGTCTTTTCCGGGGAAAATGAAACCGTCTGTTTCCTAGTATGGTCACCAAAATGTTAGCACTATGTATTTCTTAAGGTTGTGAAAGAAATGCAAAGGTAACCACTGTTAGTGTTAGTCTTTGCAGCCTTCCACCAGTAATCAAATATGCTCTTATAAAGTGGTCTTGGGGTGTCAAAGTCAATTTTTTGTCATTTCAGTGAGTCTTCAAGTAAAATTTGGTCATTAGGTATTAGGTCTATGATTGTTTTCACTCCTTCCAAAGTTTTCCAAGTATTGGTCCATGTCACCATTTGGCTGAGTGTACCATTATTCAAAGAATTTTCATCATTATTTCAGATTCCAATGGGTCATTTTACACCTTGTTTGTGCTTCAGTTGTGCTTAGGTAAGGTTCATTTCCCTCTCCTAGGGTTTTGAAGGTAATTTTTCTTGGATGGTCAAATCCTCAACAAAACTTGTATTCTGATGCTCATACACCTTCCCTTATCTTTAATATACCTTCTTAAACACTTCCCATCACTGATATCCCTCAAATTCATCATTTTCGCACAGACCCTAGCATATTGCTACAATTTGACACTTTTCTAGGCTAGGCCTGGGTTTTTCCCTTTTGGACCCCTTCCCCTCACTCAATCCTTGAAATTCCACTTCCCCCTGCTTCCTAACATCCCTCCCTACTTCCAAAAATTTTCTCAAGAATTTAGAAGCCCCTCATCCCCTTCATTTCCCTTCATTTCTACAAATCCCCCGTTCCACACATCGGGATAGGTTTTATCAAAATGATGTTTCTGAGCAAGAAAAGATGAATTGGACAATAGTGAGAGAGTTTTTTGTTCATCATAGAACCAAGAAGAACAACCTCCTTTATTTTTTACACAGGTCTCATGGTTTGGGAGAAATGTCCAAACAATCATTTGCCACAGGAGAGTAGCTACATTTCTGGAGAAACCTTGGGAAAATCAAGCTTTGTCATAGCTGGAGTGTCCAAATGACTTTCTTGATGAGTCAAATGCTAACTACACAAACATAGCTTTCCAATGAGCTATCATTCACTCAATTTGGAGTTGTGGAAGACCTCCAAAAGTTGACTGCAACAACACTCTACATTTTGGTAGCCTTATTCTACACATTTTGACCTGTCTTGGGAGATTGAGCTTTTCACAGGGAAGATGAGCTCCAAATTGAAAAATTCAAGATGTTCGAGAAGGTAGAAAGAAAGAAATTTCCAACGAGCTATCACAGGCTCAATTTGGACATTGGGAAGGTAGTCAAAAGTTGGCTTGAAAAGGCGTTGCACGTAGAGGCCGGAGGGCTGTGCTTAGGCCAGTTTTCCCTCTGCAAAAAACAACGGTGCTGCACGTAGAGACATGCGCTGCGTGTAGGGCCAACAAGGGCCAAAACGACCTCCTGCCACCCAAAAAACACCAAAATTTTCTCCTTTCCCCTCAAACAAGTAAGTGTTGTCCTTGAACTTCATCATTGGTTTTCAATTAATGCATTTGAAGATAATTTGCTAGGCTAAATGTGAAACCCTCGAATCTCCTCTATTTATGCCTTAAAACCCTAACCATTACTATTCCTCCCATCACTTATCACTAAAACCCTAAACCCCTCCTCCATATCACTCCATACCACTCCATATCACTCCGTATCCCTTTTTACTTCATCTCCAAAATAGTACCCTAAAACCCTAGCCCCTCTCCCTCATTTTCATGGTTCATACCCTCCCACTAATTTTCATGTTTACTTAGTCCACCAACTACCCCACAAGATTACTTCCCTTTCCATTATTTCTAATCACCCTTAATCACCCCTCCATCCCTTTTCTAAGGGTACGCAGCTTCAAAACTTAGCAAACATGGACAAGGAAGACCTTCTAGCAGTACTTAGGTAAAGAAAGATGAGAAGGCCAAAGAGACTAGAGCCATTGAGGTGCCTAAAACCTACAAGACATACAAAAGGGGGACAAGAAAATTGTTTGCAACTGATAGGCAAGTGTTTGCTCCACTTGGTGTGGAAGGGACCTTGCCTTCTTGATTAACTCATAGGCAAATGCTTGCTCCACAGGGTGTGGAAGGGGCTTTGCCTTCTTCATCAACACAGAAGGTACATGTGCAACAACTGCATAAAGGGAAAGCAAAGATGCTGGACGAAAGTATTAATGATGAGAAGGAGAGAGATTTTGATTTGATGGAGCATGATGAGCTAGAACAACATCATATTCATCATGGCGTAGAGATAATTGACTTGGAGGCTCAGGATGAAGCAACAAAAGAAAACATCATCATATAGGAGAAAGAGGCTCAAATCCAAGCATTGATGGACAACTTGGCGAGAGCCAAGTATGTCATCACATATCTGAAACAAGAGAACAAGCAGCTGAGTGATAAGCAGGTCCTCATGGAGCTAGAACTTCTCAAGGCAAAGAGACAAAGTGACAAGGGTAAATCAACAATGCAAAAGGAAGAAGCACTGATCACTTTGACTTCAATTGAGAAGGGAATTGAGGGTGATAGAGAAATTTGACTTGAAAGAGTCAATTTGCACTTAGAGAAGCTGCTACAAAGGGCCAATAGGGACAACTAGATCATTAGGCACATGGCCTACCACTACAGGACTCGGAACAAAATTTGCAATATAAGGGTTAAGCAGATGAAAGCAAGGCTGAGATGGGCTCTCAAAGGCAAAAAGGAGGAGGATAGGCTTATGTTGCTTGCTGAAGATTCCTTTTCTCATTAATATTCTTGATGATGGTGCTACTAACCAATTTTGATCAAATTTGGAGGAATTTTTGCCTTTGGCAAATTTTGGAAATTTTAATGCAGGGATTCAGGCTCTACGCGGCGCTGCGCTTTTTCTAGGGAAACCCAATGGAAAAATGGCTTGCAATTTTCGATTCAAAGCGATGAGTACATGCACCCTATGCATTTGATAAGCTTTTGGAGCAGAACTGGTGTACCAAAAGGTCAAAAAACACCCCAAAAATGACCTTTTTGCCACTTTTTGGACACACAAAAGCAGTCTTGGGAGAATCAACTTTTGAGGGGTCAAATGAGCTTCAAATGAAGAAATTCGATACTTTTTGGAAAGTATATTTGAATATATTTCCAATGAGATATCATGAGCTCAATTTGGATGTCGGGAAGGCCTCCAAAAGTTACCTGAAAGTGGCGTTGCGCATAGGGCCAGTGGCGCCGCGCGTAGGACAAATTTTGCATAGGATTGCCGTTTCACTATGTTTTGACTGTGATCATGGATTTTCTCTCATGGAGGATGTTTTATTAATGTAAATGATGATTTGGCTTGTAAATATGATGGATAATTAGTATTATAGGGTAGATTCATTAGATTAAAAGTCATTTTGAGCACAAATGAATCAATTTCCTCACTTTTAGAGGCAAGTTGTTAGGATGCCTAGATTCCAAGTTCTTGTTTAGTGTTGGTTAGATTAGCTCCTCATCTTAGGGGTTCGACCCCTAAGGATAGGAGGAGGTTTAAAAAATGTCTATATCTGCTTCTTCTTTCTCATTGTAAAGGGCTGGACTCAGCTAGATGCTTAGGGTTTGAAAAGACATCATTTTGTATTAGTTTAGCAGGAGATTAATATGAAATTGTAGCTATTTCTTTGGGATCCATGTGGTATGGTGTGTATTTTAAGTTTCCTCTCTTGTGATCATATGTTTTAAATGTCTTGTGTACTTCATTAATCATTTCATTGCTTCTAAGTGGATGTTTTCAAGTTGATAGGTAAAATCCATAACATTAATGCTTTGCTTTGGGAAAATATTCACCAGTTTATGTTTTCTACAGTTTAGGAAGGATTCATGATGATCACATGCTCTTCCTAGATTCTCATCAGCCTTGAATCAACTCACACATCAAACCCTAGAGTGCTGAGCCTTGTTCCTACCTTGCCCCATTGAACACCCTGCAGTTTTGACCTAATTTCCTTTCCTAAACTATCCTGCTCCTCCTGATCCAGCAGAACCCCTTCAAATCAAATAAAACCTTGTGCTACTATACCTAGGCTAATATCATTTTCTTGATCCAGTCATATTGGCTGAGATCCTTACAAAGAGAGACCTCTCCTAGCCTAGTAGGGCTAGCTACTTGGCTAAGCATGGTTTGTGGTTACCCTGGAATTGCCTTCCTTCAGCCTCAGGTTCAATCCAGGCGATAAAATAGTGGCGACCATACTGGGGATATGAGTGAAAGGTTTCGTATTCCCAGGAAAGATCATCAAAGTTCAGATCTGATTGTTGATGGTGGACAACGATCAGACACGAAAGGTTGAAATCATTCACCTGGCGACTCTAAATCAGTTTTGAGATCAGATCCAAGGACTCCACTAGAGGATGAACTCGACCAATATAAACATGAAAGGACAATATGGAAAGATCAGGTATTCAAGTTGGAATTTCATCCAAGACATTATGTTCTTTGTTATAAATTATTTCTTCTCTTTTCTCGAGAATGTCAAGAAGGCTTTACAAAGTATATTGTATTTGAGAAAATATCCTAGACCTGCATGTGATTCCTTCCCTTTGAAGATTGCGAATACAAAATATTTGCATGCCTTTGATCTTGATCAAGACCCTTCTTCTAAATCTTATGATGACCATCTTCAAACTGATGAGCCTCAAGAGATCAAGAATAATTCTATAGCTTTTGTACATATTCCTATACCTTGTAAAATTCCAAATAGATACAAGCCTCTGATTTTACCTCCTATATCGCATGCTTTCCCTAAAAATCATTACCTATATCTACCAAGATTTGATGGTGAATGTGACAACATAACTGTTGAGAGACACGTACTGAATTTTGAGTCTTTTCTTGACCTTTTTGAAGTTGATGAAGAGGATGTCAGTATTAGGCTTTTTTCTCTTTCTTTGCAAGGCAAAGTCAAGAGTTGGTTCAAAACCCTGCCCGATGCGAGCATCTCAGATTTCTAGCAGTTCGTCAAAATTTTCCTAGACAATGGGTGGTCAAATAGAACCCTTTCTTGATTATAGAAGAGTATAACCCGCTGAAAAGACAGCCAGGGGAGATAGTACAACGATTTTCTACCTGGTTTAACCAAGTCTATCTTTTGATGCCTGCTAATATAAGGCCTCCTCCTGGATACGCTCTCTTACACTACCCGGAAGCCTTTGATTAAGAAATGGAGTTTCAACCAAGGGAAAGGAACCTTGCAACACTTGAAGAGATGCAAAAAAATGCAGTAGATGTGGAGGTTAATCTAATAATCAGAAGGGCACAGTTGAAGGAAGAAAAGATGAAGAACATAGATCAAGAGGAATCAACATCTTTAGAGGTAAAGCTCGACATTTTGGTAAGTGCAGTTGAAGAGATGATGCAAAAGATCACCACAAGGAATGAGTATGATGTTCAAGACCATGGCTCACTGATTGAAGAAAAACAAGTGGCTGATCCACAACATTTTATTTCTTATCCCAATTGTCATAGATATGATAATGATTGTTTTATAGACTAGCTTGGAGAAGAGAGATCTATTGATTTGACATGTATGCTTTATGATGTGTTTTATATTGGTGATTTGCCTAATTTTGATCAGCACGGTGATGATTATGTTCTCAAAACAGAAGCTAATCTTACAGACAAATTGACAGCTGTTTTGTGGAAGGAGGAGCAGCTCGAATACAGTGATCAACCGATGCATATCAGCTATGGAAGTGAGGATGAAAATGCAGAAAATTTTGAAGTAAGTGAAGGATCTTTGCATTTTTGTTTTACTTCATTTCAATTCATCAGAGACAACTTTCGTGCAGTTAGAAATCAACCGTCGATAAGTTTTGATCTTGACCATCTAAAGGGAAATGAAATCCTTGTTCAAGAATTCTCATATCTAGATTTGCAGCCCCCGAATTCCATTGAATGTCAAGTTGCAGATGAAGGCCTGGAAGCTGGAACATATGATCAAATGATGCAAGATGATTTCGTGCCATTATGTTTTGAATCATTTTAGTTTTTGTAGGGAAATTTGCATAGTATATCTTCAATAAAGGATGAGTAGTCTGTAGAAAATCATGCAATCTCATTGGAAACAATAGAAAATGGGTTGCAACACTCTTTTCAAGTTTTTCACGATCCAATAGATGATGTGTTGGATGATATCTATAGTCAAAGTCCTTCTCCATTAGCTAACTGTCAAATTGAAAAAAGTATTGATACAAACTTGACCTGACAGCTGGTTTCTTTGTCATTTTCAGCAGGAGTCTCGTCATAAAACTCAGATGAAAGTTTGCATTCATGGTATGAGGAGAAGAAAAGTAAACCATTGGATGAGCTAAGTCCCAGTGCACATAAATTTCAAGATCCTTATGCAGTATTTTTGGAGTCAGATAGAGAATCTATATTATTCAATCTGGGAAAATTTGGATTTGTTTACAAGTTTTCATGGGAGTTGCATTTCAGTTGTTCTCTCTTGTTTCTCATGTGCCAACACTTGCGGAGGATTCAAACAGCAGCCATAATGCTTACTTGGTTGCATTGGTTGTTTCATTTCACTTGATCAGGTAAGGAATGGATCACTTAGAGTAGGGTGTGATTAATAATCTCACAAAAGTGAGCATGGTTTAGTTAGTTTCATAGTCAGTTTGTGTTGTCAAGTTGTTAGTTTTTAGTCATGCATTTCAGTTTGAGTTTTTGATCATATTGGCCCACATGGTTAGGAACTTGGTCTACGGTGTTCTTGACACCTCCAAGGAGCTGCCATCCCCAATAAGGCCAACGTTAGTGTCAATTTTTGCAGCCTTCCATCAGTGATCAAATATGCTCTTATAAAGTGGTCTTGGAGTGTCAAAGTCAAATTTTTGTCATTTTAGTGATTCTTCAAGTAAAATTTGGTCACTAGGTATTAGGTATAGGATTGTTTTCACTCCTTCCAAAGTTTTCCAAGTATTGGTCCATGGCACCATTTGACTGAGTGTACCATGATTCAAAGAATTTTCATCATTATTTCAGGTTCCAATGGGTCATTTTACACCTTGTTTGTGCTTCAGTTGTGCTTAGGTAAAGCTCATTTCCCTCTCCTAGGGTTTTGAAGGAAATTTTATTAGATGGTCAAATCATCAACAAAATTTGTATCCTGATGCTCATACACCTTCCCCTATCTTTAATATACCTTCTTAAACACTTCCCATCACTTATATCCCTCAAATTCATCATTTTCCCACAAACCCTAGCATATTGCTACAATTTGACACTTTTCTAGGCTAGGCATGGGTTTTTCCCTTTTGGACTCCTTCCCCTCACTCAATCCTTGAAATTACACTTTCCCATGCTTCCTAACATCCCTCCCTACTTCCCAAAATTTTCTCAAGAATTTAGAAGCCCCTCATCCCCTTCATTTCCCTTCATTTCTACAAATCCCCTGTTCCACACATCGGGATAGGTTTTATTAAAATGATGTTTCTGAGCAAGAAAAGATGAATTTGAAAAAAGTGAGAGATTTTTTTGTCCATCATAGACCCAAGAAGAAAAACCTCCTTCATTTTTTACACAGGTCTCATGGTTTGGGAGAAATGTCCAAACAATCATTTGCCACAGGAGAGTTGCTGCACTTCTGGAGTGACCTTGGTAAAATCAATCTTTCTCCTAGTTGGACTGTCCAAATGACTTTCTTGAAGTGTGAAATGATAACTAGACAAACATCGATTTACAATGAGCTATCATGCACTCAATTTGGAGTTGAGGAAGACCTCCAAAAGTTGACTGCAACATCACTCTGCATTTTGGTAGCCTCATTCTGCACATTTTGACTAGTCTTGGGAGATTGAGCTTTTGATAGGGCACATGAGCTCCAAATTGAAAAATTCAAGATGTTCTGGAAAGTAGACAAGAAGATATTTCCAAAGAGTTATCATGGTCTTACTTTGGACATCGGGAAGATAGTCAAAAGTTAACTTGAATAGGCGCTGCACGTAGAGGCCGAAGCGTTGCGCGTAGGAACAGAGCACTACGCTTAGGCTAGTTTTCCCTATGCAAAAAAAACGGTGCTGCGCGTAGAGAAAGGCACTCGCGCCTATAGGAGGCATTACGTGTAGGGCCAACAAGAGCTAAAACAACCTCCTGCCACCCAAAAAACACCAAATTTGTCTCCTTTTCCCTCAAACAAGTAAGTGTTGTCCCTGAACTTCATCATTGGATTTCAATTAATGCATTTGAAGATAATTTTCTAGGCTAAATGTGAAACCCTAGAATCTCCTCTATTTATGCCTTAAAACCCTAACCCTTACTATTCCTCCCATCACTTATCACTAAAACCCTAAACCCCTCCTCCATATCACTCCATACCACTCCATATCACTCCATATCCCTTTTTCCTTCATCCCCAAAATAATACCCTAAAACCCTAGCCCCTCTCCCTCATTTTCATGGTTCATACCCTCCCACTAATTTTCATGTTTACCTAGTCCACCAAACACCCCATAAGATTACTTCCCCTTCCCTTATTCCTAATCACCCTTACTCACGCCCTCCATCCCTTTTCTAGGGGTACAAAACTTCAAAACTTAGCAAACATGGACAAGGAAGACCTTCTAGCAGTACTCAGGTAAAGAAATATGAGAAGGCCAAAGAGACTAGAGCCATTGAGGTGCCTGAAACCTACAAGACATACTAGAGGGGGACAAGAAAATTGTTTGCAAGTGATAGGCAAGTGTTTGCTCCACTTGGTGTGGAAGGGACCTTGCCTTCTTCATCAACTCATAGGCAAATGCTTGCTCCACAAGGTGTGGAAGGGGCTTTGCCTTCTTCATCAACACAGCAGGTACAAGTGCAAAAACTACATAAAGGGAAAGAAAATATGCTCTAGGAAAGTCTTGATGATGAGGAGGAGAGAGATTTTGATTTGATGGAGCATGATGAGCCAAAACAACATCATATTCATCATGGCATAGAGACAATTGACTTGGAGGCTCAGGATGAAGCAACAAAAGAAAACATCATCATACAGGAGAAAGAGGCTCAAATCCAAGCATTGATGGAAAACTTGGCGAGAGCCAAGTATGTCATCACATATCTGAAACAAGAGAACAAGCAGCTGAGTGATAAGTAGGTCCTCATGGAGCTGGAACTTCTCAAGGCAAAGAGACAAAGTGACAAGGGTAAATCAACAATGCAAGAGGAAGAAGCACCGGTCACTTTGACTTCAATTGAGAAGGAAATTGAGGGTGATAGAGAAATTTGGCTTGAAAGAGTCAATTTTCACTTAGAGAAGCTGCTACAAAGGGCCAATAGGGACAACCAGATCATCAGGCACATGGCCTACCACTACAGGACCCGGAACAAAATTTGCAATATAAGGGTTAAGCAGATGAAAGCAAGGCTAAGACGAGATCTCAAAGGAAAAAAGGAGGAGGATAGGCTTAGGTTGCTTGCTAAAGCTTCCTTGGCTCATCAAGATGCTTGATGATGGTGCTGCTCACCAATTTTGATCAAATTTGGAGGAATTTTTGCCTTTGGCAAATTTTGGAAATTTTAACACAGGAATTCTGGCTCTACGCGCAGTGCCAATGGTGCTGCACTTTTCCTAGGGAAACCCAATGGACAAATGGATTGCATTTTTGGATTCAGAGTGATGAGTACATGCACCCTATGAATTTTCTAAGATTTTGGAGCAGAACTGGTCTACCAAAAGGTCAAAAAACACCCCAAAAATGACCTTTCTGCCACTTTTTGGACACACAGAAGCAGTCTTTGGAGAATCAACTTTTGAGGGGTAAATTGAGCTTCAAATGAATAAATTTCAAATATTTTGAAAGTAGACTTGAAGAGATTTCCAATGAGCTATCATGAGCTCAATTTGGATTTCGGGAAGGCCTCCAAAAGGTACTTGAAATGTGGCGTTGCGCGTAGGACAAATTTTGCATAGGATTGCCATTTCATTGTGTTTTGACTGTGATCATGGATTTTCTCTCATGGAGGATGTTTTACTAATGTAAATGATGACTTGGATTGTAAATATGATGGATTATTAGTATTATAGGGTATATTCATTAGATTAAAAGTCATTTTGAGCACAAATGAATCAGTTTCCTCACTTTTAGAGGCAAGTTGTTAGGATGCTTAGATTCCAGCTTCTTGTTCAATGTTGGTTAGATTAGCTCCTCATCTTAGGGATTTAACCCCTGAGGATGGGAGGAGGTTGAAACAATGTCTATATCTGCTTCTTCTTTCTCATTGTAAAGGGTTGGATTCAGCTGGATGCTTAGGTTTTCAAAAGACATCATTTTGTATCAGTTTAGTAGGAGATTAATCAGAAATTGCAGCTATTTCTTTGGGATCCATGTGGTATGGTGTTTAGTTTCAGTTTCCTATATTGTGATAATATGTTTTAAATGTTTTGTGTGCTTCATTAATCATTTCATTGCTTCTAAGTGGATGTTTTCAAGTTGATAGGAAGAATCCATAACATTAATGCTCTGCTTTGGGAAAATATTCACCAGTTTATGTTTTCTATAGTTTAGGAAGGATCCATGATGATCACATGCTCTTCCTAGCTTCTCATCAGCCTTGAATCACCTCACCCATCAAACCCTAGAGTGCTAAGCCTTGTGCCTACCTTGCCCCATCGAACACCCTGCAATTTTGACCTAGTTTCCTTGCCCAAACTGTCTGGCTCCTCCTGATCCAGTAGAACACCTTCAAATCAAATCAAACCTTGTGCTACTATACCTAGGCTAATGCCATTTTCTTGATCCAGTCATATTGGCTGAAATCCTTACGAAGAGAGCCCTCTCCTGGCCTAGTAGGGCTAGCTACTTGGCTAAGCATGGTTTGTGGTTACACTGGCATTGCCTTCCTTTAGCCTCAGGTTCAATCCAAGTGATAACATAGTGGTGACCATACTGGGGATACAAGCGAAAGGTTTCGTATTCCCCGGCAAAGATCATCAAAGTTCAGATCTGATTGTTGATGGTGAAAAATGATTAGACACTGAGAGGCTGAAATCATTCACTTGGCGAATCTAAATCAGTTTTGAGATCAGATCCAAGGACTCCACTAGAGGATGAACCCGATCAGCAGAAACATGAAAGGACAATATGGAAAGATCAAGTATTCAAGTTGGCATTTCATCCAAGACATTATCTTATTTTTTATAAATTATTTCTTCTCTTTTCCCGAGAATGTCAAGAAGGCTTTACAAAGTATACTGTATTTGAGAAAATATCCTAGACCTGCATGTGATTCCTTCCCTTTGAAGATTGCGAATACAAAATATTTGCATGCCTTTGATCTTGATCAAGACCCTTCTTCTGAATCTTATGATGACCATCTTCAAACTGATGAGCCTCAAGAGATCAAGAATAATTCTATAGCTTCTGTATATATTCCTATACCTTGTAAAATTCCAGATAGATACAAGCCTCTGATTTTACCTCCTATATCCCATGATTTCCCTAAAAATCATTACCTATATCTACCAAGATTTGATGGTGAATGTGACAACATCACTGCTAAGAGACATGTACTGAATTTTGAGTTTTTTCTTGACCTTTTTGAAGTTGATGAAGAGGATGTCAGTATTAGGCGTTTTGCTCTTTCTTTGTAAGGAAAAGTCAAGAGTTGGTTCAAAACCCCGCCTGATGCGAGCATCTCAGATTTCTAGCAGTTCGTCAAATTTTTCCTCGATAAATGGGTGGTCAGACAGAACCCTTTCTTGATTCTAGAAGAGTATAACCATCTGAAAAGACAGCCAGGGGAGACAGTACAACAATTTTATGCCAGGTTTAACCAAGTCTATTTTTCCATGCTTGCTAATATAAGGCCTCCTCCTGGATCCGCTCTCTTACACTACCCGGAAGCCTTTGATTCATAATTGGAGTTTCAGCTAAGGGAAAGGAACCTTGCAACACTTGAAGAGATGAAAAACAATGCAGTAGATGTAGAGGCTAATCTACTGATCAGAAGGGCAAAGTTGAAGGAAGAAAAGATGAAGAACATAGATCCAGAGGAATCAACATCTATAGAGGTAAAGCTCGAAATTTTGGTAAGTGTAGTGGAAGAGATGATGCAAAATATCACCACAAGGAATGAGTATGATGTTTAAGACCATGGCTCGTTGATTGAAGAAAAGCAAGTGGCTGATCCAAAACATTTTCTTTCTTATCCTAGTTGTCATAGATCTAATAATGATTGTTTTATAGACCAGCTTGGAGAAGATAGATCTATTGATATGACTTGTATCCTTGATGATGTGTTTTATACTGATGATTTGCCTAAGTTTGATCAGCATGATGATGATTATGTTCTCAAAACAGAAGATAATCTTACAGACAAATCAACAACTGTTTTTTGGAAGGAGGAGCAGCTCGAATATAGTGATCAGCCAATGCATATCAACTATGGAAGTGAGGAGGAAAGTGCATAAAATTTTGAAGTAAGTGAAGGATCTTTGCCTTTTTGTTTTACTTTGTTTTAGTTCATCAGAGACAACTTTCGTGCAATCAGAAATCAACCATTGATAAGTTTTGATCTTGACCATCTAGAGGGCAATGAAATCCTTGTTCAAGACTTCTCATATCTAGATTTGCAGCCCCCAAATTCCATTGAATGTCAGGTTGCAGATGAAGACTTGGAAGCTGGAACATATGATCAAATGATGCAAGATGATTCCGTACCATTATGTTTTGAATCATTTTAGTTTTTGAAGGGAAATTTGCATAGTATATCTTCAATAAAGGATGAGCAGTCTGTAGAAAATCATGCAATCTCATTGGAACTAATAGAAAATGGGTTGCAACGGTCTTTTCAAGTTTTTCACGATCCAATAGATGATGTGTTGGATGATATCTATAGTCAAAGTCCTTCCCCATTAGCTAACTGCCAGCTTGAAAAAAGTATTGATACAAACTTGATCCAACAGCTGGTTTCTTTGTCATTTTTAGCAGGAGTCTCGTCACAAAACTCAGATGAAAGTTTTCATTCATGGTATGAGGAGAAGCAAAGTAACCCATTGGATGAGCTAAGTCCTAGTGCACATGAATTTCAAGATCCTTAAGAAGTATTTTTGGAGTCAGATAGAGAATCCATATTATTCAATCTGGGAAAATTTGGATCTGTTTACAAGTTTTCATGGGAGCTGCATTTTAGTAGTTCTCTCTTATTGCTCATAAGCCAACACTTGCGGAGGATTCAAATATCATCCAGAATGCTTAGTTTCATTGGTTGTTTCATTTCACTTAATCAGGTGAGGAATGGATCACTTAGAGTAGGGTGTGATTAATAAGCTCACAAAAGTGAGCATGGTTCAGTCAGTTTCAGAGTCAGTTTGTGTCGTCAAGTCGTCAGTTTTCAGTCATGCATTTCAGTTTGAGTTTTTGACCGTATTGGCCCACATGGTTAGGAACTTGGTCTACGGTGTTCTTGACACCTCCAAGGAGATTCCATCCCCAATAAGGCCAATTTTAGTGTCAGTCTTTGCAACCTTCCATCAGTGATCAAATATGCTCTTATAAAGTGGTCTTGGGGTGTCAAAGTCAAATTTTTGTCATTTCAGTGAGTCTTCAAGTAAAATTTGGTCACTAGGTATTAGGTCTAGGTTTGTTTTCACTCCTTCTAAAGTTTCCCCAATATTGGTCCATGTCACCATTCGGCTGAGTGTACCACGATTCAATGAATTTTCATCATTATTTCAGGTTCCAATGAGTCATTTTACACTTTGTTTGTGCTTCAGTTGTGCTTAGGTAAGGCTCATTTCCCTCTCCTAGGGTTTTAAAGGTAATTTTTCTTGGATGGTCAAATCATCAACAAAACTTGTATCCTGATGCTCACACACCTTCCCCTATCTTTAATATACCTTCTTAAACACTTCCCATTACTTATATCCCTCAAATTCATCATTTTCCCACAAACCCTAGCATATTGCTACAATTTGACACTTTTCTAGGCTAGGCCCAGATTTTTCCCTTTTGGACCCCTTCCCCTCACTCAATCCTTGAAATTCCACTTTCCCC
Organism: Pinus tabuliformis; assembly: GCA_031772625.1. Classification (NCBI taxonomy): domain Eukaryota; kingdom Viridiplantae; phylum Streptophyta; class Pinopsida; order Pinales; family Pinaceae; genus Pinus; species Pinus tabuliformis. Next base: position 1,126,832,453 of record CM062818.1, on the reverse strand, counting down.
TGCTTTCTAACATCCCTCCCTACTTCCCAAAATTTTCTCAATAATTTAGAAGACCCTCATCCCCTTCATTTCCCTTCATTTCTACAAATCCCCTGTTCCACACATCGGGATAGGCTTTATTCAAATGATGTTTCTGAGCACAAAACGATGAATTTGACAAAAGTGAGAGAGGTTTTTGTCCATAATAGATCCAAGAAGGAAAAAATCCTTCAGTTTTTACATAGGTCTCATGGTTTGGGAGAAATGTCCAAACAATCATTTTCCACAAGAGAGTTGCTGCATTTATGGAGTGACCTTGGTAAAATCAAGCTTACTCCTAGCTGAAGTGTCCAAATGACTTGCTCGACGAGTCAAATGATAACTAGACAAAGATCTAGTTCTAGTGAGCTATCATGCACTCAATTTGGAGTTGAGGAAGACCTCCAAAAGTTGACTGCAACAACACTCTGCATTTTGGTAGCCTCATTTTGCACATTTTGACCAGTCTTGGGAGATTGCACTTGTGACAGAGCACATGAGATCAAAATTGAAAAATTCAAGATGTTCTGGAAATCATACAGGAATAGCTTTCCAATGAGCTATCATCGGCTCAATTTGGACATCGGGAAGGTAGTCAAAAGTCAGCTTTAATAGGCGTTGTGCGTAGAGGTCGAAGCGCTGCGCATAGGGACAGAGCGCTGTGCGTAGGTCCAGCAAGGGCCAAAACGACCTCCTGCCACCAAAAAGACACGAAAATGTTCCCTTTCCCCTCAAAAAATTAAGTGTTGTCCTTGAACTTCACCAAAACGACCTCCTGCCACCAAAAAAACACGAAAATGTTCCCTTTCCCCTAAAAAAATTAAGTGTTGTCCTTGAACTTCATCATTGGCTTTCAATTAATGCATTTGAAGATAATTTGCCAAGCTAAACGTGAAACCCTAGAATCTCCTCTATTTATGCCTTAAAACCCTAACCCTTGCTATTCCTCCCATCAATTATCACTAAAACCCTAAACCCCTCCTCAATATCACTCGATACTACTCCATATCACTCCATATCCATTTTTCCTTCATCCCCAAAACAATACCCTAAAACCCTAGCCCCTCTCCCTCATTTTCATGGTTCATACCCTCCCACTAATTTTCATGTTTACCTAGTCCACCAAATACCCCACATGATTACTTCCCCTTAACTTATTCCTAATCACCCTTACTCAACCCCTCCATCCCTTTTCTAGGGGTACACAACTTCAAAACTTAGCAAACATGGACAAGGAAGACCTTCTAGCAGTACTCAGGTAAAGAAAGATGAGAAGGCCAAAGAGACTAGAGCCATTGAGGTGCCTGAAACCTACAAGAAATACTAGAGGGGGAAAATAAAATTGTTTGCAACTAATAGGAAAGTGTTTTCTCCACTTGGTGTGGAAGGGACCTTGCCTTCTTCATCAACTCATAGGCAAATTCTTGCTCCACAGGGTGTGGAAGGGGCTTTGCCTTCTTCATCAACACAATAGGTATAGGTGCAGCAGCTGCATAAAGGGAAAGAAAAGATGCTGGAGGAAAGTATTAATGATGAGGAGGAGAGAGATTTGATTTGATGGAGCATGATGAGCCATAACAACATCATATTCATCATGGCATAGAGACAATTGACTTGGAGGCTCAGGATGAAGCAACCAAAGAAAACATCATCATACAGGAGAAAGAGGCTCAAATCCAAGCATTGATGGACAACTTGGTGAGAGACAAGTATGTCATTACATATATGAAACAATAGAACAAACATATGAGTGATAAGTAGGTCCTCATGGAGCTGGAACTTCTCAAGGCAAAGAGACAAAGTGACAAGGGTAAATTAGCAATGCAAGAGGAAGAAGCACCAGTCACTTTGACTTCAATTGAGAAGGAAATTGAGGGTGATAGAGAAATTTGGCTTGAAAGAGTCAATTTTCACTTAGAGAAGCTGATACAAAGGTCCAATAGGGACAACCAAATCATCAAGCACATGGCCTACCACTATAAGACCCGGAACAAAATTTGCAATATAAGGGTTAAGCAGATGAAAGCAAGGTTGAGACGGGCTCTCAAAGGAAAAAAGGAGGAGGATAGGCTTAGGTTGCTTGCTAAAGCTTCCTTGGCTCATCAAGATGCTTGATGATGGTGTTTCTCACCAATTTTGATCAAATTTGGAGGAATTTTTGCCTTTGGAAAATTCTGGAAATTTTAACACAGGAATTCAGGCTCTACACAGTGCTGCGCTTTTCCTAGGGACACCCAATGGACAAATGGCTTGCATTTTTGGATTCAGAGTGATGAGTACATGCACCCTATGCATTTTCTAAGCTTTTGGAGCAAAAATGGTCTACCAAAAGGTCAAAAAACACCCCAAAAATGACCTTTCTGCCACTTTTTGGACACACAGAAGCAGTCTTGGGAGAATCAACTTTTGAAGGGTCAAATGAGATTAAAATAAAGAAATTCTAGATTTTATGGAAAGTAGACTTTAAGATATTTATAATGAGCTATCATGAGCTCAATTTGGATGTCGGGAAGGCCTCCAAAAGGTACCTGAAAGTGGCGTTGTGTGTAGGGCCAGTGGTGCTGCGCGTAGGACAAATTTTGCACAGGATTGCCATTTCACTATGTTTTGACTCTGATCATGGATTTTATCTCATGGAAGATGTTTTAATAATGTAAATTATGACTTGGCTTGTAAATAGGATGGATAATTAGTAGTAGAGGGTAGATTCATTAGATTAAAAGTCATTTTGAGCACAAATGAATCAGTTTCCTCACTTTTAGAGGCAAGTTGTTAGGATGCCTAGATTCCAGTTTCTTGTTCAGTGTTGGTTAGATTAGCTCCTCATCTTAGGGATTCGACCCTTGAGGATGGGAGGAGGTTGAAACAATGTCTATATCTTCTTCTTCTTTCTCATTGTAAAGGGTTGGACTCAGCTGGATGCTTAGGTTTTGAAAAGACATCATTTTGTATCAGTTTAGCAGGAGATTAATAAGAAATTGCAGCTATTTCTTTGGGATCCATGTGGTATGGTGTTTAGTTTCAGTTTCCTCTCTTGTGATCATATGTTTTAAATGTTTTGTGTACTTCATTAATCATTTCATTGCTTCTAAGTGGATGTTTTCAAGTTGATAGGCAGAATCCATAACATTAATGCTCTGCTTTGGGAAAATATTCACCAGTTTATGTTTTCTACAGTTTAGGAAGGATCCATGATGATCACATGCTCTTCCTAGCTTCTCATCAGTCTTGAATCACCTCACCCATCAAACCCTAGAGTGATAAGCTTCATACCTACCTTGCCCCATCGAACACCCTACAATTTTGACCTAATTTCCTTGCCCAAACTATCCAGCTCCTCCTGATCTAGCAAAACCCCTTCAAATCAAATCAAACCTTGTGCTACTATACCTAGCCTAATATTATTTTCCTGATCTAGTCATCTTGGCTGAGATCCTTATGGAGAGAGCCCTCTCCTGGCCTAGTAGTGCTAGCTAATTGGCTAAGCATGGTTTCTGGTTACCCTGGCATTGCCTTCCTTTAGCCTGAGGTTCAATCCAAGTGATAACAACCACAAAACCACTTTCAAGCCTAGAAGCTAGCCCTCCTAAACTTAGGGAGGGATCTCTCTGTTAGATTTAGCTTTGTTTTACTTATAATTTTTAGGCTAGATGTGAAAGTTCAAGGTTTGATTTTTGAATTGATTGTTTGGTTGATAATGTAAGAAGGGACCATTGGGCAATGGAGTTAATTTTCTTTAGGTGGATGTTTTCAGCATTGACAGATGAGTTTAATAGGGCAAGGTGGGCAGATTCATTAGATCTTATATGCTTGATGAGATGGGGAAGAAGAAATGACTAAGTATCCATTAAACATAAAGAAATTAAGAATTCTATTGCTTAACTTCAGTTGGAAACATCGAAATTGTTCAAAAGACAGAATTGAGTGTATTTAAACAAATTCAGATTCTTTATTTTCTTAAAAAAAAGACTAGAAACACATGTGAAATTTCAGAGAAAGGAAAACATAATAAAAAGAGAGAATATCACTTCACCAAAAAAATATGACACAAGAATCCTGAAAAGATTTTGTATTACTGAAAATTTTTCCACTGGAACTTATGGAGTAACTTTACATCAATAATCCTTTTTTTCCATACAAAAATCAACACACTCTAAGTCCTATTACAACATATTTATAGAATTTCTGCTAAACTATCTTCAGATTCCAAAAAAGGAACTGATTACAAAATATTCTCTAACAATTTCTAGAAAAATCTAAATAATAAACTAAAAATAACATAATATCTCCAAATTATTTGCTGGAAATATTGAACTGTTTGCAAGTATCTTGCATTGAAATATGGAATTGGTTCACTGGCTGCTGGAAATTTGCAAAAATGATCCTCAATCTGCTGATCTTTTTCTAGTAAATGTTTTAGATCTTCAATCCGTTGATCTTCTGCTGCTAAATGTCTTACACTGATCTTCATACCCTTGAAATTTGGAAAAATGTTGAAACTGTCTTCACAAAATCAGCTAATTGCCCTCTTAAATATGATTGCTCTGCCTTTGAGTTCTATTTCTGTCATTTTTTCCTTTCATCATCTTTTGAATACTTCCTTATTGTCACAAAATATTTGGGGAAAAATATATATTTTAAATAATATTTCCAAATATTTTGATTAAACCCTTAAATGAATTTCATAATTAAAATTTCAAACATATTTGTTTGCATGATTTAATAAACCATCTTGTAAATCCATGCCTTGTTTTCTAAATCCATGTGTTGTTATGTCTTCCCATGGATTTCCAAAACCATGTGTTGTTTTGTAAATCCATGGCTTGTTTTCTCTTCCCATGGATTTTGGAAAACCATGTGTTGTTTTATCTTCTCTGTGAAAACTCATTTTTTACTCATCCTCTATTTACTTTCACCTGTAATCTCAATTCAATTCAAATTTTTAGCCTCATTTACCTCAACTTCATTCTACATGAGTATCGTTTTCACTCAGCCTCCCATTCATAAAAATATTTCATAAATTCCATCCTTTGCTCGCCTCCCATCCATAAAAATATTTCATCACTGTATGAAATATATCTTTGATATATTCTCCCACCACAATTTATAAATGTATCTCCGCCATAATTTAAATAAATAGGAATACTCAGAGGGCGCATCCATGGTAAATGGTTTTGGTGGTGGGCATAGCGGGGGTGAAGCAGAGGGTGACAAGGGTAAAATGATTTAATGTTCCCATATCTCGAGGTATGAGAAGAGTAGGGTGATTTAATATTTAAGAGGTTTGGCATATATAGTTTATAGATTTTATTATTTTTAATTAATTTTGATAATTCAAATAAATATTTTCACACTTAGGTCTTTTTCTTTTGTTTTATGGTGCATACTTCAACTTGCTCTTTCTTTTGATATGAATGTCGGTTTGAAGCACCAAATATACCATTGGAAAACTGCTTCTGAGTACTTTACCATAAAAACACTTGTAACATGCTCTGAATCAGACTTTATATGCAAAAAATATCCCAAACATCCATACTTTGTCTTGGCCACCAAACTTCAAAAACTAAATGGCTCCTTGGACAAGTGACCTTTAGGCTATGAAACCTAGTGATTCATAGGCTAAAATTTACCAACAGATTCCCAAAATAGATAACTGCATAAAAAAATTACCTATATTACAGGACACTGACACGTCTAATGCAAGCAATCAAATAAGATTAGAAATCAATTGCATATAGTGCAAGCAATCAAATATAATAATAAATCAACATCTACATTGAAGTTAATGCATCTAGTGCAAACAATCAAATATAATTAAAAATAAACATCTGCACTGAAATCAATGCATTTAGTGAAAGCAATAAGACATGATTATACATATTCATCTATATTGAAATCAATGCATCTAGTGCAAGAAATATTCTTCCTTTTCTCCCCCCTCCATCTTTTTTTTTTAATTAATGTACATCCTCAAGAGTAACAACATCTAATCCATCTAATGCAAGAAATCAAATAGGATTAGAAAACAAAATCTACACTGAATCAATGCATCTAATGCAAGCAATCAAATAATATTATAAATCAACACCTACATTGAAATCAATGCATCTAGTGCAAACAATCAAATGGGATTAGAAATCAACATCTACACTGAAATCAATGCATCTAGTGTAAGCAACCAAATAGGATTATAAATCACCATCTACATTGAAATCATTGCATCTAGAGAAAGCAATCAAATAGGATTATAAATTAACTACATATAGTGAAAACAATCAAATATAATTAGAAACCAACATCTACACTAAAATCAGTACATGTAGTGCAATCAATCAAATAAAATTAGAAATCAACATCTACAATTAAATCAATGCATCTAGTGCAAGCAATCAAATAGGATTATAAAACTTCATCTAATTTGAAATCAATGCATCTAGTGCAAGAAATATTCTCCCCTCTCTCCCCCTCCATATATATCTATATCTCCCTCCATCTCTCCTTCCTTGTCTCTCTATCTCACCCCCCCAAACACACACACACTCTCTCTCCATATCTCTCTATCTCTCCCTCCCTTCCTACCTCTCTCTATCTCTCTCTTCTTCCCTATCTTCACCTCCCATCTATATCTCTATCTCCCTCTACCTCTCCTTTGTCTCCCTATATCCCCAAGTATACACACTCTTTCTCCATATATATCTATCTCTCCCTCCCTCTTCCTCTTCCTATCCTTCTCCCTCTCCCTCTTTATTCCCCTTCTCTCCCCCTTCTATCTTTGTTCCCTCCTGCTTTCCTCTCTCCCTCTCTCTTTATCTCCATTATCACTCCCTCTCTCTCCACCTTTCTCTCTCTACATCCTTCTTCTTACCCCCCTCTCTCCCCCTCCAACTCCATCACTCTCCCTCCCTCTCTCCTTCTCTCCCTCATGTCATCTCTCTCTTCCTTGCTCTCTCTCCCTTTCTCTCCCACCTCCCTTTGTATCCCCCCCTATCTCTCTCTCTCTCTCTCTCTCTATTCACCCTCCAACTCTATCACTATCTCCCTACCTCTCTCCTTCTCTCCCCCTTTCCTTCCATCTCTAGTTCTTTGTCTCTCTATCTCACCCCAAAACATACAAACTCTCTCTCCATCTCTCCCTTGTCACTCCATCTTTCTCTCCACTCTCTCTATGTATTTCTTCTTTACTCCATCTCTGCCTTCCCCCAACTCCATCTCTTTGTACCTCCCACTCAGTCCCTCCCTATGGTGTAGGTAAATTCTAAGTGCAAACACGAACAATTCCTCTAGCCCGAGAGAGTGAGCCTAGCCACAAACAAACAATCTATGGAAGATCTCCTTAAGCTAGAATCAAATAAGAGGGCCTACCTCTTAGTACTCTATTCCGTTTGGTGACGATCTTGCTTCCTTGCTCCAACTATCTTTCATTTCCTTCCTTTGAACACCTGAAACAAGTAAACAACAACAAAAAATAAATGTGATAACACACAAATTGCATTCAGCCTACTTAATAAGTCAAGAAACATTAAGCCATAAATATGTGGGATGACATTTCATGTAGGAAATCAATTGATAGTTGCATCTATATTAGTTCAAGAAGAGATTACAACTGATATCTTGACGTTGCTGTTCTCCTCTAATAGATCCGAGTTCCCACACACTTCTGCTAACATCTCATGGATAGCCCCAAAAAAGGTAGTCTCAAGGCTCTTCCCTTTAGTCTTCACACCAAACCAAACTCACAATTCTCCCTTAAACACAAATTAGAGAGCTATAAACTATGGGTAACTTGCTGATTACTCCAAAACCAAAACTTTAGCTAGAACTTAATTAGAACTAACTTATGCTTGGGAAGAAGAGAGGTTTATATAGCTTGGATGGATAGGAGATGGTTTCTCTTCTCACGGGAGAAAGCCTTATCTATTGGATTAGTTCCATCCTAATAGGGGTAAGGAGCCCAAACTGACCTTCTCGACTCCATCCGGCCTAACCATTTACCCGACTTCCATTACAAAGCTTCTATAGATGGAAGCTTCAGCTCCATATTTAGAAACTTTCCAAAAGAGGATTGGCGCGACTGAGAAAAGGCTCAGTCAATCTGATCAGTGCTAGGGACAATTGTGATCCATGCATATCAGTGCAAGGAGGACACAACTCACTAGTGCCGGTCTTGTAAACTGGGATAAAAAAAAGATTTTTGGGAAATGATGCAAAAGGAAATTGTTTTTCTCATGAAGAGGGACACAATCAGAGTTTCTTCATGATAGGAAATCATGTAGGGTACACTGTAGAGGTCCTCCAAGATCATAGGCGGGGAGTACAGGGATAGTGAGAAAATGTTGTGTAACAAATGCCCCCTAAAGCATGAAGGCTGAGCTAGAGTGAGGGGTGAAATGCTTTACAAGTGGAAGCAGGGAACCAGAGTTCGTCATCGAAAAACCTGCAAGCAAGCATAGAGACATATACATCAATGAAAACTCTGAATAATAATACATGAATTGTGTTATGGACGCAACCATCCAAAGAATGATCATGTGAATGGATCTAAGCCATGGGCGCAACCATCCAGCAGAAAGGATCATAACGAAACCAAGGTATTGTCACAACCATCCAATATTGAGAAGGATCACATATAACAACTCATGGTATGGTCGTAGCCATCCATCTGAAAGAGACATGTATATTAACATGACCATGTCACATCGCCTCACAACTTGGACTTGTGTAATATTAGCCCAGGATCTTGCCCTCCAAATGACTCGATCAAAGTACAAATCCTAACATGTGAATGAATGTGTTGAAGTCGAACATGCTAAGAAGTCGCTTGATTACTGGTTAATGATGTGAACCATTAACAAATGTAAGAGAAACCACCAATAATGAAAATGGAACTCAAGGTACTGGCAGCACAGTTCATGGAATGTGAATAAAGGAACTGATGTTGAACATCCGTGAAATCACCTGATCGAAAGCCAATGATGTGAACTTGTTGTTGAGTGCGAAGAAATTGCCATTAGGGCATGCAAGCTCTATGGTACTGGAAGGGAGTCTCTCAGCCAACCTCCTGGATAATGAGCTGAAGTCAATAGAAAGTGACTGTGTCGAAGGAGGGCCATGATGTATCCTATATCATCGACATGAGACAAAGGGATGAAAATTATGTCAGATAATACAAAGAATCAGGAGTAAGTGTAACTATAGAGGGTCTAACTCTTCAAAATATTGGCGACACGATTCTAGAGCTTGGCAGCGTTTGGATCCATAGGATCAGTGGTCATGATGACGTGGCAAAGATCAAATGGAAGGAAAAAATGAATGTCCCAATCTAGGAAGGCTAATGATGACAGGAGGATATCCCAACTCGACACGAAATAGAAAGTGTCATGTTAAGGAGTGAGCTGCTGACACGACTGATAAAATTTCCAATTTTCCCCCACCATTTCTGGCAGGTACCCCAATTATTTTTTATCGCAAGCTTGAAGGGGATAACATGTGCTTGCACTGTAAGTTCATCCTTCGGACAAATCCAACCTAGTAAGTTTAACGAGCCCTAGGAAGGAGAAACTCACATTCGTTATGGCGACGGATCCAATGTCATTTAATGTTTTAACGAGTCCGACAAAGGGGTAACTCAGTATCTTTTTCATGTTTAGAGAGTTTGAAAAAGACACAAAAAATAAAATTCCACATGGTCCTTTTTCATACATTTGTGTCTCTCGAGCCCGAAAAGGTAGAAACAATACTTGAGAGAACTGCTTGACCATTTTAGTCAAGGAGTTACTTTTTTGTAAGTAGTGCATCCTAACCTGAAAAGGGGTAAATGTATACTAGGTGCACGATGTTTTTAAGCCTTTAACAAGTTCAAAACAACAAGATCTTGACAATCTTTTCGTGTTTAAAGAGTCGAAAAAGAGCTTGAAAGTAGATCCCCCATTTTATTCTCTTTTACGAGACAAAAAGGGAAAAATACTTGGCGATATTTTCATTTGAGATTTTCGAGTTGAGAAAAGAGCTGAAACATGACTCCAGTACCATCATCGACAATCCATCACCTATCGATGCATAAGAAAGGTAAAGGCATTATCCAGTTTTGAGGCAAAATAGGTCAAAAATACTAAAAAACCCTAATATTTCATGAAAAAATGAATAAAATGGGGCAAAATTAATTATCTTTTACCATTTACCATTTTACCTTTGTGTGAAGAGCTTTTTACCCACTTGTGCCCTAATTCTTCCAGAGCATATTACAGGAGATTTGGGAGGTCATTCACCGAGCCATCAGTTGTAGGTAAGAGCCAAGACCTTAAGCTACATTTTCATACTATTTTTTCCCATTTTTATCCATATTTGGATTTTATGGGGAGCTTTTGGTAAAAAAATTTTGCCCTCGGTTGGCATGATTTCCGAGCACGAAATCACACCGATCGGGGGTGGTTAAAACTTCCAAATGCACCATCAGCACCACCATTTTTAAAACAGTCGTGCCCGTGCTGTGATAATTTTTTTTTACATGTTTCTTGCTCAATTCAACTGTTTGAACCCAAATTTTTCTGGCCAAGGATGATCATTGACTTGATTACATGGTTTTTGCAGGAAGAAATTGTGAAAAATGGTAGATTGGAAAGAACGTGAGCATGAGAATATTGATACTCAAGCAATAGCTGATCTAAATTTCTTGGAGGCTTTGAGGAGCTGTGGGCTCCTCAATTCTTTCTTACACCAGGCATACAGGCCCAACTTGAGTTTCTACGATACCTGATTAGTCTTTGGGACATAAATCAGGAAATTTTCATTATCGGTGTCCAAGAGTTGGAGTTGGAGACTTCAAACATTTATTTCATCATAGGACTATCCCGGATAGGGGAACCAGTCAACCTATATGGGTTGAGGCTGATTGCGGAAAGCATGACTATGCTACTTGTCGAACATTGCCCAGAATCTCTCAAATCCAAAAGTGGCAAGATCGAGATCATGATTGTTCAAGATCTTGTGTTGAGAGAGATATCGTTGACCATCAACAGAGTGGCTGAGTCCCAAGCGCCGCATGAGACCAAAAAGTCAAAATTCCAGTACGATATTGACTGCACGATTCCCACCATATTTAACTGGGTGGAAGTAATGAAAATCAACATGATGCGCCAGCTATCAAAAGATAAGGTGAGACACCTGAAGCAATTTTTCTTTGGATCTGTGCTAGTGACCTTTTTCTTGGAGCGAGTTCCATTGTTCTAATACCAGTTGACTGAGGTAGATTTGATGATGCCTCGAGACCCTTGGATGGTCTATTGGAGCGTTTTGATGCCCAGGGTCACGGGGGGCCAATAGACGTCCTACAAGCCTGCCTTTTTCTCATGGCTATGGCGACAACTGATCGTAGTGGAGGATTGGCCTTACAGCAGTACTGAATTCCGCAAAGATCCGAATATGCCACTCCCAGAAGGGAGTATTTTGATGATGGAGGTAATTTTTTTTATTTTTTTTTAGTTTTTTGATGCTTTTTACTATTTTTTGAAATATATGTGTTCATGACATTTCGATTTTATGAACATAGATGTTGGACCAGAATGTCCTACTGGGATGTCCCTGATTTCCAGGCGCGTCGCTCGACAGTTTGAGGTCACTCCTTATCAGGAGGGAAGTGACAACAAGGAGGAGATTGCGCGGAATCTCAAGGTTTTGACCCATGGGATCCCATAGTATGCTCGGATGGGTGATGTCCCACACCAGTACCAGAGGCATACAGTGGGGGTGTCAGACTGGATCGACCGACTACTGACTCACGTAGTCCGAGCAGTTACATGCTACCATGAGAATCATGCTGTTTAGTGCATAGGTATAGCAGTCCATATTTTTTAGGCTTGCGAGCCACAGATGTATAAGGCCTGCGAGCCACCGATGTATTTAAAACACACATATTATTTTTTGAGGTTTTGATGTATGAAAAACATTACCGTCACACATCCACACACACACACACATATATATGTTGTACTTCTTTGCTTACTATGGTACAAATTTTTTTGTTTTCGAGTTGTTACATGTTTCACAAATGTCTATCCAGCACATAATTAGCTAATGCATCTGTTAATGTATTCATGTGTCGAGGAATATGATGATATGTAATGTAATTGAAATTTCTCTCTAGCAGACGAATACATAGATACATTCTCAATATCTGAGGGTTTCTCGCAGAATATTGCCTATTGAGTTGAAGAACAACAAGTTGTGAATCAATGTTGACAACCAAGTCCCGGATGCCAAGAGCAATAGCTTTTGACAATATTTTGATAACCGTTCTATACTCAGCGATGTTATTAGTTGTTCGACCTAGACATATACCTTGAAGATCAATCAAATCACCTTGGGGGTCATATATGGCCCATGCCGTGGATGATAGATTCCGGGTACTAGGACAAGCACCATCAGCGAAACCGACGTGATGGGACACCAAAATTTGCAAAGCAGGGAAAAACATAATAAGCAGAGAAGCTTCTTGCAAAATAACACACCAAACCACACTGAAAAAAATGAATGACACACTATTGTACAAAAGTAACCATGCAAGATGGCCTAAGCATAGTACTTTTTGAGAGAGTTCATGCTCGGACTCGGGTAATCAATCAACACAGATAAACACTGAAATTTTATCATTTGACATGACGAGTAAGCATCAAATCGACCAAATAATAGAGTAGAACTCATATAAGGCTGTGCCCCCATGCCCCCTAGGCGAGGGAGGGTTACGAGTCAGATGAAAACCCCATTGCAAAAATGGGCAATCGGTAAAAACTTCAGGAGGGAGAAAAAACCTGAATCCATAAAGAGATAAAGGTGCACTTAGTTGAAAGATCTTGACAATGTCAGGTGAAATTGACATGTCAATAGGAAACAGAGAAGAGAACTTCTTAAGACACATAGACATGACCGTCGAGCCATAACCAAGCCACAGGGAATGAGAATATGCATCGAGAGATGTCCTCGACACAAGAATATCAAAGGATACAAAACTTGAGGTTGAAACAATTTCCACATAATTGATTTGGGTTGAACTTAGTGGCATAACCTCACCCCACATATCAATAAGATCCGGTGAAGGTATGACCCAAGGATCAGATTTGACCGAGATCATGTTGACATAGGCAACATGAGGAGGTGGGAGTGGAAAAATTCCCATTAAATTAGGATCTTTAAAAAGCCCTACCCCCTCACTCTCATAAGGAACACCGGTGTGCTTGACATATAGAACATTGCCATCTAAGGAGGAAGAGGCAAAGAAGGATAGTTGGTCGAATGTGACTATCTTCCCTTGATGGGGAAAATGAATCATGCGGAATAGGGAGGAGGCTCCAACATGCATGGCATGGGTCTAAATCTGTCCAAGTAGAATATTATAATTGAGATTAGCGTCAACGATCTCTACTTCAACGTGTACTATCTTTCCCTCCAAAGTAATGGCAAGGTTGGGTAATACATTGAATGGTCACAAATCGCACTCGTCGAAAGCTTCTAAAGTGTTAGGGGACTGGTTTTGAGTACGAGAACCGATCACCTTGCAACAAGCGACTGACATGATGCAGGTAGAGGTACCTTCATCAATGACGGTCCTATGAATGGTTTTCTCATTGATGATTACCTGAATGAGAAAGGCAATCTGATGAGGAAGACACGGAACATGGTTTTCTAGATCAAAACATATAAGATTGGAATCAACAGGATCAATACCCCCAATAGCCAATAGTAATGATTTCCATTGAGATGGGAAGCTTTGAAGTACCTCAAGAGCAGACATAGCTGATGGCACTTGAGCCAAATCCTCAATAATATTATAGTGCTGAGCGGCGCAAGCGTTGGGATTGTACGAGGACTTTCGTAGCACACCTTAAGAAGGTGGTCGAATGATGGAATCAGGGTTAGGTCGCTCTATATGAAGAGGACCAGAACTTGATGGGGTAGAAGAAGAAGGGGAAACTTCTTTTTCTTTCCCTGCTGTCGGGGTAGGAGTTTGATAATCTTTTGATCTAGTAGCCACATTGATGGGTGTACTCATCATGAACACTTGTGAACCTGAGGAAGCAGACGATTGAGGTTGGTCTACCATTTGGGTTTGCTGGGACGGAAACAACTCTTTTAGGATAGCTAGGGTCCCTTTGAGAAAATAACTAACTTTAGATCGTATGGGACAATCCTTAGTATAGTGATCCTCCTCACAAATGAGGCACGAATACTTAGGCTTCCGTTGAGAAGCAGCACTAGCAGACGACTTAAGAGGACCCTGTTTTGGGGCATCGAATTTACCCTTTCCTTTGCCTTTCTTCTTATCTTTCGAGGATTTGTCTGCTATGGTAGACTGAACAACATGGACCTCTGAGGTTTTACCAAGGCCAGGCAGATTACGAGAAGAACCATTGGAAGTAGTGTTGGAGACCGACTTCTATTTGGAAGTAGATTTTGCAGGGGTTTGTGTCACTGAACCACTTACTCCATCAATAGGAGGTGTAGCGGGAGACTTAGATGACAACATATCAAATGATGGTCTGGGCGCATTAGGTAACACGTCATATAACGTGCCAAACTGTGAATAGACACGGTCTAGATATTGGGCACGCGCGATAGCTTGTTCCTCGGTGACACATGCTCCCATAGCTATGATTTTGTTGATGAAGGATTTGGTGAACCATTCAGTCAACAACTGATCAACAATCTCAAACTTAATCAGGTGACGCCGACACCTCCATTCATGGATATGATCAGAGATGTGGGTTGTAGTGGCTTACTTGAGCGACGTTAGCCGATGGGTGCTAGTTTCATAGCGAACTAGCAGTTGGAAATGTGTGAGAAAGGCCATGGCGAGAGTGTTACAGTCATGATAGGCATTTCGAGGTAGCTCTATATACCACTTAGATGCAACACCTGTAAGAGTTCGTTGGAAAATATGAAGATGAATGGAATCATCAACGTAAGAATTCGAGGAGCACTAGAGGTGATATGTCATCACATGGGATTGTGGATCCTCTTTTGCTTTTCCTTCAAACTTTGGACAATCACTCAGAATCTTGGAAGGGGACGGAGTCCAATATGGCGAATGAATAATTAGATCATTCATGAGTCGAGACACATCTGGCAACTCTAGTGTAGCCAAGAACGAAAATTGAGTATTAAAAGGAATTGGAGGTCGATAAGTGGGTCCAACTGGAGGAGCCCATCCTTGCTGGTAAGGATTCTGTCCCCATAGTGGAGGGTTTTGTCCATAGGGAATTTTAGTTTTCCCCCACTATAGGTTACCTTTCCCATAGGGTGGATTTTAACCTTGAAGGTCTTGAAACTCTCTAGCCATAGGTTGTTGATAAGCAACATATGGGTTAAAAGGCTGTTGAACTTGTTGACCTTGGACATATGGATTTTTCACATGCTGTCCTTGGACATATGGGTTCTAAACCTATTGCACCTGGACATAAGGATTTAAGACCTACTACCCTTGGACATAAGGATTTTTCACTTTCTACCCTTGGACATTAGGATTTTGGGCCTGCTATTGCAAGACTTGACCCTGACCTTGTCCTTGCAAGGGTTGCCCCTGTTGATATGAGTACAAGGGTTGCTGTTACCTGGGTTGATCCTGCTATTGCAAGGGTTGACCTTGAAACTGTAAAGGCTATCCCTATGGCTGCAGAAATTGGCCTTGCAAAGACATAGGCTGGGAGGTTTGGTGAACATACTGCATCTGCAACTGCATGGTTTGCTGCAAATGTTGCAAGGGTTGACCCTGCGACTGTTGTAGTTATCCTTGCTACGGAATCACCTACCCTTACTGCTGCATGGATGGCCCTTGCTACAAAAAAGGTTGCCCTTGTTGTTGCAGAGGCTGTCCTTGCTGCTGCAAGGGTACTTGAATAGGTCTTAGATTGATACCTTGAAAATTTCTGAACTGTATTTGGCCATAGCCACTGGGAATGGTGGATGGACTAGGCTGAACATACTATCCAGGGTGAAGGACGTAAGATAGATTGACCATTCCTTGGGAACCACATGGAAAATAAGGAGTTTGGTACTAAACTTGAGGCTCATTAGGCTGCTGATACTAGAAATTTCTTGACCTAGATGGACCAATAGGATTTTGGACCTATTGGTATTGGACATTGCTTGATCCAGCAGGGCTAGCAGGGTGTTGAATAGCATCAGAGGAAGGCTGGTTCATCCCAACCATGTGAGCTTGTGACCCCCTCAGGTTGGTTGTGCCTGACACCATAGAAACATTCAGATGCTTCCCCCGAGTCGACAAAGCCTATCCACTTACTGGAGGGATTGATGAACAGAGAGAGACATGACTCAAGACCGTTAGTTGAACCGAACATGTTACTTGAACCGACGAGACAAGAGGGTTCAAAATGGTGGGTCACACGAGGACTAAAGTAACTGCATAAATCACCGTCTGTTGGGAGGTCGGGTTCTGAATGAACGAACCTATGGTAGGCATAGCACCAGATGACCAAATAAGGTAATGATAAAGTGATGAGGCACTAGGTGTACTTGAGACCAACTATGCTAAAGTCACATAATTATGTGGAAAATATCGATAAACATCGATGGGAATGCTTCTCGTGTAGGGGAAACCTTTAGGCGAAAAAGGATATTCTTCCTCTTCGACAGTGTGTGGAGTGGAGACGTCCGAGTGACTTGGAGAGGAGACTGGAATTTCGCCTTGGAATTCCATAGGTGGAAACAAGTGATGACGAACGATTGAAGATGTTCGAGGGGATAATTCTAAAGGAATACCCAGCTGATCATACAGACTATACGGACGCTGCGGTGATATCACAATAGGATCAAACAAAGGATTCAGAGGATAAACAACCAGTCCAAGATGACCTTCAGTAGTCGACGAACTCTCAGGAGTCTAGACAGGATTGTACAAAGATTCCAGGCCAATATCAGAAAGTGACCCAGTATTTGAGGGAGGTGGAGGATGAGATGACAAAGGTTGAATGCTCAGAACAATTCCAAGTTCAATGCCATGGTCCTCAAGTGACTACGGTAATTTAGGAAATGTCTCCTCAGACAATCTTTCAAATAGAGGAGAGGAAGAGGAACTAGGTGAACCAGAAGGTTCATCCACGATGACTTCGTCTCAATTAACAGGAAAAGAGGGATAAATTTCAAGGCTTTAAAATTTAATTTAAGGAATACTCATGACTTGGTCTAGAAAATACTAACAAGGATGTTATGAGATCATGGGAAATGATTTCTTAAAACACATAAACAAACTGGTGCTCTTTCACGTTTTAAGAGTTGATAAAGAAACAAAGATGACTCTATCACTTTTGGTTTGAAACGATCTCGAAAGGACATGCGCTTAGATGATCTTTTAAGTTTAATGAGTCAAAAATATCAAATGACTACTCAAGATGATCTAGGTAAAAAGGATTACTAGGTAATTGTGAACTACAGAATACCTCTCGGAGAAATGAGAAGTACTGGCAGGCACCCCAAATGCTATGTTCGGTGTATCACATTTACAAGGCAGCAGGCTCGGCTTCCTATGGATAAAGGATTGTAACCTAATGGGATCTCCCTTTATATACACGACAGTATGGGGAGCACAAGTCCAGACTAGCGCTCTCTAGTGTCGAAGCTAACGACAACTACTAGGTTTAAAGACGTCAAAACATGTCTCTAGCTTAGATCTTCTAGATGTGATCATTTGGTTTCAAATGCGCCTTAGGTTAATTGAGTTCATTTTAAAGTTTATCTTGAATTATGTCTTGGTTTTTTAGGACTTAGTGATGTGACTCGAAATATCCTATATGCATCTAAATGAGACAAGAATCTTTCAATTCGATGAATTGTTTACACTAGAGAGAGAGTAGAAAACATTATCAAATGTAAACAATCAAGCAACTGAAAGAAAAATGATTTTTTCACTATACTTTTTTAAAATAAACTAATGAAAAATTATTTCCAATTCCTATTTTTCTAATAAGTGCACTTCAACCAATCCTTTTACAAGTAAAGAGAATTCCTTTTTCTTTTCAAATGAAAATGCAACTCTAGTCGTCAATGACGCTAACTAACGTAACACATTGATGCAACAAACTAGAATTATGTACTTTTCATGAAATGGAAAAATGAATCTTTCATAAAACACTTCAATGAAAAAGTTTTCGAGACAATCAATCCTCAAGCAAATGAAAAGACACAAAAGAGATTTTCTTCTAAACCAATGACATAATGAGTCTATCAAAAACAAAACAAGCAGTGTGATCTATGCTGGAAAATAGACACTTAAGCAAATGAAACCTTTCAAACTTGTGTGATGGAGATCAAAGAAACAAGAGGAATACAAATGAAATTCAAGGAGTAAATTCACCAATCAATTAACTCACTGAGTTCACAATCAACTGAATGGATCACAACCTAGATGCCTTAGGGCCACCAACCATCCAAGGACAAAGAAGGCAAATCAACAAGCACATAAACAAAACCAAATGAAGCTATCCAGTCAGGGAGAACACAACCTAAACAAGCTTAGAGGTAGAAATCAAGAGAGCAAGACACACTAGTCAAGATATAGGGAAAACCCTAATCTTTACCTACAGGCATCGACGTGAATGCCTAACTAATAACAAGTGCCAGAAGGGGGTCGATGCGAATGTTTCTGAGCAATTCGTGCTAATTGGTTCCACTGTTAAGAAAATAAACACGCTGACTGAGGATGCAAGGAAAAAACAAAAATTTTTCTAAGGCTGAGACCAGACTTGCCACTGTAAATTTCAGACCTAGAGCAGTAAACCAGGCAAAGCAGACAGGACTAAAGGGAAATGGTGATACTAGAAAAGTTCACAAAAACCATGAAATTACAAACAAAAAAATTGAAGGATTGGTTCCCCAGTGGAGTCACCAATTTGTGGTGCAAGTAATTCTAAGTGCGGACACAAACAATTCCTCTAGCCCAAGAGAGTGGGTCTAGCCACAAACAAACAATCTATGGAAGATCTCCTTAAGCCAGAATCAAATAAGAGGGCCTACCTCTTAGTACGTTATTCTGATTAGTGACGATATTGCTTCCTTGCTCCAACTATCTTTCATTTCCTTCCGTCGTAAACCTAAAACAAGTAAAGAACAACAAACAACAAACATGATAACATACAAATTACATTCAGCCTACTTAATAAGTCAAGAAACATTAAGCCATAAATATGTGAGATGACATTTCATGTAGGAAATCAATCGATAGTTGCATCTATATTAGTTCAAGAAGAGATTACAACCAATGTCTTGATGTTGTTGTTCTCCTCTGACATATCTAGGTTCCCACACACTTTTGCTAGCATCTCATGGATAGTGTTGAGCTCCAAAACTACCCTTTCCTTAGCAACTTTTCTCATCCATTCTTCTTTGAAAAATGCATCCTCATCATCAATAACCATTATACATTGCCTCAAGGAGAACATTTTAGTGATTTACATGTTATACTTTTATGTTTGCTGTTTGAATAAGTTTTTGTCTTTTAGCTACAAAACACAGCCACATTCTACAGCTAATCGGCTGTTCCGCAACTACCTCCACGCTTTTGCAGGTTCCAGGTGTCAAGAGGGGAAAATGACTACATGGGTAGCTTGGAAAACATTAGGGCATGGATTGTGTCCTATTCACCGGGCCTAGATTGACAAGGAAGACTCCAGTCAAAGGAAAGTCAAACATAGAAACCTAAGGCAAACAGGACTCTGTTTTGTACACGTTTCTCAGTGATGGGATCCGAAGCAGTTTCTTGAGGCCACAGACTTCATCAGCCACTTGTGAAAACTGAATCCAATAGCCATTACCTTAGATTTATGTCTCCAACAACTAAGGAAGAGGATTCCGTGTACTTGTCTGCCTACGTGTTTTGCTGTAGCTTATTTTTCTCCTTAAAATAGTTGTATAATTTCTCTATAAATACCTGTGTGAAGAACGTAGAACAAGTTCGAATTTGCTCATGTGTTAAGTTCAGATTACCGCTTTGTAGATTTGAGAACTCATTTTTTGTTTTCAATATAAAGATCGTGTGTTTCATGGATACCTGAAAGTGTTTATTGGAGTGTTGATTAAGTGCATATAACCTGAGCAATTGCAGAGGGACCCTGCGCTGGTTAAGGTTACATTTCATTTTGTTTTGTCTTTCATAGTTGAACTGTAAATTCACTGTGTTTTTCCATAATGTTTATAATCATTTTCTAACCTTGTTCATAATGCAGTTTTTTTCATCTTCTTACTAACACAAAATAGTTTATTTTAGTACAAAATAGTTATTTTGTTTCATTTCTTTCTAGTTTCATATCAGTAGCTTGAAGTTGAGTTCAATAGTGTAGAGTAATTTATTTCATTTTCTGTTCATTAGTCTTTAAGTTGTTAGTTAAAACTGATCAATGCCTTTACTATTATGTCATTTTATTTTTAGTTTAATGACTCGTATTGTGGGTGAATGTTTCTAAAAACCCTTCTAGTTGATGGTTCATCTTAAACTAAGTGGTGGAATATTTCGCTTATGTAATGAGTCTTTTTCTGCATTTTTGTATTTAGTTTCTCTTAGAACAGTGAAGTATGGAATTCCTCAAAATGTTATCACAAGGAGGTAGTTCTCCCAAAATTGTGTAGCAGAGTAACAAAGCACTTCATTTAGTTTTTATGGTAGATTAGTTGCAATTTCATTTTCAAGTCTTAGACTTTCATTTAGTTTTGTTGCAATTTCATTTTCAGTTTTTCATTAAGTTTTGATTCTACAATAGACTAAACAGTAGTTGTAATCTCATTTTCAGTATTTCATTTGAGTTTTGTTTTCATCATAGATAGCTACAATTTGACTTTTAACATTTCATTAAGTTGATTAGACAATAGTTGCAACTTTACTCTTAAGTTCCTTTAGTTCATGTTTTGGAAACAATAATAAGAGCAGAAATAGGAACTTTGTTTTCCTTTTCTTAACTAAACATTACTTCCAAATATGACTTTAATCACTCTTAGTCCTCATTTCATTTCTTTAGCAGAAGTAGATTTAAGATTTTTTTTAAACACATTGTACATCATTAGGGATTAAAGGATCAAAAACCCCAAAACAACTTAAAAATAAAAAACAATGAAGTAAGAAGGGCCATCTAGCACATATAGTTCACTACACTTCATCAGTTTACGATACCTGGATTGATAATTTATGTAGAGCAATTTAGGACACTAAATTGACCAAACATTTTGGCACCATTGCTGGGGAAGCGTAACTAGGTAGCCCTATCTCTTACATTCATAAAAAAAAACACAACAAAAACAAAAAAACAAAACAATGACATGCATAGAGAAAGAGACTCTAGGGGTAGATTTATAGCTAGGGGCAGCAGTTCGATTCCTACAACTCCACCTACTCCACCAAGAGTTAGAAAAGACACACCTCCATCCCAGACTCAAAATCCCAACCATAGGATTCCTGGAATTCAGGGGGTAGAAATCCAATCAAAAGATTCTCCTACTTCATCTACTAAAACAAACCTAGGGGAGAAGACCTTTTTCACCTCTATAGGGGAGCCTATTGTAGTTGAAGAAGTAGGAATACCTAGTGAAGAAGAAGAAGTAGAAACTCTCTCTCATAGTCCATTAATAGAAGAACCAGAGGAAGAGGGAATAACCTTGCAGGTTGAGCCCTATACTGACTCTGAAGAAACTATAATGGCAGAAGAAGAACAAGATGGAGAATTCTCACTGTTTGGAGGAGGAGGTAGAGGGAGAGGTAGAGGCAACAATGGAAGAGGTAGAGGTAATAATGCAGGAGGCAGAGGAAATAGGGAAGTAGATAACTCATTTGGATTCCCTGTAGTGGATGAGGAAACACATACCACAATGAAAAACATCTCACCATCTGTCCTCCCAAACTTTATGGGTTGAGAAGTGAGGATTCTGAAACATTTTTGTTTGAGTTTGAAGTCTTATCTAGAACTTATGACTATCTAGAAGACTCTCAAAAACTCAAATTGTTCCCTTCAACACTAAAAGGGGCTGCTTTGAAATGGTTTATGGGGTTAGTCACTCAATCCATTAGAACATGGAATGACATGAAACGAGAATTTTTGGATAGATACTTGGATTATTGTATGCCTACCAATCATAAAGATGATGTGTTCAAAATGATGCAAAAAGAAGATGAAAACTTAGAGGATTTGCTTGAGAGATTCAACTATAATTTGAAAAGAGAAAAGATGAATACTTTAGATGAAGAAACTTTGAAATGTCTTTTGTTAAAGGCCATTAGAGATGAGTGGATAGATATCCTTAATATGATGGGGAAGGGAGATATCTCTCAACTTCCATTGAGTGACATAGCAGAACTATGTGTTCATCTTTCAAGAGGTAAATCTAAAATAGGGAAAGGGCCGAAAGATCCTTCTCTTGTTAGAGCAAACAAATCTGCAACCAGATCTATAAGTAGGGCAGAAATTGGCAATATGCTTGACGAGTTTAAAAATGACATTTTAGGGAGCCTTAGTGAGCAACTAGACACCCTTAAAATTCAAAACAAGCAGAAAACAGAGGTTGATGCTTTAGCCATATTTTGTCCAAAATGCAGAAAGAAACATGCTCTAAGGGAATGCCCTTTAGATGCAAAAATTGTAGAAACTTGTATGATTTGTTCAGAAAGTCATGAGACCAAGGGTTGTCCCTCAATCCTAGGTCTTAAGGTTGTCTTTCAAGAGGAAACAGTCCCAAATTCTGTAGAACCTCTTTGTTTTGTTGCAAGAAGACCTTGGCAGGGGCCACAAAATCAAGGATTTAACAATCCAATGTATCTTCAACCCCCACCAAATTGGAATTCTTGGCAGCAACCTTGGCCTCAACCTCAATCTCAGTATCAATCTCAACCGTGGGCACAAGGGGTACAAAATCCTTATGGGAGATTTGCTCAATATTATCAATACCCTCCATCCTATCAGAATTATCCTCTCCCACAAAATCAACAGCAAAATCAGCAACCACAACTTCAAAATCAGAACCCTCAACTTTCATTACCCTTTCCACAACAACCTCCACAACAAAGTCAAAATCCTCAACTCTTACTTCCATTTCAACAAAAACCAAATCAGCTACCTGCCCAACCATTGCCAAACCCCAATAATAAAAACCCTCAGAATGCTTATATGGTAGAAGGACAACAATTTCCAACTTACATGATTACTCCTCTAGATCTTAATGATGTTCAACTTAGATTTGGTAGGATATTAGAAAAGGAAAAACCTTCTATAGTCATTCAAGAACAAGATAACTCTGAGGAAGACTCTCTAAAAGTCAATAAAAGTTTTGAGGAAACATCCCTCCAAAATCAAAACATCGAAAAAGAAAAACAAAAAGAATAAATAAACACAACTCCTATCATTGAGCAACCAATATCTACTTCTACACCTCCTTTTCCTGAGAGATTACAAATTGATAGAGGGGTAGAGAAACAAATCTTGTTGCCCAATTATGACTTTCTAGATGAATTGAAGAATGTCTGTATCAAAATTCCTTTGTTACAAGCCATTAGAGAAATTCCAATTCTAGCCAAGACAATAAAGGAGTTGAGCATTAAAAGACCAGGAAGAAAACCAAGAGAAACAAAAAGAATTCACCTGGTAGGAAAGGTAAAAAACATCATGATGGGAAAGATTGCCATGTAGAAATATGTGGATCCAAGAAGTCTAATTGTCAAGACACATATAAATGGAATTGAAATTCCAAATACATTGATTGAATTAGGGGCAACAATAAACATTATGAGTAGACAAACTATGGAGTAGCGTAAACTTCCTAACCTTCTTTACACACCTACCTTACTGCAACTTGCAGATAGATCAATAATCAAACTAGATGGTGTACTAGAAGATATTTCAGTCTCCTTAGATTCTTGGGAATATCCTGTTGATTTCATGATTTTAACCCCCAAGAATAATCTAGGTGGACACCCACTCATATTAGGAAGACCTTGGCTGGCCACAGCTGATGCTTTTATTAGTTGTAGATTTGGTGACATATATATTTCTAATGGTAATTCAACAAAGAAATTTACTTTGTATCCTCCAACAAAAGCAATAACAGAAATAGATGACAAGGAATGGATTGATGATGAAGATGATATTCAACCTCTCTTTACTATGTCAAAAATTAGTGAAGATAGTCAAATTTTGAACACATTGGAAAATTTTGAAACATCTTCAGAATATGATCATGCACAATTCCAAGAAAAATATAATGTTGAATACTTGTCATCTAGGCGAATGTCTCTCTACTCTATGGAAGAGTTTGGTAGCTCTATAATTGAAATTTTTCCAGGTAGGACATTTAACATAAACAAGAACTTGGAGAAACTACAACAAGAAGAGCTAACCAAAACATTCTGCTGCATTTGCATGGGAGTAAACTGACATGAAAGGTATTGATCCTAAGACTTGTATCCATCATATCTATATTGAGTAAAACAGTAGACCAATCAGACAACCTCAGAGAAGAATGAATCCAAATCTTAGGGAAATTGTGAAAGAAGAGCTCCAAAAATTACTCAATGTAAACTTCATTTACCCAATTTCAGATAGCCAATGGGTTTCTCCTTTGGTAATAGTGCCTAAAAAGAATGGTAAATGGAGGGTGTGCATTGATTACTAAGAATTGAATAAAGCAACCTTGAAATATCACTTTCCTTTGCCCTTTATAGATCAGGTGTTAGATACATTAACAGGTAAGAATTATTTCTCAATATTGGATGGTTTTAGTGGTTATAATCAAATTCAGGTAGCACCTAAGGATCAAGATAAAACCACATTTACTTGTCCATGGGGAACTTTTGCCTACTGAGTACTTCCTTTTGGGTTATGTAATGCACCTGCAACATTCCAAAGAGTAGTACTAGGAATTTTTTCTTATCTAATACATGATTGTGTAGAGGTATATATGGATGATTTTACAGTCTATGGAAACACATTTGAAGAAGCTTTGGAAAATTTGGAAAAAGTCCTTAAAAGATGTAAAGAAACAAACCTTTCACTAAGCCATGAAAAATGCTTTATGATGTTTACAGAAGGTATTGTTTTAGGACATCATATTTCAGGAGATGGGATTAAAGTTGACAAATCTAAAGTTGAAGTCATCTCTAAGTTATCAATTCCAAGTTGCCAAAGGGATGTTAGAAGTTTTCTAGGATTTACAGGATACTATAGAAGATTTATAGAAAACTTCACTAAAATAGCATCTCCACTCTTCAAATTGCTTACAAAAGATTGTGAATTCAAGTGGAATCCTGATTGCCAACTAGCATTTGAAACCTTGAAAGCAAAAATATCTGAAGCACCTATTTTAAGAGGACCAAATTGGAAACTTCCTTTCCATATTTCTATAGATGCTTCAGATACAACTCTGGGAGCTATATTGGGACAAAAAGATTTGATACCTTATGCCATTTACTATACAAGTAAGAATTTGACTCCCACTGAGTTGAATTATACTATGACTGAAAAAGAATTCTTAGCTATTGTTCATGCAATTAACAAGTTCAGACACTATATAACGTGCTATGAAACCTTTTTTCATACAGATCATCTGAAATTAGATATTTGATGAATAAACCTATTACTAATGGTAGAGTTACAAGATGGATTTTACTTTTGCAAGAATTCAATATTATTGTGCTAGATAGACCTGGAAAACAAAACACAGTTGCTGATTTCTTGTCCAGGATTCAGAATATCAAAGAAGACTCTCCAGTTGAAGATTAGTTTCCTGATGAATATCTCTTTGCAGTAACTACTCAAACTCCTTGGTTCGCTGATGTTGCTAACTACTTGGATACAGGGAAGTTACCTTCACATTTGTTTCCTAGAGAGAAAAGAAGGATTATTTAAGAAAGTGAAAGATATTCATGGATCACTAACGAATCGTATAAAACAGGGCCAAATCTTATGATCAGAAGGCGTGTCAGGGAAGATAAAATGCTTGATATTCTCAAAGCATGTCAGGATGAGCCGTGTGGTGGACACTTTGCTGACAAGAGGACAGCCTATAAAATCCTTTCTTTAGGATATTATTGGCCATTCATCTTCAAAGATGCTAAAGAATATGTCAGGAGGTGCGACAACTGCCAAAGGGTAAGGAAACTTGCTCCCTCAAATGAAATGCCATTACAAACTCATGTACTTATCGAACCCTTTGAAAAATGGGCTTTAGAATTTATTGGACCTATTAATCCTCCATCCAAGCAGAAAAAGTATATATTGGTATGTACTGATTATGTCACCAAATGGGTAGAGGCCAAAGAATTACTTTTTGCTAACAAAAAATTTGTAGTTAGTTTTATTTTTGAGGATATCTTTACTCGCTTTGGTGTTCCAAGAGAAATTGTGACAGATCATGGATCTCAATTCACATCCAACATGATGGAAAGGCTTATGGAGGAATACAAGATCAAGCACAAAAAATCTGCTCCATATCATCCACAAGCAAATGGTCAACTGGGGTCTACAAATAAAGTGATTGAAGGAATCCTCACCAAGACTGTGCATCTACATAGAAGAGATTGGGCAGAAAGGCTTCCTAAAGCCTTATGGGCCTATAGAAATACATGGAGGAACACAATGGGACATACACCCTATGAACTTGTTTATGGGAAACAAGTCCTGTTCCCTATAGAGTTCTAAGTCAAAACTTTCAAGATGGTAGTTCAGTTGGGGATGGATTTATCAAAAGCTCAAAGACATAGATTGGAGCAATTAAATGAACTTGATGAAATCAGACAAGAAGCTGTTCAAATGATTGGACTAGTCCAGCAACAGAGGGCTAAATGGCATGATAAATACTTCAAGGACATGAAGTTTCAAGAGGGAGATTAAGCATTGTTATTTGATTCAAAGTTTAAAGATTTTCAAGGGAAGTTTCAAACTCATTGGCTTGGGCCATAAGAGATTGAAAAAGTTTTCAGTAATGGAGAGTAAGGATTATAACAATAGATGAGAGTCAAACTCCTTTCCTTGTGAATGGTCATAGATTGAAAATTTATCAAAAACCAATCTCAAAGGAGGAGTTCATCAAGATCTTTCAGAACAATTCTGAAATGAAGTTGGTGAAGAAGAATCCTTCTTCTCCACCAACTTAGTCTTTGTTTTTCCTATCTAGGAAAAAAAATAAAAAAAATAAATATTGTATAAGGTTGAAAACCAATCACTGATTGGCATGCTTATACAGAAAATACAGGGTGAAAATCAGAAGACTCTGACACCCTATATTTTCCATTTCTTTTCTAAAAAAAATGGTGACTCATTATGCATTCTGCAAAATTCATTGTCTTATCTCATTTCACTCTGTTTTACTTTTGCAAATTTCACTTCACTCCATTGCCATATTCCACCAATAAATTTTTCTTCTCCAACATTTCTTTCATCTCCATTTTCATTTATCATCTTGTCATATTTTCACTCATACAACCATTTCCATTTCATTCATTCATAAGCCATATTTTACTCTCTGTTTTACATTCTACAGCTGTTTCTACATTCTGTAGCTAGTCCTGTTTCGTAGCTGATCTTGTTCTATAGCTAATCTGATTCTGCAACAACAGTTTGATTATTAGTCCAAGCACAAAGAGGCCAGTTCATAATAAAATCTTATATGCAGGTAATTGAAGAGAAAACAACTTTGAAGACCAATCATATCTAAAGCACCTGTGGAAGCAAACACCAAGATATTAGCAAGCGAAAGGTAAGGTTCCAAAGGTAAAAACAAAAACTTATTTCAAAAAGAAATACAAAAACATAAGTTTGTATAACTTGTATGATCATATGTCTCCTTGATTAATCATTATGTGATTTGACTGCCACGATTACTCCGCCATACCTTCCGTCTTCAATGCCAAATGTTCCAATGATGCCTTCATAACTAATCTCCATTTTAAACTCCATGACTCGTACTTAACCGAAATTTTACAGCCACACCTGTTAACGGTTATATTAACGACATGACCTATTTGTATACGACTCTTGAAAACCCTGATTGTTCATTTATTACACTAAGTTTTTCTCTCATACTTCCGCAGCCTTTTTATGCATGCAGTCACTTTGCTTTCGTATACTTTATGCATACAGTCACTCTGTTTTCGTATACTTTGTGCATATATTCATTCCATTTTCCACACAGTTTACATATATAGCTACCCTGTTTCCATATATACAGTCGTTTTATTTTATATTCATAGTCAACCTGCTTCCATATACTCTGTCATCCCATTTCCATATCCATAGTCATTTTGTTTCTATATACCAATTGCTCCAATTTCGTATACATAGTCCTCTTTACGCAGTCACTCCATTTCTAAGATAGTGAAGGGAATTTTGAAGAGTAGCCGAGAATAGAGGTGATGGGGCTCATTGTTAGAACTGAACCCATAGGGTTGAAGTACATGGAGGGTTATCCGCAACTGAGAGGAATGTTACAGAAGGCTAGTTTCTTGAGTTTTATTGAAAAATTCAACAGTTACCATAAGGAAATCACCAAATCCTTTACTAGGTCATTTGATGGAATGGACATGGAAATAGGTGATATCAAATTTACAGTTATCGAGTCCTTTATAGCTGAAGCAACAGAACTCCCAAGGCTAGGAGAAAGGTGGTCTAAGAACAAAGAGTTTCATGATAAATCCTGGAAGGTCATTCTTAAAAATCCAGGTATGGACACTTTAGTTTTTAGAAAAGGGATTCCAATCTTTGCACTTAAAAACAAATGGAGTAGCATGTTGTTAAGTTTTCAAAAGTTTATTACATGTGAAGGGAGGTTTGGTTCTATGTATGTATATCATATATGACCGTTAATGAATTTTCTAGAAGATGGAACCCTCAATCTACCATTTTCTTGTTGAATAGTTTGAGAAGAATGGCAACTAATGTTCAAAAGAAAGTTGAATCAATAGAAACTACTCTATATCACCATGGACTAGTGAAGATTTTAGTTGAATTTCATTTGAGAAGTGTAGGGGACACATGGGAGGACTTTTTGGTAAGAAACTTCTTCCAAGATGCTCCAGAATTGCTTGAGGGAAGTCCTGTAAAAAGAAGTAGGAGAAGGAAGACCAGTCTCACCATTCAAAGCACCCCTGAAACTTCAGCACAGAAAAACGATGAAGAAGAACCAATCTTTGAGAAATTAACAGAGATCAGAAAGCAGACTAAGTAGAGGAGAAAAATGAAAGAAAAAGTTGAAGAAATCCATAGGGATATTCTTGAACCTTCATTACCTAAGGAGGATGAACAGCTGCTTTCTGAGAGACTAATCAAAATCAGAGAACAAATCAAGAAGGATAAGGAGAAAGGAAAGAGGAAACAGGTTACAAAAGAAGAGATCATAGGCTCCCAAAACTTGAGGAGGAGTTCTAGGCTCAGGGGAAAAGTGAATAAGACAAAATAAAAAGAGGCCCAATTTATAAATTTGGAGGAAGAAACTCTGACTCAATCCCATGAAAATATTTCATATGAATAAAGCCCACAGAACTCTCCTCCACAAAGCTTTGAGAGCAGCCCAAGAAGAGCCTCTCCTGGAATTGATCCAATCCAAAAACAAATTTATGACTGCATAGAGTCATTTGAGAAAAAGTGTACATCAGTCTACCCAGGAACTTCAGCTAATCCTGAGCAGCCTGCCACCTCACAAGAAACTCTAACTAGCTCCCTTAAGCAGGAGATCTATGAGCTAGAAGTTCTAAATACGCACATCCAAAGAGAAAATGAAGCCTTAAAAGAACATAACAAGTTGGATAAGATTATCCATGATAACACTATCCTTCACTTGGGTTTATGGCACAAGAAGAAAAGAAAATTAAAAAGGAAGAATAAGAAGCTAAACAGGGCACTTATTAACCTCAAGTACATATTTCTCATGAGGAAGCCAAGGATGGCAGTTGGTGCAAAGAAAAGCAAGAAGAGGTTGGATTTTTTGGCTGAAGTCTCAAAACAAATGTAGTAGGAGGAGGAAGTTCACAATTTTGATTGCATGGGGACATGCAATAGTCTTGCAGTGGGGGTATGTTGAGCTCCAAAACTGCCCTTTCCTTAGCAACTTTTCTCATCCATTCTTCTTTGAAAAATGCATCCTCATCATCAATAACCATTATACATTGCCTCAAGGAGAACATTTTAGTGATTTACATGTTATACTTTTATGTTTGTTGTTTGAATAAGTTTTTGTCTTTTAGCTACGGAACACAGCCACATTCTGAAACTAATCGACTATTCCACAGCTACCTCCACGCTTTTGCAGGTTCTAGGTGTCAAGAGGGGAAAATGACTACATGAGCAGCTTGGAAAACATTAGGGCATGGATCGTGTCCTATTCACTGGGGCTAGATCGATAAGGAAGAATCCGATCAAAGCGAAGTCAAACATAGAAACCTAAGGCAAACATGACTATGTTTTGTACACGTTTCTCAGTGATGGGATCCTAAGCAGTTTCCTGAGGCCACGAACTTCGTCAGCCACTTGTGCAAACTAAATCCAATAGCCATTACCTTGGATTTATGTCTCCAACAACTAAGGAAGAGGATTTCGTGTACCTTTCTGCCTATGTGTTTTGCTGTAGCTTATTTTTCTCCTTAAAACAGTTGTATAATTTCTCTATAAATACCTATGTGAAGAACACAAAACAAGTTTGATTTTGCTCATGTGTTAAGTTCAGATTACCGCTCTGTAGTTTTGAGAACTCATTCTCTATTTTCAATATAAAGACTGTGTGTTTCATGGATACCTAAAAGCGTTTGTTGGAGTGTTGATTAAGTGCATATAACCTGAGCAGTTGTAGAGGGCCCCTGCGTTGGTTAAGGTTACATTTCATTTTGTTTTGTCTTTAGTAGTTGAATTGTAAATTCACTGTGTTTTTCCATAATGTTTATAATCATTTTCTAACCTTGTTCATAATGCAGTTTTTGTCATCTTCTTACTAACACAGAATAGTTTATTTCAGTACATAATAGTTCTTTTGTTTCATTTCTTTCTAGTTTCTTATCAGTAGCTTGAAGTTGAGTTCAATAGTGTAGAGTAATTTATTTCATTTGTTGTTCATTAGTCTTTAAGTTGTTAGTTAAAACTGATCAGTGCCTTTACTGTTATGTCATTTTATTATTAGTTTAATGACTCATATTGTGGGTGAATGTTTCTAAAAGCCCTTCTAGTTGATGGTTCATCTTAAACTAAGTGGTGGAATATTTCACTTATGTAATGAGTCTTTTTCTGCATTTTTGTATTTAGTTTCTCTTAGAACAATGAAGTATGGAATTCCTCAAAATGTTATCACAAGGAGGTTGTTCTCCCAAAATTGTGTAGCAGAGTAACAAAGCACTTCATTTAGTTTTTATGGTAAATTAGTTGCAATTCCATTTTCAAGTCTTATACTTTCATTAAGTTTTTATTCTACAATAGACTAAACAGTGGTTGTAATCTCATTTTCAGTATTTCATTTGAGTTTTGTTTCATCATAGATAGCTGCAATTTCGCTTTTAACATTTCATTAAGCTGATTAGACAGTAGTTGCAACTTTACTCTTAAGTTCCTTTAGTTCATGTTTTGGAAACAATAATAAGAGCAGAAATAGGAACTTTTTTTTCCTTTTCTTGACTAAAATTTACTTCCAAATTTGACTTTAAGCACTCTTAGTCCTCATTTCATTTCTTTAGCAAAAGTAGATTTAAGGTTTTTGTTAAATAAATTGTATATCATTAGGGATTAAAGGATTAAAAACCCCAAAACAACTTAAAACTCAAAAACAATGAAGTAAGAAGGGCCATCTAGCACATATAGTGCACTACACTTCATCAGTTTATGATACCCGGATTGATAATTCATGTAGAGAAATTTAGGACACTAAATTGACCAAAAAGATAGCCCCAACAAAAGTAGTCTCAAGGCTCTTCCCTTTAGTCTTCACACCAAACCAAACTCACAATTCTCCCTTAAACGCAAACTAGAGAGCTACAAACTATGGATAACTTGCTGATTACTCCAAAACGAAACTTCAACCAGCTCTTAATTAGGACTAACTTGTGCTTGGGAAGAAGAGAGGTTTATATAGCTTAGATGGAGAGGAGAAGGTTCTTTTTCTCATGGGAGAAGGCCATATCTCTTGGATTAGTTCCATCCTAATAGGGGAAAGGAGCCCAAACTGACCTTCTCGACTCCATCCTGCCTAACCATTTACCATATTTCCATTACGAAGCTTCTAGAGCTGGAAGCTTTGACTCCATATTTAAAAAAATTTCCAAAAGAGGATCATCGTGACTAATAAAGGGCTCAGTCGATCCGATAGGTGCTAGGGACAGTTGTGATCTCTGCATATCGGTGTAAGGAGGACATGGGTCATTAGCGATGGTCTTGTAAACTAGGATAAATAAAATATTTTTGGGAAATGATGCAAAAGGGAATTGTTCTACTCATGAAGAGGGACACAATGGGAGTTTCTTCATGATAGGAAAGCATGTTGGGTACACTATAGAGGTCCTCCAGGATTATAGATGGGGAGTACAGGGACAATGAAAAAATGTTGTGTAACACTCCCCTTCTCCTCTTCTCTCTCTAGTCCTTCCTCTCTCCTACCTCCCTCTCTCTCCCCCCATCTCTCTCTCTCTCACTCTCTCTGTATCCTCCATCCTTGTCACTATCTCCCTCCCTCTCTCCTTCTCTGTCACCCCCTCTCTCACCCCTCCATCTTTGTGTCTCCCTCTCTCTCTTACCCTTCTCTTCCTCTCTCACTCCTCTCTTTCTCTCCCTCTCTTCATTCCTCCTCTCCCCTCTCCTTCATTTTATCTCCATCTCTCCCTTTCACTACCTCTATCTCTCCACCTCTATCACTCTATGTCTTTGTTCTTCCCTCCATATATATTTAGATTTAATATATATCAAGATATATTAATATATATTATAATATAATGAATATTATATTATATTAAATTTAATATTATATCAATCTAAAGTTATTAAATTTAATAATATTAAATTTATATTTGATATTAATATTAATAGGATTAAAAATTTATATATAATTTCAAGATTCAAGTTATATAAATTAAGATTCAATTTAATGTTTTGGCCGACATTAGTGGAAATCATTTTTATTATTTTTCGAGTGTACGTGACATACTTACACACCATGGTCATATTAGGTTGTAGAATGCGCCTCTCGGCACAATAAAGGTTGTGAGTATATGTTGGCATATCAAAAATTAATTGTGAAATTTGTAAGTATCTATGTCATTTTACTTCTTTGAGTTTATAATTAATAGAACAAAAAAATCCTTTATATAAAATCTATGATTTATAATGGGGTTTAAAACATGCAGGAAATAAAGTATGGAACTACGCTAGCAGTAGACTTGTCACAACACAACATGAGACTTTGTTTTGAAACCATGTGCAAGTTCATCAGTCACTTCTTGCTATGGTACACGACTATTCAATTTACATTGATGTATAATATTTATTTCAATTTTCATTATTCTCACTAATGTAGATACAATCATTACACTTTATTTTTATGTTTTCAGATGGAATTGCAAGATCAAGAAGTCAAAAACAATCAATTCAATCAACAAAAAATTCCTCCAAATAACCCAAGTCATGGAAGTAGCTCGAGCACTGACAATAATTCTAGTGAAAAATGATGTTTGATTTGGATATCAATGCAACCTGTTGTATTTTGTGAAATAATTATTTTTGAAAATCAAACATTTTATTTAATCTAATGGATAGTGTCCCAATTGAAAGATAAGGGGTTACCAATAACAATCCAATTTCGTATGACAAAGAACCTCTTATTGATATATAATAAAGTACATTTTGATTTATTCTATTGTTCTATCCAATGTCACTGTGAAATGTTACACCACTGATTAAATATATGGAGGATTAAATATTATAATGAAGAGATGTGAAATCTGACAATATAACGAATTAATCCAAACATCATATACAAATGCACTAATCAAATATTAATTTATATGAGTATTATTATAATATATATGTCAATTTTTTGATAAATAACAAATTTAAAAAATTACAATAATTGCACTGCCACATGTTGATGTTAAAAGAAAAAGAGAATCTCATTCAAAATCCAGTGCATTTATAACACAAAAATGCACTGGTGCGTTATGTTATATAAACACATTGTGATGCCATCTTTTTGCATGCGGGGCCTTTAAAGAAAAAGAGAGCACCAGTGTGTTTATCTCTTTAAGTGTTACACAGTATTTTATCACACCTCCTGCACTTCCTTGTGACATACCCCGAAGTGCCCGAAACATGATCATCATGCAATGTACTCATCCAGATATGCAACTCAGATCCTCCCTAAAACACTGATTGGAAAATGCCTTGAGTTTCCCTTGAAGGAAATGGCTCTAAAACCCTAATTTTAGAATCATCACTCTCTTGAGACTGAAAACCTTGATGGTCGCTAGTTGCACTATACTAGCCCTGCGATGCCATCACACTTTTTTCTTGGATACCAGCGATGATCCATAAAAGGCAATTTTCCCAAAGAGGAAAATAAGCTTCTTGATATGGAGGATTCTAGAACAATGAGCTGGAGGTTGTTCGATGTGGATGAGGTCGAGTTCTCTCAACTTGGACTTTTGGTCTTATCCCTATGAGATACCTCCTTGAGATGAGGGCCTTCTCCTATATTTGGAGAGATCCCAACTCCCTTTCCCTACCTATATTCATCTTCTCCCATTCCCAAATGGTTGGTCTTTGGCTATTTGCACCCTTATGCTGAGGTTGTGCCTACATGCTACTCATTTGGCTTGGAGAGCTTGAGCTCAGACTTGGACATTCACTCAAGGAGAGATTATTGGCATCAACGCTTGGTTGTATGCTTCCTTCTTTATTCTATTAATATATACAACTTTTGGTTAATTTTCCATAAATGTGTATCTTAATGCATCATTTATCTTAATTCTCCTTGATCGGTTAAGTAGGTTACTTTCGATTATGCTATTTGTACTTGTATGCTTTATTGTGTCTTGATCTCTTGTGCAGGAATTTAAACACTGTGAGTAGTAGGAACGAGCCCATGGCACAAGAGATTCGAGGTCTTCAACAAAGGAGGATATCGTAGCATCGGAATGAGGTAGGCCATCTTACTCTTCACTATTTCAATTGTAGCTTAGGAAAGTGTCTATTGGATTGTCATGTAGGTTGCTAGTCCCACTCATTGGGCTAGAGGGATCGTCTCTGTGCATAGAGAGGATTGCATAGACAAAAAAATGGTGACTCCACTGGGGAAGATATAACCCTTTCCATCCAATCCTTCACCCTGATTCTATGATGAGTTTGACCAACCATTAGTTTTTTGGCTTGTTTGCTTCTCTGTAGTTATTTTCACTTACTGGTTATTTCTTGGGGACACTCAGTCTATACTAGTCTTGAAGTTTTTTTTTTTCCTTATTTTCCTCGCCATCGCGGGTTTAGTCTTAACAGTCGCGATGCCATCACCAATTTTTTAATTACAGTCACACTGATTACTCTTGCATCACCCTTTTTCCTATAACAGGCGTGATGATCCCAAAGGATTAGAAAATTAGGGTTTTCTTCTTGTTCTCAGCCTTTTTTCCCTCTGTTAGTGATTTTCCAGTGTGCCTACAATGTATTTGTCTTGGTTGTTATGCTTGTATGACTGCAATTATCTCTTGATTTGGTTAATGTGTGTTTCAAGCTTGATTGCTTTCTAGGGTTTCTAAGTCACCCTCCACTCATTGATTGGTCTGCTTCATGAGATTGAGTGCTCCCGTTCAAGAGTCTTCCTACAATCAGGACATATTTTACAAGTCTCTTTTGGTTCATTAGTGTGAAGTTGTTTTTATTAGTGTTGAGTCATGTAGATGCTTTGAAGATTGCTTTAGTTCCATTGTCAAGCATAAATTACAAATTGTTTGCTTTGGTTGAACTGAAAGAAGGTGCTTGTTTTCATCCTTATGTTTCAGAAAGAGAAAGTGAAAGATTTTGTCATTTACATGTTTCTGGGACATTTCTTGCATTCACAACCATAAAGTGAAATATATTTTCATTGAGTTGAGTTAATTGCATTTTATTTTGTTCATTAAGTATTATTGCATCTTAGTGAAAGGAAAGTGATTTTTGTTTCTGTAAGAGTGCATCTCGGCATTGCATTTGTTAGTGGAATGAAAGGTTAGATTTTTTATTTACATTTAACATTTGGAAGACTTGCATTGATGCATTTTTCTTGTTTGATGCATTATTTGGTTGTCTCTCTTCCTTTGGTTGGTTTAGCCTTCATCGAATGAAAAGGTTTCATTTTCATCATTTAGTTTCATTTTTGGAACATGTGACATCCTTGAGCCATCAAAATCGAAACTTAATTGAAGATAAACTTAAAATTTACCTCAATTAACCTAAGGAGCATTTGTCACTTAACACAAATATTTAGAGGTCTAGGCTAGAGACATGTTCCAACGTCTTTGAACATAGCAGCTGTCGCTAACTACCTGCAATGTATTCCGGGGGTGAAATCCTATCCCAGTATCGAAGTATATAGAAGGTTCTCTAGTACTTTCAAGTATATCAGAGGTACTTCAATATGATAAGTATATAGGGATGCTCTCATTGAATGGTTCTACATTAGAAAGTGCTAACACAGACTTGTGCTCCCCGTACCGTCGCGTATATATTGGGAGACCCCATTAGGTTGATATCCTTTAGCCAAAGTTAACAGAGTCAGTCACCTTGTAAACGTGATACATCGAACACAACATTCGGGAAGATTGACAGTCGTATGTTAAGTCCTTGGTTTCAACTGGGTTGTATATTGCAGCTCACGGATAATTGGTAAACCCTCTTGCCTAGTTATTACCCATTTTTATTTATTTTTTGTTTCATTTCAATAAAATTGATTGCCAACGATAACATGTCAAACCCATGCAGTTGTTTCTTGGCCCAATACTGAGTAATTCCTTGTAAATTTTAAATTTTAAATCAGCCCTCAATGAATCATCTCTTTTTCTTCTGCTCTTGATAGAAAGTCATCGTGGCTGAACCATTGACTTCACCCCAAAGTTCCCCTTCATTTTCTAATACTGAAGGGTCTTCACAGGGAGTTCATCCAAAACTTCCTTCACAAGGAGTTCATCCAGAACTTCATTAGTCACTTGAAGCTCAAGGCTTTGAACTTGGGATTGTCCCAAGCATCCAACCCCTTGCTTCTCATGCACCACCTTCAAATTCCTTGTCTCCTCAAGAGTCTGATCTGGAAATGCCTGAGAGTCCACATAGGTTTGTCTTATATCCTCCAAATCCGTTATTTTATCCTATTGTGATATCTCCTCAACATCCTTATAGTCCTTATGATTGACTTGGTGTTCCCTTGGAGTTATCCCATCATGCATCTCAGATTCCTCCTCACCAGCTGTTTCCACCCATGGATTCAAAATGTGGATTCCAACCTCTCTTCAAGGTCATCTAGAAGTTTCCGCTACCCACACTTCTCATGTTGATGAACAACAAGAATATGACTTTCCTCCAGAAGGCTTTCCTTTTATAGGAAGAGTCATGTCTCACACAATTCCTGAAACTAGTGGGACTATGCTTCCACATGGTTATACAAACTTAGCTCAATTAGTTTTAGGAACTCCCAGTGCTTCCACTTTATACAAAAATCCTGTTTTTTCATCCAATGCCATGCCTACCACTAGTCCATTTATCCCAAATGTGACCTCTCAAATTCCTGTGCAAATTGTTGTCACGCCAGTTCCCATTCAACCAACGATCCTATTAACCTTTACTGTCATTTCAACCTTCCATTCTGGTACAACTCACTGTTTTAGTTCAAGCATCTACAAGTTCCTCAGTCCCTCATTCAAGTGGACAAAATGTACCACCGCCTTATTCACAGCCTGGGGGGGAAAATAAAAATGTTCCTCTTGTGTCAGGTGGAACCCATGTGAGTGGGTCACAAACTCACATGGTTGGAGTCAATCAACCTTATCCTGGTGGTATTCCCAACCCTGTTGGTCCATCCGAGTCAGGTAATATCCAGTATCAACAACCTTACATAGCCCATATACCACTCCAACAAGCTTATGTCCCATATGGTTCACAAGCATTGAAAAATCCACCCTATATTCCACAAGCAGGACCTCATGTGCAACCTGGTCAATATGCTATTCCTGGTGGATATGGTCAAATCCCATTCAGAACTTACCAATACCCACAGGGTATCCCTTAAGGAACTATCCAACAACTGTTACAACAACAAGGGAAAACTTTGCAACAGCAGGGGCAACCTTTGCAGCAGTATCAACATCCTTTACAATAGCAAGCATAGTTTGTTCAACAACCTACTCAACCCTTGTATCTGCAAGGCCAACCTTTGCAGCAACAAGGTCAAACCTTGCAGACACAAGGTCAACCCCTGCAGCAGCAGGGCCAATCACTTCACATCTAGGGTCAATAGGTGCAACAACCTTACAATCCATATGTCATATATAATTCTTATCAACAACCTATGCTAGGTCAATATCAACCCTACCCTGGACATAATCCACCTTATGGTCAAGGTACCCCTCATTGGGGGCAGAATCAAATCCCTTATGGTCAAAACCCGCAGGTTGGGCCTCCTCAAAGGCCTTACATGCCCTTTATTTCACAATTTCCATTTTTAGCTACATTGAAACTACATGATGTCTCAAGGATTACTAATGATCCCATTTTTCATTCGCCTTAATCGCCTCCAGTTCCTACTAAAATTCCAAGTGATTTCCCTAAGTTCAAAGGAAAATCTAAAGAGGACCCTCAAGCCCATGTGATGACATATCACTTATGGTTTTCTAATTATTATGTTGACGATTCTATTCTTCTCCGCCTCTTTCAGCAAACCTTGATAGGTGTTGCCGCAAAATGGTATATCGAGTTGCCTCAAGCTACCTATGCCGAATTTAACTCTTTGGCTATGGCCTTCCTCACCCACTTCCAATTGCCAGTTCATTATGAAACTGGTACTCATTTTCTCACATCTCCGAAGAAAGATACTTTGACCCATATTTCTGATCATATCCATGAATGGAGATGTCGGCATCACCTCATTAAATTCGAAATTTCTAATGAGTTGTTAACTGAATGGTTCACCAAATCATTCGTAAACAAAATTTCTACATATATAGAAATGGGTGGATGTGTTATCGAGGACCAAGCTATTGCCCATGCTCAATATTTAGACTTAGTCTATTCCCAATCTGGCATGCTATATGAAATGTTACCTGATGCTCCAAGACCATATTCAGATCTGGCATCTTCAAAGTCTCCCAATGCACCACTTGTTGATGGTATAATTGGATCAGTGTCTCAG
Organism: Pinus tabuliformis; assembly: GCA_031772625.1. Lineage (NCBI taxonomy): Eukaryota > Viridiplantae > Streptophyta > Pinopsida > Pinales > Pinaceae > Pinus > Pinus tabuliformis. The sequence continues at coordinate 1,126,793,072 of CM062818.1, read as the reverse complement.
ACTTTCGCCAAAGCTTTTTCAAAGAAAAAATATGTTTCAAATACTAGTTTTAATCATCCTTGAAAAAATTCGTCCAATTCTGGTAAAACCTCCGAGGTCCATGCCGTCCAGTCTACCACGGTAGATAAAGCCTCGAAAGGTAAGAAAAAGGGTAAAGGCAAGCCAGATTTGATAACCAGAAACAATATCCTCCCAAGTCGTCTGCTGATGATGCCTCCAAACGAAATCCGAAATATCCTTGCCTCATTTATGAGGAAGACCATTATACCAAGGATTGTCCCTGATGTGCTGAAGTTAGTCGTTTATTGAAAGGGACTTCAGCTATTTTGAAAGAACCATTTCTATCTCAACAAAATCAGTTGGTAGACCAACCAAAATCCTCTACCTCCCCTAGTTCTCAAGTTTTCATGATGGAGGGTTCATTGCCCATCTCTGTCACTACTCGATTGAAATATTATCAAACCCCTCCAAAGAAGACAGTAGAGAAGGAAGCCACTAATGTACCTTCTACTTCTACTCCACCCAGTTCTGGTCCGCTCCATATTGAGTGACCTAATAATGAATCTGTTCTCTGACCACCTCCAAAAGGTGTGCTTCAAAAATCATCCTATAATCCGAATGCTAGAGTTGCACAACATTACAGTATTGTCGAAGATCTAGCTCAAGCGCCTTCAAAGATGTACGCTTTGGAAGTCCTCTAGACATTTCCAACACAGTAGAAATCATTGTTATCTGCTATAGGAGCTATTGATCCTACTGATTCTAGTTTGATTACTTTCGATCTTGAAAACCATGTTCCTCATCTTCCTCATCAGATTTCTTTTCTGATTCAATTTATTATAAAAGGAAAGATGATCCATCAGACTGTCATTGATGAAGGTGCTTTCACCTACATCATTTCTATTTCATGTTGGAAAGCCATTAGCTGTCCACCCCTTAACCAATCCCTGAACACCTTGGAGTCCTTTGATGGTAGAGCCTCCTGTCCATATGGTATTCTCACAAATTTTCCTATCACTTTGGAAGGAAAGACTCTTGAGCTAGAAGTGGAAGTTGTAGACACAAATTTTAATTACAACTTTCTTCTCAGGTGAAGTTGGACCCATTCCATGTTTTGTGTGATTTCCTCTTTGTTTTGGGTGCTCCATTTTTCTCATGAAGGAAAAATAGTCACCGTTGACCAATTGTCTTTTTTCTCTTCCGGTGCTTTGAAAAACAACGTTCAATATCTGGGAAATACCAACATCCCATATGAGAGCGTGGGGGCAGGCATTTTTAAAGATTCTTCTTTAATGGGAACTTTTTCTCTCCCACCTCCAAATTTCTCCTCGATCAATATGATCTCCATCTCTATAGATCTTGGATTATTCCTTCTCCAAATCAGATTGATTTGTTTGGTGATTTCATAATGCTAAGTTCGTTGGAACATGCTTACCATGAAATTGTTTCAGCGTCAATGATTGCTTTAGAATGTCATGTTTTTTTCAGTATGAACCTGGATACTTATGAGCAATCTCCTTGCCTTGGTTCTTGGGATTCCCCAGATCCTTTGAATGAGACATTCCCCACCGACGAGAGTATTGTTGAGGTTATGTCTCTTGACGAAACCCCTTGGAATGATATTCATCATCATTCTTCGTTTCTTTTGAGCCTAAGTGAAATTCCATTGTGTCTTGAAGCTTTCATTTCTCATAACCCGACGCATCCACTTCAAAAACCTATTTTGGTGCACGAAGTCTTGTCTGAAGGTAATATGGTAGACATTACTACAACCATGCCTCTCGACATTTCCATTAAACCTGGGATTGTTGGGAACGTTGACATTGGGGTTTCCTGTTCTCCTGATGAGATCAGGGTTTACATTGATCTTTTCAAAGAATTTCGCGATGTGTTTTCTTGGTCATATGAGGAAATGCCTGGTATTGATCCAGCTATTGTGGTGCATGAAATACCCACATATCCTGTTGTGAAGCCTGTTCATCAATGACTTTGTCCCGTGCCTCCTAGGAAGGCTGCTGTGCTTAAGGCAGAGGTTGAGAAGCTTTTAAAATTTGGTTTCATCTATCAATCCCATTAACAAATTGGGTTTCTAACATCGTACCTGTTACTAAAAAGTAGGGCACAATTTGAGTTTTTGTTAATTATAATGACATCAATCACACATGCTTGAAAGATAATTATCCTACTCCATTTATTGATCAAATCATCGATGAGTGTGCTGGGAGTGAAATATGGATGGTTTTTCTAGTTACAGCCAGATTAAAATATCATCCGATGATCAACACAAGATAACATTTATCTGTCCATGGGGCACTTTTTCCTATAAGAAGCTCCCTTTCGGCTTGAAAAATGTTGGTGCTACTTTTTAGCAAGCAATGTCATATGATTTTCATGATATTTGGTACATTGTTCAACCTTCTCTAGACCACTTATAAGCTCATTCTACTAAATGTCGTGACCATCCAGACCACCTTCGGGCCATTTTTTTGCATTGTCGACACTATAATATTCATTTTTATCCACATAAGTGTGTTTTTTGCTTGGAATCTAGTTAGATCTTAGGTTTTGTTATGTCCCATGAAGGAATCTGAATTGATCCTCTAAAAGTAGAGGCTATTATAAATTTACCCCCTCCTACCTCACTGCATCAATTGCAAAGTTTGCAAGGAAAGGCTAATTTTCTTCGTCGTTTTATCCCTAACTACGCTGAGCTCACCAAGGGATTTACTCGCTTGCTCAAAAAGGGGATCCCATTCATTTGGGATGAAATTGCCCAAAAATCCTTTGATGCTCTAAAGAACACACTCATCAGTGCTCCATTACTGCATCCCCCTAACTATCACCCCGATTATTTCCTCTACTTGGCTGCAACTGACAGTACCATTCCTATGGTATTGGTTCAAGATGATGACGATGATAACGAACACGTGGTTTATTATTTAAGCCAAAATATCATTGACACTGAAAATCAATATGCTCATGTCAAGAAACTTGCCTTGGCAGCGGTACATGTTGTTCAAATATTTTGTCACTATATTCTTCTCTGAAAGACCACGATGATTTCTGACTACAACCCCATGACTTACATTTTGACTCGTCAATTACTTAGGGGAAAATACTATAAATGGATTGTTATCCTGAAAGAGTTTGATTTGGAATTTATTGCCGCCAAATCAAAGAAGTCACTTGATTTTTCCGAATTGGTTTGTGCCCTTCCTTCAGCAAGCACTTCCACCAATTTTACTGAGCAGATTCATGATGAAACATTGTTTCTCATCAACTCTATCGACCCGTGGTATGGAGATATCATCATGTATCTTCAGACCCAAACCTTCTGATCCGAGTTGTATCGATCCGACCGATTTTGCATTCAGCATCAGTCCCAAACTTATCAGATTCTTGGTGATACATTATATCAAATCAGTGTTGACTTTGTTCTCTGCAGAAGTCTAACACTTGAAGAGGCTGAATGAGTCTTAAATGACTTCCACTTTGGGGCATGTGGTGGTCACATGTCAGGCTATACAATTGCTCATAAAATCCTTCGTGACGGTTATTTTTGGCCTTCCATTTTCAAGGATTGTATTATGGCCATTCAAAAGTGCCATGAATGTCATATTTTTAACCGAAAGCAGTGCACCCTTCCACCACCCTTACACCCAGTCGTTACTGTTGGTCTGTTTGCTAAATGGGGCATTGATTTCATGCCATGTAACCCTCACTTGGCTGGGGGCATGGCTATATCATCGTCACCATCGATTACTTCACTAAATGGGTCGAGGTGATGCCCACATATAATGTTGATGGTATCACTACTGCTCAGTTCCTCTTAAACCATGTCATAACCAGTTTCGGCATCCCTCAAGCCATTGTCACTGACCATGAATCATATTTTCATTAGTACATGATGGAAAAACTGACTACTCAGCTAGGTCTTCCCCATAATAGCTAAACTCCTTACTATCCACAGGCCAATGGCCAAGTTAAAGCAATTAACAAAGTTTTGATTACTATGCTTCAATGAATCATTGGGAATCACAAAAAGGATTGGCACCTTATGCTATTCTTGTCTCTCTGGGATTATCAAACTTTGGCTAATACAACCACTAGATTCACTTCATTCCAATTGGTTTATGGTTTAGAGGCAACACTCCCGATTGAGTGTGAAATCCCTTCATTGAAATTAATTATCGAACTACTTCCTAATACCTCGCCTAAAGAGGAGTAGTTACTTTACCTTGAGAGGTTAGATGCGACTTGTTGTATTGCTGCGATGGTGATTGAAGCCCAAAAGAAATGTGTTAAATCTCATTTCGATCAAACTGTTTCTCCATGCACTTTTGCTGAAGGTGACTTGGTCCTCCTATACAATTAGGCCAATGATAAGTTGGGAGATGGAAAGTTTGAACCTATGTGGCATGGGCCATATATTGTAAAACATGTCTTGCAAAAGGGTGCCTATGAGCTAGTTGATTATGAAGGAAATGCATTGTCACATCCCCGCAATGGGTTGTATCTAAAAAATTATTATGCGTGAGTTCTATATAATTACTTTTGTACATTAGTGTGTGAATTCATTGGTGTGTGCTTTTGATTTTTTGGTGTGATTGTTTTCTTTGTAGACATGTGTTTTCTACTTACCTTGTGTTCCACTCAATTTACAGATGTCGTCAAACCATTATGTTGGTTTTACTAATGGTGCTTGTCGTAGCACACATAACTTGTCTTCCACAGCTTGGGAACTCTTTGCCCTTGATGGTGAGTTGGTCTATTTAAAAGGTATTTTCCTGGGACGAACAACTAATAATATTGCTGAATACAGTGCAGTAATTGAACTGTTGTTAGAAGCAATTACTCTTGGAATTAGAAATTAAGTTGTTAAATTAGACTCACAAATCATTGTGTTACAATTAAATAATCATTATTCAATAAGAAATCCACAAATTTTGCTTATGTATCTATGAGTTAGATTACTGGAAAGAAATTTTGATTTTATCACATATCAACACATTCCGCGTAACTTGAATACATATATATAGATGCATTAGAAAATTATGTTCTTGATAGACATTTGCGTAATTTGTAAAACTGATCATATCACCATGACACATGAACACTGCATATGTTTGTGTGTGTGTGTGTGTGTGTGTATATATATATATATATAGTGTCTGTTAGAGTTTTCATCAAAATCTAAAAAAATGAAGTGTTCTGAGCCACATGGCTTTCAAAAGCCTACATAGTGCAAAAAACAGCTAGAAAGGCTATACGCCTACATGATGCTTGTGATAACATGAGACTGCCCTAATCAATCAGCCTAATAGCTGACGTAGTCTCGCAGACATTCTGATTGTATGCCTCTGGTATCGCAGTGGCACGTCGTCTATAGTCGCATATTCTCGAATCCCATGGGTGATCACTTCCAGATTGTGTTCCATCTCCACCAAGGGGTTTGATCCTTCCTCATAGGGATAATCTTCTACCGGACGTGATACTTTCCATGCTATTGGAAAAAAACTAGGAGGCCTTTCTGGCCCAACATCTGCACATTTATCACAAGTTAAATCTCAGATACACTTTCACAAAAAATTCATAAAACTTGATAAAACAAAAAAACAAGTTTTACCTACATTAGTCCACTATTCACCTAGTGGTAGAGGTAAATCCGGATCCCATCTAAAATATATTCCTACACAGGCGTATTCGTCCACAATGATTAGATGTTAATGCAATCAAATAAAAAACTGCGGAGGGAAATACATATGATAACCCCCTCCTCCTCGAGGCATGAGTTCACTCCATCTGACCAGCCTTAGATCTTGTGGAGAAGGATCTGGTACCTCTGTCCATTGATACCAAAATAGGGGCACACGGTCTAGAAATAAAGTAACCAGAATCGACCTGAAGCCATTTCAAGTTTCCTCGCTTACCCTTGGTCAATTTCCTCTTCATATTGGTCAGTAACCCCCCACACCAGTTGAATACTATTGGAGTAAGGCATTCTACTCCATTATGGAATTGGGATTTCAAAGTATCGTGTAAAGCCTGTGTCCTAGATATGCGAGCTATGGTGTATAGGATCATTCTCAAGGGAATATTGTTGACTGTCGCTATCTTCACCTTCCCACCCATTTTCATCTCGACACTTGGGAAATGTCTCCTAATTAGGGCACTAGTGCTCTCACCTCCAGGATGAGATCCGAAGAGTTGAATTCTTTCCCCTCTTCTAGACAATCCAGTAATGAAGTAAATTCCCGTCTCTTCCAGTTCTAGCTACTAGTCTCCAACAATGAAGATTTCCCCATCAATATCCCGTAAACTGATCAAGTAGTGAAGCCGCTCATTTTGGGCTCTGAGTCCTGTAGTTTTAAAGAATTTTAGCAGCCCACAATTCCTCAAAGCATTCACACATTTTGGATCTTGGGCTGCCTCATCGCCTCTTTCCTTCCATTCAAGGACCATGCTGTTAAAAATCTCTTGCAAAAAAATCCTTAAACATCAATTAAATGCTTTTCCACGGATTAAAACTCATGAATTTTTCCCTAAAAGGAAGATTTTCCCCTAAAATTTTGCATCGTGGTCATCAAATTTGTTTTTATTAAACCTGCGATGTCATCATGAGGGCCTTTCGGCTCAGGGGCGACCATCGCGGGTCTGATGAGCACACACATGATGATCACCCACGCTATTAAAAATTAAAAACCTTTCCTCTGGAAAGCAACAATTCGATGAAAACACACAAAAATACAATGAAATGCAAGAGAAAAGGCATGGCTCTTACATGCATCTTATGGTTTGAGAAATGATTCCCTGGATCTCCCACACTATTCACCTGAAAAATCAAAGAAATTGGGGTAAAAATGCACTCTCCAACTTACTCCAGTGAAATGGTAAAAATGTTTTTACTTGTAGTCTATTTATAAGTTTTAAATTCATTTTTTCCAATATTTTATTAATATTTTATTATTTTCCTCGATATCTATGATCTGTGGTTATCTTTATGTAGTTACAGGTACTTTTTGTGGATACAATGAGTATTCTTGACTGATTCAACGAGTTTTTATTTTATCTCTTTTTTCGGATTTGTTAAAAGCAAATGAAAAAGGAACACCCTTGGAGTCATCTTTAAGCTCTTTTCTAACTCGAGAAACATGAAAATATTGTCAAGTACTTGTCTTTTCAAACTTGTTAAATTAAATAAATTGACGTTGTCTCAGTATATGTTTACCCCTTTTTCGGGTTGAGGTTGACTATTTACAAAAAAGGTACACCTTGGTCGATATGATCAAGAGGTTCTCTCAAGTATTGTTTTCTACCTTTTTGGCTTTGAGGGACAAATTACGAAAAGGGACATGATGGAGTTTTCTTTTTTCGTCTCTTTTTCAAACTCTCTAAAGTTGAAAAAGATACTGAGATATTCTTCCGTCAGACTCGTTAATTTTTTTTATGATGAAAGAATCGTCACCATGATGAGGCTGAGTCTCTCCTTCCCAGGACTTGTAAAACTTACTATGATGGATTCATTCGAAGAATGAACTTATATGAGAAGCATATGTTATCTACTTCAAGTTTTTTATTAAAAATAATTGGGGTACTCGCTAGAAATAGTGGGGAAAAATGAAAGTGAAAAATCCTTTGTATAGGCAGCATGTCACTCTTGAACATGACAATATTCTACTTCTCGTGTTGGGTTTGGGATATCCTCACTCAGTCACTTGTCCTCCCGAGTTTGGGTGATCCATTTTTCTTCTCATCTGACTATTCCACTTCGTCATCATGACCCTTAGTTCTATGTTGAGTCCAATGCTGCCACACTCCTTAGTCGTGTCACCAATGTTCAAGAGAAGTCCTATTTTCAGTTTATTACCTGTACATTGTCTGACCCTTTGCTACAATCTTGGATCCTATTAATTTCATTCCACTTTATTCCTCGTTTTGTGTTGATGATGGGGGAATCATCATGGCCCTCCTTTGACGAGTCACTTCCTGTCGACTTGAACTCATTATCTAGGAAGACGACTTAAATACTCCCTTTCAGTACCTTGGATCTTGCATGTCTTAATGGCAAGTTCTTCACATTCAACAACAAGTTTTCATCATTGGCCTTCGATCGGATGATTGTACAAGTATTCGACTTCAACTTCTTTTTCACATTCACAGATTGTATTGTCGTACTTTGAGATCCATTGTCATTATTGGTGGTTTCTCTCATGCTTGTTAACGGGCCACATCATTCGCCGGTAATCAGGTGGTTTTCTAGCATGTTCAACTTCGATACATTCATTCACATGTTAGAATTCGTACTTTGATCGGGTTGGGATGGAGTGCAAGACCCCGAGTCTTGTTTGATATGACTTAGGCTGAATGGAGTTATGTATTATTCATGATTGTACACATGTTTATACCATACAGATGACTATGACATGTTAGAGTCCTATAGTGATAGGATTCATAATTTTGAATTGGCTAAGGTTAAGCCTTGTAATATTGTACATATCTTTGCTTTCTACAAATGTTTTCCATATTAAAAATTTAAAAAATGTAAAGAGGGTGTGTCCTAAAAGAAATATCAAAGGACAAGAATAATAAGAAAAGGTAAAAAATAAACAAAATTGAAATATATATATATATATATATATATATATATATATATATATATATATATATATATATATATATATATATATATATGAATCCCAAAATAAAAACAGACCATGAAAGTGTGCAAATCCAAGTGCCACTACTCTTTACTTTACTGTCTTAAATAATGGTTGTGTGCAACTTGTCATACATGCCACAACCCATGGTAGTCAAACTGCTTAATATTGACTATTTCATGCTTTGAATTTTATGTTTATAGTTAGAGAATAAAATCTGACCAAACAGCTTAATCTTGGCAGATCATTAGATAGGTAGAGAAAATGAAAGGTGCTCATCAGTTTAATCTGAGCCCTTGGAAGATATAAGGATAGAATTATATAGTTTACTTTTCAAAAGAAAAAAGAATGATAAGGGTCTACTAGCCTAAATGCACCCAAATAAGTGAAGAAAAAAATGTTAGGGTAAGTAATGGGTAAGTAGAAGAAAGGTTGCTGAAGTATAAAGTTGATTGGACAAAAGCACATTTATCATGCTTAATCATATGTTTCAATGTGCATGATAAATTAAGAAAGCAAAAACAGAGGTTTACAAGTTGATTTAATTGATTCCCCTCATTCATTTCATCCCTATACTTACTAATTTCCCCATCCACAAGTATGTTCTAGTACTAAAAATCCTTCAAGTCATAAAGGCTTAGAGCATTTCTCTGACTTTTGGTGGGACCAGACCCTCGACTTAATGACTTATGGACATTAAGTGTTAGAATTCCTTTCATAAAAGTCATTTCCCTTCATTACCCTAATAAAACCCCTTTTCCTAAGGTTAAACTCCATTTGCCTATGAAAAATAAAAAACCCCATGTCAAGTTCCATTTCACTCAAAATACCCACAAAAAGATTTTATCCTAAGTATAAGTGTATGTAAAGGAAAAGTACAAATATTACATTATACTTAGTATTATTTTCATTTCGTTCATTTCAGTTCATATTAATTTCTAACTTAATAATATAGCTCCCGATATACCCTTTTTCCTTGTATATAAATACCTGTATATATTACCCCTACCCTTAGTTTAACTATAAACTATATTTTTACCCTATCCTCCTCACAAAACACTCTTAACTCACCAATTCTCCGTAAAGTTAAGATAATACCTCCTTTAACCCCGTCCAATCATTTAATCCCGTGTTTAAACTCCAAAATAATAAAAAACCACCATTAATGAAAGCCTCGGGCCCCCCAAAAACATTTGCGCATTTCATCCGTGCTAATTTGTCACCTGACTACCCTCTGATCATTAGCACTCGAATCTAATGATTCTCAGCCATATCGGGTTACCCGATATCCGACCTTTACCCACTCGATAAAGTGGTATTGCCTGGGCCCCCATCTGCTACATGTCAAGCATTAAAGTAGATCGAGTGAACTCACCAAAATACCGCCTCCTCGATAAAGTGGTGCGATGGCTTGGAAAAATGCCTCCCCAACCAACCCGAAAAACCGCCCACTATTCATTCATAATTCACCAGACAAAAAATAACCGTTGTTCAATAAAAAGGCCAAGAATCCCTATTCGACCTTTTTTGATCAATTTATTTGTAAAATCTCTGCAAGCCATTGCGACACCTTCAAATGCTAAAATCACCAAATTGACCTCAATTTCACTCCTGAAGAAGTTGTAGAGACCCCAATGAGGCTCTCAGTCCATACCAAATCCCATTCAAACTTCTGGAGTTGCCGAGAACACCAATTTGAAGTTAATTAACCAAAATTTCAGGTATTTGAAGAGAAATTACCGGACACCTTTTCAATTTGAAAACGTTCAATCTTTAAAGTGTTTTAATTGAGTAAATTTAATTGAAATTACTTTAAAATTAAACTGTGTGCCTGACTAAAATACCCAAAGCCTTCTGAAAGCTTCCAAATTACCTTCAAACCTCTGATATAAACCTGTATAAGTCAAATTCAAATCCACAAGAACTGAATTATGCCTGCCCCGTCGCCATGGATGTCAGACTAGTGTCAACCCCCCATTTGGACCTTGACCACCTTCCCCTAGCGGATAGGGATTTTCAAATCAAAGACACAATTGCCTATACACTCCTGCTCAAAATTCCTTGTTCGAGTAAGGACATATATCTAAACCATATTGATGACATTGGCCTTTGGGAGTCCAATTTTCCCAAATACCAGTTTCCACAAGTACATGTCTTTCCTGAGATTGTTCATCTGTGCCATGCTTGTTACATTCCCAGCCAGAGAGCTATAATGTCCCCAAACCAAAAAGTCTTGTTTACTATTACAGTTGAGTCAATCAATGAAATTTTGTAAGTCCAACCAGGTCCAAACCTGACCCCACTCTCCATTGGGGATTTGTTAGACAAGTACACCAAACTGAGTCTATCTAGACTGACCCAAATATTACAAACTTTCATTGTAGAGGAGCAACACATTCCTACAGATGCCCTCCATATGTTTCTGCCATTTTATCTGAAAGGGGAAAGCAAATTGTAACCATGATATCATGTATTTTGTGCTATACCACAGATGAATACATTGATGACCTCATCCTGACCTTCATGTCCATTTTCACCCCAGGAAAGCTTCATGCTACTTTGTACAATTATGCCAAGTTCATAGCTGAAAGAGGGCATGAAAAATTCACCAGAATTCACAATGAGAGAGTATTCAAGTACTCATTTGTATTCTACCACATGTTTTTGTATTATCAGTCAGATGGATTTCCCTTCACCATCCAAAATATGGATACTAAAGGCCACCCCAGGTCTGTTATATTTTGGACACCACTATTCCATAGGTATTCATCATCATACACCTACACAGACTTCATTTAATCTTTTTTCCATCCAGTCATGACCATGTTGACAGGAAACTCTCCACCTAGAATAAGCCATGAAATCAAAAGAGTGCTCCAGTTGTCCAAACAAAGTAAGGTGGGAGATTGGTACCTTTACCAAAATCACACCGAAATAAGAATCTATGGTTTCTAGCTTGCCCCGTACAAACTTCCCAAATACCTCCCCATGAGGTTATTTTCTTTGGAATATTATAGGCAGATAATGAACTCTGATGATATCAACTTTGTCTCAGCGAAGAAAAAGACTCAGTTCAAGATCAAAAACTAGTTAGGCCCTTTTATTTGCAATACTAGAGAGGTAGGAGAGGAAGAAGATCAAATTCTACAACAGATGAAGTTTAAGAACAGTTTAATGTGGAGGTATGACCCTTAAGTGTTTATAATCAAACTAATACAAAAGGTCAAATTGGGACCTTACATTCATCACCCTATACCAAAAATAGAGAGATATGCCAACCAATATGAGTGGTTGAAAAACACTCTCATAGACAGGCATAGTACAAAGGTAGATGTTGAAAATACCTTGTTTGATTTAGAGAAACAACTTGATGAAAGCTCATTCCTGCAGGTACCAGCGCAAGAAGGAACCATGAGTACCCCTCCTGTTTTGCAGAACCCTCAGAATGAGGAAAAGAATCCCAAAAGGAACAGAGAGGAAGGCTCCAGCTCAGGTACGGACACTTCCAATGTATATTATGAAGCTAGCTAGAGCAAAAGGCCTAGGCTCAATCTTGTTTCAGAACAGGAAGACACAGAAGGCTTAGTAGAAATAACTGATACTAAGTTAGACATGAGCAAAGGCACAACTCCATTGGAGAAACACAGGAGCCATCTACATCAAAAACTCAAATTTTAGAAAGGCAACTTAGTGTAGAAGTCTCCTCATTCAATAATCCTGCTGATAGAGATAGGGGCATTAAGGAGAGGTTCAAGGAGATTAAAATGAGAAATGAGAAATGAGAAACTTAAGGAGGAAGCCTATGCACAATATTTCAAGCTTACACCACCTAATCAAAGTAGGTTTATGTCAGCTTTTGACATCATGGAAGGAAAGATGCAAATGTCCTTCATGAAGCCAACTTTACAACAATCAAGAACATCAACAGATTTCAAGAAGATAGACTTTGAAGTATTGGCAAGGGATATTCATCCTGTTGACCAGATTGAATGTCACAAGTAGGATGGAGAAATGATTTACTCCACCCTTACAAGAAAGGCCATCGCTGCACATCAATTGCATAATTCAATGAATAACATTTCGGCCCAGTATCAGTTGGAAAAGGCCTCCTCACAGGCCAAAGACACCAGAATCAAGACTTTGGAAGACTTGGTAATTGAATTGGGACATGATCCCAAAGACATCAAGGCTATTGAACAATTAATCAAAAAGAAGAATGATGAAATTGCAACTCTCAAGAAATAGTTAAAGATACCTCAACTCCAGCACCCCTAGACACAAGAAGTCTTGGAAAGCCAAACTAAGCATGAAGAGTTGATGGATTTAGTCCTTAAACTCAATGATTAGTTGAGGGAGACAGAAAAGGAATTGTACAACTTAATCCAATTAAAACAAACTGATCTTGGTACTACCTCGGTAAATCATCCCAACAATTACCACGACTATTCCTTCCACATTGGAAGCCTCATTGGCTCCCACAGCTCCAATGGCCACAACACTACTGGTTTCTACAACGTCTACATCAGCAATAGGTACATCACGTGAAGAAGCAGGAAAATTGGTTAAATATATGGAAGAAATGTCCATACAAACCACATAGATGAATAAGCTCAAAGAGAAAGTGACAAGCTTGGAAACTGATTACAAGCTTGCCAAAATCATGCACAAAGAAGAAATGAAAAGGGTACCACGATGACTGAAAGATTGAAAGCCCTGGAAAAGGACTTAACACTGAAAGAACCCCTTGGGCAAGCTAAGGAACAACTATGGTCCAATATCATTGACTCTGTCAATGATATTTGGCCATCTATTCAGGTGATTTTTGAGCAAATAGATTTGATAAAGCTGGCTACAGAGGCCATCCAGAAAGTAAAAGTAGAATTAGGACAAATGCCAGAAGAGGCTGCCAGAATTATCTAATTCCTTAACACCAATAATAAGTATGAGCTGCAAGAATTGGAAATAGAGGACATAACAGAGACAATTTTGGAGGTCAAAAAGGTCCTCTCCAAGAGGAACTTGATGCAAAACTTGGAGGATAAGTGTAAGAATATGCAGCTAGTTGTTGACAAATTTATGGCTAAGTTCCAGATTTTGAGAGAAAAGGGATTACCCAATCCCTTAGTGATAAATGATAAGCTGATGACACAGGAGGATTACAACAAGAAAATCAGAGAGGTAGCAAAAGATCAGGTAAATACATCATCAATGTAGGCATTGCCAACATGTAAAATAGTCTACCAAACATTTGAAAACTTGTTTTACCTACAGCATGAGGTAAAACACTTGTTTATCAATAAGCCTACTTTTGCCAAATACATAGAGGTAGATGGAAAATATAGAAAGATGCTAAAAATCCAATTACCTGATGCTGAAACATGGGAGAAATTAATTGATTTACTATAGAAATATGCAGTAAAAATGCTAATGTATAGTAAAAGTAAAACAACATGGTAAAAGGATGTTGACAGATCATCAGAATCAAAGTGTATCAGATGAAAGGCTAAAGTAAATGAAGCATCCAACGTGAAAGATCAAACAACAAAGTAGACAAAAGGGAAAAAGGTCAAAGCCAACAAAACCAAAATAAAAGGGACAACATGAAACAATTCAATAGTTGTCTCTATCTTCTTGCATGAAGAAATTTTTTTTTTCCTAGATTAGTTCTGAACACATTTTCAGATATTTTGTACCTCCATTTGTATAAATACTTCAAAATCCAAAGTATGTAGGGTGGATTCTATTAGACATTTCTATAAAAATTTTGATCAGAAGACCCAGAATGTTATTGTATCATTTGCTGAGCTAGCAAGATGGATTGATAAATAAAAATCAGATATTTCCAAGGATTCATTTGTTAAGCGAATTTTAGACAAGTATTTTCATGTGTTATTGTTATTTTTTTCAAAGTTATTCATAATCTTTAATGTGTTTCTCAATCTAAATGTTATAACTGGAATAATACTTCAGAACTTGTTTAATTACACTCTGTCTTAACAGTTATACATTTAAATGTTTTCTGCTGATATCTAAATTAAAGAATTCTTAATTTCTCTTTGGTTTAGATTGATTTCTTGAATATCTAGGTTAAAGGATTCTTAATTTCCCTTTGATCTTGATTATCCCTTCATTCCTCATTTATTATCTGAGTCTGAGAACCCTTAACTGCTCTCTCATGCCGAGTGAAACCCTTTCACCCTTCTGTCTCAAAGATCTGAAAAACACTCTGCTATCTTGCCCTTAGAACATTCCCTTTAGTGAGTTAATCCAGTTTTGCTTCCTTATTGTTTGACTCCATAGCCCAATGGTTTAAAAGACATCATTTTATCCATCTGTCTAAGCAGATCCCACCACCCAATCTTAAACACAAATAAAAAACCCCCTGAACAATCATAACTAGCCTAAAAACATCTTAACTAAAAAAAAGTTAAATTTTAAAGAGAGAGCCCTCTCTGAGCATCAGGAAGGCTAGGTCCTGATCTCCAAAAGTGGTTTGTGGTTACCTTTGGTTTTTCTTTCTTTTTACTTCAAAAGAATTATCAGAGTGATAACATTTTTGGCGACCATACTGGGGACTTCAATCCTCAGTCTCATAAAACTTTAAGGAAACCTTAAATTAAATCTTGAGCCCCTTAAGGTCATTACCTGAAGTAAGTTTTCAGAAAATTTCATAAAAACAGTTTAAAAAACTTAAAATTCTGGCTCCTAAGAAGATTCACTATACTAGGGAAAACCCAGATCCGAACCCTGCAACTATAGTGGATGACCCAGAGAGGATTTTAAGACAACCTAAAACAACAGAAACTCAAGCCAGTAGTAGAAGGTTAGTTAGATCCAATTCACTCCCTGAGGAGTTGTCAACTTTAGAGGACATCCCTTTCGATTTGTCATTTGACCTCTCATTATTCAGAAGTAAATCTGAGAATGAAATCCATGAAACAGTCTTAGATCCTGGGTTTGTTCAACTCATTGAATAAAAAATGGTTATTCATTCAGATTTAGATAAATTAGTCGTTGAGACTTTTGACAAATTAGAAACTTGGGCCTCTAAATTGATAAGTAATATAGGTGATTCTTACATTCGACAATCTACTGAACTAGCTGCCCTTAGCACTACTGCCCTTGGAGTTTCTCCACAAACTTCACTCATTGTAAATCCACCTTCTTTTACCACAAATTCATCTACCACAATCCTATCACCTAAACCACTTATTAATAAATCATCTTAATCATCATCTAGTTCACCTCCATCAGTTTCAAACCCTTCTTCAACCACCACAACTTTACCCCCCAGTCAAACCAGAATTACAACAATGGCAAACCGATATGCTCCTCTTGTTTTACCTACCCAACTCTATCCCATGCCTGAAGATTATCAGAGTAAGATCTTCTTGTTTGATGCTACTGGTCATTACACTGCCTAGCATCATGTAAACAAGATGTCTGACTTTTTTGAATTGCATGAAATAGATGAAGCGGATGTACAAATGAGATTGTTTTCCCAAACTTTAACTGGGGATGTCAAGAAGTGGTTCAAAGCCTTTCCTACCAACCATGTTGCAGATTTAGCCAATTTTCAAAGGTTATTCATTGATAGATGGGAGAGAAAGAAAAACCCATTGCAAATACTTTTTGAATATGAAAATATTAAAAGAGCTCCTAACGAGTTAGTTCATGACTATTTCACTAGGTTTAATAATATCTATAATGCAATTCCAGCCAACATTAAGCCTCCACCTAACCTAGAATTAATTAAATTCCCTGATGGTTTTGATGATGACATGTCACACCAGCTAAGGGAAAGAAATCCCGAAACACTTAAACAAATGCAGAGTAATGTTGTTAGTGTAGAGGCTAACCTGTTAGCTAAGAAAGCACGAATGAGGAATGAAAAGAAAGTTGGATTTTTAGAAGAAGATTCAACTTCATATGGAAAAGTAGATGTTTTAGCTAAAAGTTTAGAAATAATCATGGATAGGTTAGAGAACATGGAGAGGAAAAATCAATGGGAGAATCAACAACAACAACCCCCAATAAGAAACCCAAATTTTAGGAAGAACCCTAATACTACAAAAAATGATACACTAGACCAATAGATTAGGCCCCCCTTCCAAGAAAACTATGTTGAGGATTCACAAAACCAAGAAGCAGAGGATGATACCCAGATTAACTTACTAGAAACCACAGAGGAAGACACTGTTTTTCTTACTCAAGAAGAACATGAGTTATATATGCTTCAGCAGTTGTAGTTAGAATCTGGTGAATCTTTTGATTTTAAATAGGGATATGAGTCAGCTATATATGAGGTACATAAATAATATAGCTTGAGAAGTAAGAAGAATATCGTGACTCCCATTAAAAGATCCATCCAAACCCAAACTAAGATAATAAAAGAAGCTCCAGTTAACAAAGTATTGCAAATGATCCCTAGGGTAATAACTGAAACTTCAACCCCTAGGATTGTAGATATAACCTCCACTAAAACCCAAATAGAGACAATCACTGAAAACAATAAAAATAAAAGAAATCAAGGCAAGATAGTAGAAACACAAACTAAAATACCTACCACTGAGAAATAGAATAAAGATACTCAAACTGCACACATTAAGGAAGATCTGAATCAAACAAACAAACCTCAGCTCCCTTTCAATATTAAAAAGGAAATAGCTAAATTAAAGATATTGGTTCCTTTGACCAAACTGGTAAAGAATCAATCTTATAGGTCATAGATAACTGAGACTTTGAACATAGGAGAGGGAGAGGATTCTGTTAATTTGAATGATGACCAGCCTGAATTATTATTTGGCCCTGAGGCCAATGGAATTCATCAGCAAGGGGGAGTTCCTTATTTTTACATCAGCCTAAACATTCATGATAAAATTTTGCATAACACTATGTTAGACTTAGGGGCATCCCACAATCTCATGCCAAAGGCAATAATGGAAACACTAAACCTAGACATTACCAGGCCTTCTAAGGATTTATTTTCTTTTGACTCCAGCCAGGTTAAATTCCATGTTCTAATCAAAGACTTATGTGTGACTCTTGTCTAGTGCCTTGCAAAGAGCATTCTGATGGACATTGTAGTTGCAGACATCCCACCAAAATATGGAATGCTACTATCTCTCTCACGGGGAGAAAAACTGCAGGGATATTTGCAGTTTGATATTTCTTATGCCACCATATCCATTTTTTGCCAACCAAGAAAATTATATAGGGAGACCTTGATGAAGTACATGATCAGTAGTGAGAAAAAGCCACAAAAATTTCCCATATACTCCATGCATTCAGATATGGACTCTTTCATCTTATACAATGCAGAAAATGATAAAAAGGAAATCACAGCTAAAGACCTTAAGTACAAAACAACTGATAGTGAGAACATATTCCATGAGTCACTTTGGCATTTAGACTTTGATGGGTCTATAAATAGGTTAGGGGTTGGTGCAGGAGTGTGGATCCATAATATGGAGAATAATCATGCTGAGGGACATGCTTTCAGATTGAATTTCAAATGTACCAATAACATGGCCAAATATGAAGCCCTGATTCTAGGGTTACAATTGGTTAGGAAATTGGGAGCCAAAAGAGTTTCCATCATGGGAGACTCAGAGCTAATTATCAAACAGATCAGTGGTGAATATTCTGTCAACAACCCTAGGCTTGGTCGATATAGGGATACTGTTTTAGACTTGATCAAAGATATCCTGGAATCAAACTTTGCTACCATTCCTAGAAAAAAAACATGCAGGCCCATAATCTGGCTACCTTTGCTAGTACTTGTAAATTTCCATTTCAACCAAACCACCAGTACACTATAGAAGTCAGACATAGGCCTGTTATACCAGACAACCTTAAGTATTGGAAGATTTTCTCCCAGGACTCTCAGATCTACGATTTCATGAACAATGAAGGTGAATTTCGGAATTGTAAGATAGATACTGATTGTACAATAGACAGTAATGTAGAAAGCAGTTTAGATCAAAATGTTTTTGATATAACTAAACCAACTAAATTTACTAGAGTAGAAATAGATAGTTTAGAAAATGTAGAGATAGATGAAATAATGGATGATGATCATGAGATTCTTCATTTGAAAAATAATTTTTTTCCTAAAGGATTAGTACCTTTAGAAGATTTGTTTGACTCTAATGATGTAGCTAGGAAAACCAAGATGGAACCTCTAAGAGCTGACATAGAAGAGTGTAATATAGGAACTGAAGATAATCCAAAACTCATTAAGATATCTAAAGCCTTACCCCGAGAGGAAAAGGTCAAATATATAAATCTGTTTAAGGAGTTCCAGGATGTATTTTCCTGGAGTTATGAAGACTTAAAATCTTATGACACCAGCATAATCCAACACAAAATACCTCTAAAAGAAGATCATAAACCTTTCAAATAGAAAATTAGGAGGATAAACCCAGTTCTTATGCCATCCATAGAGAAAGAGGTTAAAATAATGTTTGATGCCCAAATAATAGTGCCCATTAGATACTCAGACTGGATTTCAAACTTAGTTACAACTAGGAAAAATACAGGTGAAATTAGACTTTGTGTATATTTTAGAAACTTAAACAATGTCTCTTTAAAAGACAACTACCCCTTACCAAAAATGGACCATATATTGTAAAGGGCAGCAGGATAATCTAGGATTTCACTGTTAGATGGATTCTCTGGGTATAACCAGATATTAGTCCAACTTGAGGACCAAGCCAAAACTGCATTTACTACTCCTTGGGGTACCTTCATGTATTTGAAGATGCCCTTTGGATTAATGAATGCAGGTGCCACATTTCAAAGAGCTATGGATATAGCTTTTTCCAAGGAAATCCATGGTTTCTTAGTAGTATACCAGGATGACATCACAGTCTTCTCTAAATCCAACAATGAACACTTAAACCACCTCAGAAGAGTATTTATCGAATGCAGGAAATTTGGGATTTCTTTAAATCCTAAAAATACACTTTTCAGTCTAGAAGACGGAAAGCTGTTAGGAAACTTCATATCTAAAGATGGGATTAGGATAGACCCTGCTAGAATAGAAGCCATTTTGACCATTTCCCATCCTCGAAACATTAAAGAGCTGCAATGATTTCTAGGAAAGATTAATTTTCTTAGGAGATTCATCTCAAATCTAGCAAGATTAATTAGGCAATTAAATAACATGCTAAGAAAGGAATCAACAATTAAATGGACATTGGAGGCCAAACAATCCATTGAAGCTATTAAGGAAGCATTGACTAAGACTCCAGTCCTGATTAGTCCTGACTTTAACAAAGATTTTATCATTTTTTCTTTTGCTTTAGAAGACACCATTGCAGCAATATTTTTGTAAAAGAACAATAAGGGATATGAACATCCAATAGCATTCTTTAGTAAATCCTTAAGAGATGCCACACTCAAATACAATTTCATGGAAAAATAGGCTTTAGCTTTGGTTAAGGCTATCAAAGATTTTAGAGTATACATTATGTACTCTCACATTATTGCTTATGTTCCAAACTTTGTAGTTAAGGACATTTTGACTCAAAATGGGCCTGAAGGAAAAAGAGGCAAATGGATTGCTACAATATTGGAATATGACATAGAGATAAAACCCACCAAGCTCATCAAAGGAAAAGGTTTAGCCAAACTCATGGCTGAATCGAACTGTCATGCCCTTGATATCAACTTCATTAGTGCCCTTGATGATCAGGAGGAGATGGCAACTCCACAGATCAGTGAACCTTTTACTGATTCACCATGGATTGCAGATGTTACATTTGTTTTACTAAACTTACAATCTCCTTCTGGATTGACAAGAACTAAAGCTAGATTCTTAAAAATGAAGTCATTGAGATATTGTGTTATAGATAACGCATTGTTTTGGAAGGACAGTAGTGGTATTCTCTTAACATGTTTATTAAAATATGAAGCTGACAAGATTTTGCAAGAGTTTCATGCAGCGGATTATGGAGGACACTTGTTCTGGAAGAGTACTGCTGACAAGATTCTAAGGGCTGGTTTCTAATGGCCTACTTTGTTTCCAGATGTTAAAAAACATGTGACCTCCTGTCATAAATGCCATATTTTTTAGGGAAAGAGGAAAATTTTACCCTTGCCTCTTAAACAAATTTCCACTGAGATGCCATTTCAACAATGGGGGTTAGACTTCACTGGAGAAATACACCCACCCTCCTCAGCTCAGCACAAGTGGATTCTGACAGCTACAAACTATTTTACCAAATGGATAGAGGCCATACCTTCTAGGAAAGCCACATACATAGTCATAATCGCCTTCCTAGAGAGTAACATCCTTTCGAGATTTGGGTGTCCCTAGAAACTCATTAATGATAATGCAACAACCTTTAAATCCAAAAGAATGATAGATTTCTGCAACAAATGCCATATCACCCATGGCCATTCCACAACCTATTACCCTCAAGGGAATGGACTAGCAGAGTCATCCAAAAAAAGTCTGGTCAATATTATCAAAAAGTTAACGGAAGACAATAAAAGACATGGAACAAGAAGTTAGTCAATGCCTTATGGGCAGATAGAATGACTACTAAGAAGTCTATTCGAACATCACCCTATCTGCTGGTTTATGGGATGGATGCAATTTTCCCATCATCCTTGGGAGTGCTAATCATGAAGATCGTCCAGGAATTACAGGTGGAACCAAATGATATTCAGAGAAGAATAAATCAAACCATACACCTGTAGCAGACCAGAGAATAAGTATATGTAAAACCACAGGTAATCTAGGAAAAGATCAAGAAAGTCTTTGATAAAAAGACTAAAGCAGTTGATTTTCACATAGGAGACAAAGTCCTTAGCGGGATTCAAGGAGAGAAGACAAAGGTAAGCATGGAAAATTTGATTTTCTGTGGTAGGGGCCTTATGTCATTTATGGCTATAGAGGCAATAATGCCTTTTTCTTGACAAACATAGCCGGATTAGATCTACCAGGAGGACCTGCTAATGGTAGGATGCTGAAGCATTACTTTTCCACTGATTTACAATAGTTCACTTTACTTTGAATCGTTGTACATAACATTGCAGAGTGTAGATTGGATAGGAGAATAATCCTACAAAGTTGAAGCCCAGAGAAAAGGCCCTGGGTTTTGGAGGATTCACTCTCATAAGTATCAATAATGCAGATTCACAGAAGGACACTTTGCAAGGTAACTTCAGCCACAATTCATAGGCTATTGATCTTTAGAGTTCTTGACATTTCACTTTGTGAGGGATATGATAGAAGACAAAAAGATGTTGCTGGTAAAGGTGGACACTTTGAAGAATACTGTAGATGCATTGACAAAATCTGTGAGATCTAAGAAGTTCTCTTAGTGTAGAGAAACAATGGGCATTGCAGGGTTGGATAAATGACTAAGCTCTCTTGTGACCCCCTATGGAAAGAAAACAACAAGTGGGAGAATGTTGGGTTGTGTTATATTCTTTCCACGATTAGCCCACGTAGTTAACCGAGGGGTTAGAAGGGGGGCAGAGCCCCCCCTTCATTGTGCCAAATGTGTACAGGGGGGAGTCACAGGGGGTTTGAGGGGTGCAGGTAACCCGACTCTATGGGGTCCGGGGTAGCACCCCAGAAAATTTTGGTTTTGGACCCTATGTTAGGTTGGGCAGACCTACATATGGTTTTGTGCATGATTTTTGCACATGGCTTTGGACGCGATGGTTTTCGGTCCATGGTTTTGGATGCGATGGTTTTCGGTCCATGGTATTGGATGCGATGGTTTTCGGTCCATGGTATTGGATGCTTCGACATGTATAAATATGTATTGTAACATTGAAAGGAACATAATGAAAAATCAAGTTGGTAGTCCTGGTTTTGGGATCCAGGGGAAATCTTTGTGTGTATGTGTTTTATGTGTTATGCTCTCGCATTGTTTATTTTCTGTGTTTTATAATTCGTATGTAGGTAATTTCTGCATGGGGTTAAAACCTACACCCATGTGGAGCCACTGTTAGAGTCTTATAGTGATAGGATTCATAATTTTGAATTGGCTAAGGTTAAGCATTGTAATATTGTGCATACCTTTGCTTTCTGCAAATGTTTTCCATATTAAAAATTTAAAAAATGTAAAGAGGGCGTGTCCTAAAAGAAATATCAAAGGACAAGAAAAATAAGAAAAGGTAAAAAATAAACAAAATTGAAAAATATATACGAACCCCAAAATAAAAACAGACCATGAAAGTGTGCAAATCCAGGTGCCACTA
Source organism: Pinus tabuliformis (assembly GCA_031772625.1). Classification (NCBI taxonomy): domain Eukaryota; kingdom Viridiplantae; phylum Streptophyta; class Pinopsida; order Pinales; family Pinaceae; genus Pinus; species Pinus tabuliformis. The sequence continues at coordinate 1,126,770,192 of CM062818.1, read as the reverse complement.
CTCTTTACTTTATTGTCTTAAATAATGGTTGTGTGTAGCTTGTCATACATGCCACAACCCATGGTATCCAAACTGCTTAATCTTGACTATTTCATACTTTGAATTTTATGTTTATAGCTATAGAATAAAATCTAACCAAACAGCTTAATCTTGGTAGATCATTAGATAGGTAGAGAAAATAAAAGGGGCTCATCAACTTAATCTGAGCCCTTGGAAGATATAAGGATAGAATTAGATAGTTTACTTTTCAAAAGAAAAAAGAATGATAAGGGTCTGCTAGCCTAAATGCACCCAAATAAGTGAAGAAAAAAATGTTAGGGTAAGTAATGGGTAAGTAGAAGAAAGGTTGCTGAAGTATAAAGTTGATTGGACAAAAGCACATTTATCATGCTTAATCATATGTTTCAATGTGCATGAGCAATTAAGAAAGCAAAAATAGAGGTTTACAAGTTGATTTAATTGACTTCCCCTCATTCATTTCATCCCTATACTTACTAATTTCCCCATCCACAAGTATGTTCTAGTACTAAAAATCCTTCAAGTCATAAAGGCTCAGAGCATTTCTCTGACTTTTGGTGGGACCGAACTCTCAACTTAATGACTTATGGACATCAAGTGTTAGTATTCCCTTCATAAAAGTCATTTCCCTTCATTACCCTAATAAATCCCCTTTTCAAATCAAAGACACGGTTGCCTATACACTCTTACTCAAAATTCATTGTTCGTGTAAGGACATATATCTAAACCATACTGATGACATTGGCCTTTGGGAGTCTAATTTGCCCAAATACCAGTTTCCACAAGTACATGTATTTCCTGAGATTGTTCATCTGTGTCATGCTTGTTACATTCCCTGCCAGAGAGCTATAATGTCCCCAAACCAAAAAGTCTTGTTTACTATTACAGTTGAGTCAATCAATGAAATTTGGCAAGTCCAACCAGGTCCAAACCTGACCCCACTCTCCATTGGGGATTTGTTAAACCAGTACACAAAATTGAGTCTATCTAGACTAACCCAAATATTCCAAACTTTCATTGTAGATGAGAAGCACATTCCTACAGATGCCCCTCCATATGTTTCTGCCATTTTATCTAAAACGGGCAAGAAAATTGTAACCATGATATCATGTATTCTGGGATATGTCACAAATGAATACATTGATGAGCTCATCCTGGCCTTCATGTCCATTTTCACCCCAGGAAAGCCTCCTGCTACTTTGTATAATTATGCCCAGTTCATATCTAAAAGGATGCATGAAAAATTTACCAGAATGCGTAATGAGAGAGTATTCGAGTACTCATATGTACTTTACCACATGTTTTTGTATTATCAATCAGACAGATTTCCCTTTACCATCCGGAAGTTGGATACTAAAGGCCAACCTAGGTTTGTTATATTTTGGACACCACTATTCCACAGGTATTCATCATCATACACCTACACAGACTTCATTCACTCTTTTGTCCATCCAGTCATGAACATGCTGACAGGAAACCCTCCACCCAGAATAAGCGAAGAAATCAAAAGAGTGCTCCAGTTGTCCAAAAAAAGTAAGGTGGGAGATTGTTACCTTTACCAAAATCACATCGAAATAAGAACCTATGGTTGCTAGCTTGCCCCGCACAAACTACCCAAATACCTCTCCATGAGGTTATTTTCTCTGGAATATTATAGGCAGATAATGAACTTTGATGATATCAACTTTGTCTCAGCCAAGAAAAATACTCAGTTCAAGATCAAAAACCAATTAGGCCCTTTTATTTGCAATACTAGAGAGGCAGGAGAGGAAGCAGATCAAATTCTGCAGCAAATGAAATTTAAGAACAGTTTAATGTGGAGGTATGACCCTCAAGGGTTTATAACCAAACTAAGATAGAAGGTCAAATTGGGACCTTACATTCATCACCCTATACCAGAAATAGAGAGATATGCCAACCAATCTGAGTGGTTGGAAAACACTCTCATAGACAAACATAGTACAAAGATAGATGTTGAAAATACCTTGTTTCATTTAGAGAAATAGGTTGATGAAAGCTCATTCCTGCAAGTACCAAAGCAAGAAATAACCATGAGTACCACTCCTGTTTTAAAAACTCCTCAGAATGAGGAAAAGAATCCCAAAAGGAACAGAGAGGAAGGCTCCACCTCAGATATGGACACTTCCAATGTACAATATGAAGCTAGCCAAAGAAAAAGGCCTAGGCTCAATCCTATTTCAAAATAGGAAGACATAGAATGCTCAGTAGAAATAATTGATACTAAGTTAGACATGAGCAAAGGCACAACTCCATTTGGAGAAACACAGAAGCCATCTACATCAAAAACTTAAATTTTAGAAAGGCAGCTCAGTGTAGAAGTCTCTTCATTCAATAAGTCTACTGATAGAGATAGGCGCATTAAGGACAAGTTCAAGGAGATTAAAATGAGAAATGAGAAACTGAAGGCGAGATCCTATGCACAGTATTTCAGGATTACACCTCCTAATCAAAGTAGGTTGATGTTAGCTTTTGACATCAAGGAAGGAAAGATGCAAATGTCTTTCATGAAGCCAACTATGCAACAACCGAGAACATCAATAGATTTCAAGAATATAGACTTTGAAGTATTGGCAAGGGATATTCATCCAATGGACCAGATTGAATTTCACAAGTAGGCCGGAGAAATGATTTACTCCACCCTTATAGGAAAGGCCATTGCTGCACATCAGTTGTAGAATTCACTGAATAACATTTCAGCCCAGTATCAGTTGGAAAAGGCCTCCTCACAGGCCAATGACAATAGAATCAAGTCTTTGGAAGACTTGGTAATTGAATTGGGACATGATCCCAAAGACTTCAAGGCTACTAAACAATTAATCAAAAAGAAGAATGATGACATTGCAGCCCTCAAGAAATAGTTAAAGATACCTTAACTGCAGCACCCCTAGACACAAGAAGTCTTGGAAAGCCAAACTAAGCATGAAGAGTTGATGGAATTAGTCCTTAAACTCAATGATCAGTTGAGGGAGACAGAAAAGGAATTGGACAGCTTAATCCAATTAAAACAAACTGATCTTGGCACTACCTCGGTAAATGTCATCCCAACAATTACCATGGCTGTTCCTTCCACATTGGCAGCCTCATTGGCTCCCATAGCTCCAATGGCCACAACACTACCAGTTTCTACAACATCTACATCAACAACAGGTACATTAGGTGATGAAGCAGGAAAATTGGTTAAATCTATGGAAGAAATGTACATACAAACCACATAGATGAATAAGCTCAAAGAGAAAGTGACAAGCTTGGAAACTGATTACAAGCTTGCCAAAATCATGCACAATGAAGAAATGTAAAAGGCTACCAGGATGAGTGAAAGATTGAAAGCCCTAGAAAAGGACTTAACACTGAAAGAACCCCTTGGGCAGGCTAAGGAACAATTATGGTCCAAAATCATTGACTCTGTCAATGATATTTGGCTATCTATTCAGGTGATTTTTGAGAAAATTCATTTGATAAAGCTGGCTACTGTTTGGTCAATTTAGTGTGTCCTAAATTGCTATTTAAAATATCAATCCGGGAGTCGTAAACCGCTGAAGTGAAGTGCATTGTATATGCAAGATAACCGATTTCTTAGTTCTTTGTCGTTTTCGAGTTTTTGGTTTGTTTTTGGGTTTATCTTCGGTGGATTCCCTAATGTGAGATGGCAAAATTGAAGGTCAAGTATGGATGGTAATGGTGATTTCTACAATGATTTTCCAAACTCTAAAGTTCTCAAAAAGAAGGTTTCAAACTGGCTGTGATGAAATCAATTCTCAAAAGAAAATAAAAATGTACCAAAACAGTGAACTAGTGACAATGAAGCCCAGTATCCTTACTGCTGTGTAAAAAGAAAATAAAAACTAAACTCAAAGCAATTCAAAGACTGAAAACAAAGCAAACTAAATCACACTACTTCAACCCATATTTTGACCCTTCACCTTTTGACCCGCTCTGGCTATAGGAAGTAATCATAAACAAGTTGAGTAATATGATATCTAAATTGCAGGAAATGGAATTGCATAAAATGAAACTAAGATTTAACTACTCATTCATATTTCAATTCTTGAAAATGACATAAGTAATTTAATCACTAACTTGCAGGGAAGTAAACTAAATCATACTACATCAAGTAGTATTCTGATTCCTCACTATTTGAGTCACTTGGCTATAGGAAGGAAATCATAAACAAATGAGTAAAATGATATCTAAGTTGCAGAAAAGTAAATAAGCAAAGAAAAACTGAAAGAAATGACAATGTTGGAATTAAAACTCAGTAAATGAATCAGCAGAAAGGACAAGATGATCTCATGTCATTAGTCATTAAAACTATGTAATTTTCCCGGGCTGCCTACAAGAACCTGAAAGAAAAATACTGATCAGCTAGCAATCATGAGAAAGCATAAAAGAAAAGATGAACAGCAGTTAGTGTAAATATCAGGACAATGTAATATATACAAGCAAATGATTATAAAAGCAGTAACATAATGAAAGCAAGTAAGAAACTATACAGTAAATACAGAGCCTTGGTGTACAGGGGCCCTCTGCAACCTCGGCCAATCAATACTCAGTCACAAATTGAACTTAAGAATGTTGTCTTCTCATATATTAAAGTGCAGTAAAAACATAAAGATAGAGCACGCAAAGTGGGCTCGTAAACACAGTCAACATTATATGTAAAAGCTAGCTATCCAGCGTATGATAACGTGTTATTTATAATTGAAAATTCTATAACTGATTCCTAAATTCTACGTTGCCAAACAGACACATAAATCTCCACGTCCTGAGATCTAGAAGTATGGTAATCATGACAAATAAATCTATGGAGCGGTGGCTGTTCGATTTGGTTCACGGATTGATCCACAGGTGTTAGCACACCTTCAGAGATTGAGGATCTTGCCACGCAAAACTTCACGTGGGCAAAACAAAGCTGTGCCACCGCAAAACTCTTGGTTTGACCACTCCTTTGACCGTCTTTGACCATGGCTATTTGTGAGTGATTCGGCTGAACCAAGGGGAGACGCTCCATGTACATGTCATTTGCAGCTTGCCCATGTGGTTGGATTCTCCATTGAACACCTGTAACATAGTCTTTAACAAAATGGCTGCGGAAACTTGAGCTGGCTGCGGAAAGTGACAAGTTTCCGCAGCTGATTGAACAAAAATCTAAATCAAACAGCAGTCACAAACATAGTTAGGAAACCATTTTATAAGCTCTTTTTAGACTAATATGCAATGACTTTACAACTTGGTGGGTCAAGTAAATGGAAAAGAAGGCTGAAAAGGTATATAGGGAAGATGCAAGTTTGGGACTCAACAGCTACAGAGGCCATCCAGAAAGTAAAAGCAGAATTAGGACAAATGCCAGAAGAGCCTGCCAAAATTATCCAATTCCTTAACACCAAGAATAAGTATGAGATGCAGGAATTGGAAATAGAGGACAAAACAGAGACAATTTTGGAGGTCAAAAAGGTCCTCTCCAAGAGGAACTTGATGCAAAACTTGGAGGATAAGTGTTAGAATATGCAGCTAGCCGTTGACAGATTTATGGCTAAGTTCCAGATTTTGAGAGAAAATGGATTACCCAATCCCTTAGTGATAAATGATAAGCTGATGACACAGGAGGATTACAACAAGAAAATCAGAGAGGTAGCAAAAGATCAGGTAAATACATCATCAATGAAGGCATTGCCAATAGGCAAAGTACTCTACCAAACATTTGAAAACTTGTTTTACCTCCAGCATGAGGTAAAACACTTGTTTATCAATAAGCCTACTTTTTCCAAATACATAGAGGTAGATGAAACATATATAAAGATGCTAAAAATCCAATTACCTGATGCTAAAACATGGGAGAAATTAACTAATTTACTATAGAAATATGCAGTAAAAAGGCTAATGTACAGTAAAAGTAAAACAACATGGTAAAAGGATGTTGACAGATCATCAGAATCAAAGTGTATCAGATGAAAGGCTAAAGTAAATGAAGCATCCAACGTGAAATATCAAACAACAAAGTAGATAAAAGGGAAAAAGATCAAAGCTAGCATAACCAAAATAAAAGGGACAACATGAAACAGTTGAATAGCTGTCTCTATCTTCTTGCATGAAGATATTTCTTTTTTCCTAGACTAGTTCTAAATATAGTTTCAAATATTTTGTAACTCCATTTGTATAAATACTTCAAAATTCAAAGTATGCAGGGTGGATTCTATTAGACATTTCTATAAACTTTTTGATTAGAAGACCCAGAAGGTTATTGTATGATTTGCTGAGCTAGTGAGCTGGATTGATAAATAAAGATTAGATATTTCCAAGGATTCATGTGTTGAGCGAATTTCAGACAAGTTTTTTCATGTGTTATTGTTATTTTTCTCAAAGTTATTCATAATCTTTAATGTGTTTCTCAATCTAAATGTTTTAACTGGAATAATACTTTAGAACTTGTTTAATTACACTTTGTCTTAACATTTATACATTCAAATGTTTTCTGTTGATATCTAAATTAAAGAATTCTTAATTTCTCTTTGGTTTAGATTGATTTCTTGAATATCCAGGTTAAATGATTCTTAATTTCCCTTTGATCTTGATTATCCCTTCATTCCTCATTTATTATCAGGGTCTGAGAACCCTTAACTGCTCTCTCACCTCGAGTGAAACCCTTTCACCCTTTTGTCTCAAAGATTTGAAAAACACTTTGTTATCTTGCCCTTAGAACATTCCCTTTAGTGAGTTAATCCAGTTTTGCTTCCTTATTGTTTGACTCCATAGCCCAATGGTTTAAAAGACATCATTTTATCCATCTGTCTAAGCAGATCCCACCACCCAATCTCAAACACAAATCAAAAACCCCTTGAACAATCATAACTAGCCTAAAAACATCTTAACTAAAACAAAGTTAAATTTTAAAAAGAGAGCCCTCTTTGAGCATTAGGAAGGCTAGGTCCTGATCTCCAAAAGTGGTTTGTGGTTACCTTTGGTTTTTCTTTCTTTTTACTTCAAAAGAATTATCATAGTGATAACATGACCATACCATGGGACTTTACATTTATGATGATCCTTCTATTTCGGATGGTTGAGTCTATACCTTGGATCATAGATTTATTGATGATCCTTTTCATTTGGATGGTTGTACCCATACCATGGATCCTTTCACATTGTCCTTATTATCCACATGGTTGTGTCCATACTGTGTATTCCTGTTTGAATATCATATATGTATATGTATATGCATCCTTGATTTGCATGTCTCCTGACATTATTTGTTCTCATCCTTTCAAAAGCTCGTAAAGCATCTTAGCCATCACTTCTGGTTCTGCCTTCATGCTTTAGGGGGCATCCGTTACACGGTATTTTTTCACACCTCCTGTACTTCCCCGTGACATGCCCCGAAGTGCCCGAAACATGACCAGCATGTTGTGTACTCATCTAGATATGCAGCTCAGATCCTCCCTAAAACACTGATTGGAAAATGCCTTGAGCTTCCCCTGAAGGAAATGGCTCTAAAACCCTAATTTTAGAATCATCGCTCTCCTGATACTGAAAACCATGATGGTCGCTAGTTGCACTATTCTAGCCTCACGGTGCCATCAAATTTTTTTCTTGAATACCAGCAATGAGATCCCTAAAAGGCAATTTTCCCAAAGAGGGAAATAAGCTTTGTGATCTAGGGGCTTCCAGAATGACGAGCTGGAGGTTGTTCGATGTGGATGAAGTCAAGTTCTCTCAACTTGGACTTTTGGTCTTATCCCTATGAGCTACCTCCTTGAGATGAGGGCCTTCTCCTATCTTTGGAGAGATCCTAACTCCCTTTCCCTGCCTATATATTCATCTTCTCCCATTCCCAAATGGTTGGTATTTGGCTATTTGCACCCTTATGCTGAGATTGTGCCTACATGCTACTCATTTGGCTTGGAGACGGAGTGCTTGGAGAGCTTGAGCTTGGACTTGGAAATTCACTCAATGAGAGCTTATGAACATCAAGGCTTGGTTGTATGCTTCCTCATTTATTCTATTAATATATACAACTGTTGGTTCATTTTCCATAAATTTGTATGTTAATGCATCCTTTATCTTAATTCTCCTTGATCTATTAAGTAGGTTACTTTTGATTATGCTATTTTTATTTGTATGCTTTGTTGTGTCTTGATCTCTTGTGCAGGAATTTAAACACTGTGAGCAGTAGGACCGAGCCTGTGGCACAAGCAATTCGAGGTCTTCAACAAAGGAGGATATCGTAGCATCAGAACAAGGTAGGCCATCTTCCTCTTCTTCTATTTCGATTGTAACTTAGGAAAGTGTCTAGTAGATTGTTACGTAGGTTGCTAGTCCCACTCATTGGGCTAGAGGGATCATCTCTGTCCACAGAGAGGATTACCTAGAAAACATTAAGCACCAGTCCTGTTTGAGATTAATGCCCCAATGCATTGTAATTCTTAACACACCAGTGCTTTCATATAACTAACTCCTCGGTCCTACAAAATATTATTTCTAGCCTGGTGCATTATGAAAACTAACAACACCAGTCCTTTTGTATAACTAATTCACCAGGGCGTTTGTACAAATGATACACATTGGCGCTACAAGTTTACAAAAAGCACTGACACAACAATTATTTTTTACATGCCCTGGTGTTGTTCCTTAGAAGAACACCCCAAGGATATTTTATCTATTAACACTGGTGTGGTATATATTACGCATTGTTATTCTTTGCATTCAACGCCTCAGTTCTTTTAGTTATGTATGTCGTACGGTATTTTTATATATGTAGCACACCAATGCTACTTGTTCCATTAAGTGCACCACAAAAAAACATTTGCTAGAAACTCCGACCACCAATTTTTTTTTCAGTTGTGATCATAATATGTTAAAACCTCTGCTAAAGCATCGGCTATCCCAAACAGATGTTTTAGTGGATGTTTTTTAACAAATTTTTCCAATTTTATAACACTAAAAACCTCTTTTATAACCTCCGCTAGAAGGTATTTTCCTTGTAGTGATGTTGTAGTGCTTGTAAAATGATGCATTAATAATAATAATAATAATAATAATAATAGTGTAGACTCAATTAAAAAATAATAAAAAGAAAAATGTTATAAAAATAATAAATAAATTAAATTAAATTTATTATATTTTAATTGCTTTATATATATATATATCTATATATATATATATATATATATATATATATATATATATATATATATATATATATATATATATATATATATATATATATATATATATATATATATATATATATATAGATATATATATATATATATATATATATATATAGATATAGATATAGATATATTGGTAAAGGTATTCACATTGTATTAACAAGAAGATGTACATATCATACAAACTGTAGGACTTGGGGTGTCTGTGCCCATCACCCACTATAGTTATTTGTGCTTGAGAGGGGAAACCAAAGACAATAGCACAAAAATAATAGTTTGAGAACATTACATAGGATGAAAAAAACATTTTTTTTTGAAAGTGTAGACTGTGTGGCACAAAGCCACAAATTGACCATCCTTAGAGAAAATTCCATAATGCCAAAATAGACCAAAGGAGTGAAAGGAAAAAGACACATGATAAACACTATGAATACTTTTTGAAGAGTCATTCTGATTTAGTTGAGCCTGACCTACGCTGGGAGACCTATTGGAGACTTATTCTTCTAGCTTCTCCTCGATAATGTAACACCGGTGCAAGTTGGGGCGAGGATGTGAGATTGAGGGAGCTATTGCCTGGCTAGTTTCTAGTGGCAGAGCTACATCCAGATATCTTTGAGTAGGAGAGGTGTGGCCTCTAGGAGCCATGAAGAAGGGGGGGAAGAAGAGCCCAAAGGATGGGAGGCAGAAGTTGAGGGAGGATGGGGAGGGAAGTCAATTTCCATGTCGCAGTAGAGGTGTCAAAGGGAATATATGGAAATGATTTTGAAGGATGAAAGCTCAATAATCCAACAAGTGGCTTGATATTTCTCTTTTTCTTGGTCCTTGAGATGGCATGCAAGCAAATGGCAAAGCACCAAGAGCATGTTTTGTTCATGACTAGTCTCCTCTACTTCGAGATCGAGGACCTGGCGGCATATGTGAGGCAGAATGGGGTTATCAAACAATGTTAATTTTAAATTATCATCGAAGGTAGTTGGGGGATTCCCTCTTCCCCTACCTCGATTGATGTGACAATCTCTTCACCGTTCATGACTCATGGCAGACCTGCTAGGTTCAGAGTGCTAGGTAAAAGGTGCAGTGGAAGTAATGGAGGCTGGAGCAGAACTAGTGAGCGGGAGAGACCAAGCTTTGAAAAAAGGAGTTGGAGGAAAGTGCCATATGATAGCCATGGTGTGGAGTAAATAAGCCAAGAGAGGAAGCAAGTGAGCAGTAAGGCCGAGCATGTGACGACACTCCCAAAGGTGCAAGTTGAGTGTTTTAAAGAGCATGGTGACTAGGTGTGATGTAGAGGGAATGCTAGTCGCCAAGTGGAGGTCGTCTTCATTCCTCCATACTGCAAGTGGCTGTAGTGGTATAGACATCCAAATTTGGGGACTTTTTATTAATAAAATTACAAAGAATTTTTCTTAATAAAAAATCTCTCTCTCAGACATACACATATTAAAATAAATTTAAATAATAATAATTCATATCTCATAATATATAATTAATAAACATATAAAAACTTAATAAATTTAATTAATAAACATATAATTAAAAGCAAAAGTATTTCTAAATATATAAATGTGAAATATCATCAATGTTATACATATCACATTAAAAAATTAAATTATATAAATTGTGAAAAAATGTGTATTATCATGGTTTTAATAAAATTAAAAATAAGAATATTTATATATAGAGAGATGAAACATTTATATAAATTAAAAATAATAATATTAAAAATCAACATAGATCCATCTTAACTCTAGATCTACCAAGTGGCAAGAGGAATAAAATTTTTCGAGGTTTAAATTTTTCCTAAATTGTGTCATAGAAAATGTTTGCATTTTAATATATTTGATCCCTCTCAATGCTTTGAAGATCCTGTTATCCCCCACAATGTCCCAGGCTAATGAGAAATCTATGGAGGTAACCATAGACCAAGCTTTTGGTTTGGTAGCTAACCCTACCAAACGAGAAAGTGCTCTCTCCATGGAATCACAGCTAAGAGATGAATGGATAATAAAGGGTTTTAGACTAGATAGCTAAGCTTAGGTAGGTTTTGAAAGATTTAGGGTTTTTTTACTGGATAGGGGAGAAAATCTAGGTAGCTAGGTCAGAGGGAGTAGGTCTAGGCTTTGAGAATTAGATTTGCAAAGATGTAATGGGGAAAGGTAAGCACACACTTTAGCACTTTTAGGGTTGTCAATGTGTATATGGAAGATACGTTTGGTTTCTAAATGAGCATGAATCTCATGAATTCGTTTATATCAGAAGAAAAATGAACAATAATGTGAAAGCTTCTCCAAAACAGAGCATTACATGAATGAATTTTGTTTATTATCTTAGGAAACAAGCACATGAAACATGGAAATGGAAATTAAAGATACAATACATTCAAACTTATGATCACATAAGAAAAACACTACTAAAACACATACCACAGGAATCCCACTACAATAGCTGCAAACTCTATCTTTTGATTTCCAAAATGTCCAATATAGGCTACAATGTTTCTCTCCTCAAATGTCCAACCCCTGGAAAATGATTCCCTTCCATCTTATATAGGAAAATACAACATATGAAATCTCATCAGGTCGAAAATTCTATTCAAGGCTCATCATAACTGGCTACGATAAGTCCTCACTGAAAACTAGGATAGTTGAGACAGTTTCCACAATTTAGGATAAAGTTTAGGAGAGCATATCTCCTCATTAATTACAATTTTCCTCATAAAGTGAGGCAAAAACCAACTAAGAAACCTAAAGTAACATTAATAGATCATAAAATATCGAATTTTCCATCATTTACTCAAGAGGTTACCAGACCAGATAGGTCACACCAGAACCAGAAGGGTCGTGCCAGTAAGCAAAATGGTCGCACCAGCATGCACCAAAACATGAAATTTTGCAGAAGGGTCGTGCCTGTTTGTAGCCAAATTTAGGTATCTTCCCCAAGTCAAAATGTAAATTTGAAAGAACGGTAAACTAGATTTTTATGTCTAGTTTACAGATCATCTTGAATTTTGGAAAATGAGCCATCGGAAGGCCTCCAAAACCTCATTCTCCCAACCTTACTCAAAAGCATCACGCCAGTCCAGATTTAGTGGTAGAGAGGTGAAAAAGGTGAGGTTTTTTGAGTTTATGATCAAAATGGGAATCCTTCATGAAAAACTAGGATTAGATTTGGCATGTACTCATCATAATGCATCCATAAATGTAGAAAAAACCTCATTTGGATGTCCAGGGAAAAAGGGTCGTGCCTCAGCGTGACGCTTTTGTGTGCCTTTTCCTGTAAAATTTCAAAAAATTCCAAATTTCTCCAAAACTTTCAAAATTTGTTCCTTGGATGTTATGGAAGATAGGCTAAACATTCTTGGATGCTTTAGTCACCAATTTCACTCTCTTACCCCTTTTTCTTGATTCCCTTTGCTTGTCCTGGACCTCTTTCAGTTTCTTGATTCTGATTTGTGCAATCTGATTCCTTGTTTCATAGTGATGGGCCACGTGACTCAACATCTGATTGTCCCTATTAAATTTGTCAAGAAGATTCTCCAGATGGTCATTTACTTTGCTGAGCCAATATTCCCTATCTTCATTGATCTCCATAGCTATTCTGTCTTCAGGACTCAAGTCCTCATTCAGTAGGTTTTAGTCTTTTTCCTTCTACAATTTTCCTTTGAGACCCTTTTTCCTAGACCTCTTCCTCCCAACCTGCCTCTCTTTTTCATCTTTCTCATCATACTCTAGCATTGCTTTACCTTTAGACTCTTACATACTAGTTTTAAAAAAATCTTTTTCTAGAAGCCTATTCTTTGCCTTCAGCTGCTCATTTTCTTGCTCAAGGAAGGAAATGATAAATTTGGCTCTTGCCACATTGTCCAAAAGCTCCATGATAAGAGAATCCTTCTCTCCGATAACTATTTTTAGGTTTTGATGATCATCTTGGGACTCCAACTCCACTATCTGTATGTCATGATGGATAGCCTCCTCATCCTGCAAATGTGATCCTTGTTATGCTGATGCAGAAGGCTTGGCCCCTTCTACAATCTGTGGAGCAAACACAAGCATGTTCTCTCTTTGATATGTCTTGGTTACTTTAGGTCTAAGTACCTTTGAAACCTTTGCCTACTTTCTTGTTGAACCATGCTTCATAGACCTTGTGAGCCTAGGCCCCGATGATGTTATTTTTCTAGGAGAAACAGTGGGACTAATGACAGGAGAAGTCTTCAATTTATCCAAAAAGGTTTCCCAAGTGATTTGACTGAGATCTGATGCATAACCACAATCTTGATCGGCTATGGTGAAACAAATTTGTGATACGAGGCTGTCCCCTGGCGTGAATTTTTTTAGTCATCTTCACCACACTCTTAGACAAAGAATTACACAAATTAAGTTTTCTTGTAGAGGTGAAATTCATAAGTAACCTAACATGATACTTGTATAATCTAGAGAATCTGCCTTCACATGTAAAATACTTCATGATAAGCTTCATTACAGGGGCATACTTTAGATTTCTAAAAGGATATGTTCACAGGTTTCTCTGACATTAGGTTTTAGGAACATCTTTTAATCATCAAGGGACAATTCCATGCCTTTGAACCAGGTGTCACCATGATTTGGAATACCTGTGGCTGAAGAAATAATATCTGTTGAGACACTGAACTCAATACCTGCTATGACAACTTTATCTATATTGAAATTTTGGGCAAAGATGCTTGTCAAAGGGACATGGGAACCAAACTCTGTAACCTACTCACAAAACTTCATACAACCAACATTTCTAAAACATTTATGGGAAAATGGAGAAGCATTGATTTCTCTCAGGTTGGATGGATCAAACCTTGAATTATGTCCTCCCTTGTGCACTTTCTTTTCACTCTCTTGTTCACTCTCCATTAAATTTGTTGAATGGTAAAACACTAGCTAGATGATGTTGATAAAACTGAAGTGGAAGTTTTTCTCAAGGTGAAAATGTAGTGGGAGGCTAGGTTTTGATAAAATCAATGGAAAATGAGTGGTGGAATGATAGGAGATTTTAAATTTAGGTTTTTTTGGATGATAGATGACAGTGGTAAATAAATAGAAGCTAAGTTTATTCACAAAGAATTTGTTGGAGAGAAACAATCAATTCACATTGCGAAAAATATTTGAAAGGATGGTGTAGATGCCCACTTACTGTTTGCATAAGCTTTAAGATTCCTGGAATGATCTTTGGAGATTTGAAGAAATTGAAAATATCCTTAAAAACAAGAAGAAATCCCTGTAGGGCCGATCTGGCTCAGAAAGGTCGCACTTCCTTAAAAGAGTCACACTTCTGGATAGAAGGGTTGTGCTCCACTCAGAAAAGTCGCAATCTGCTCAGAAGGGTCACGCTCCCCCACAAAAGGGCCACAATTCACTTCAGAAGGGTCGCAATTCTGTCAGAAGGGTGGCAATTCTATCAGAACGGTCGCATTTTGCACAGAAGGGTCTCAATTCCCTTAGAATACAAAAAACCCTCAAATTTCACCAAGTTTTCCTGCTGCATGATAATAACTGAGATATGCTTGGAAATTTGAAAGTGAAAATGAGTTAAAAAACAAATCCTATTACCCTTTTAAACTTAAATTGGGACCCTTGACACTTTATGGTCTCTGATATTTGAAACTTGGTAACTTTATGGCCCTTTTTGAGACATTGAACCTTTTTGGAACTCTGAATTGCAGCCTTTGAAACTTAGAACCTTGAAGAAGTTATTACATATGAAAACATAAAATTACACTTGAAATAAAATTTATTAAAGAAACTTGCTTATTACCACTCCTCCTTTGAATGGAATGAGAGTTTGGTGATTGTAAAACCCTAATGACCTAATGGAGGTACTAAGCGAAATGAAGACCACGGTGACATGAATAAAGTGATGATGATGATATATTCAATGATATCACATCCAACTGAGTGATGGTAGTGACTAAACATGGAAATCTTAAAGGAGTGGAAATAATCCTATACACAACAATGACCAAATTTTTTGCACGGAAGACCTGGTGAAATGACAAAAACTTGACCTTAAACCCTAATGGACATTCTAGAACATTGATCACTGGTGGAAGGAAAAATTGATTGACACTAACAATGGCTCCAGCTGGGGATGACATCTCCATAGGAGGTGTCAAGAACATTGTAGACCTAGTAGCCTTATTAATTGGGCATGGAGTCAAAATGCAAAACCTAACTTGAATCTGAAAACTGAATGACTAAATTTACAAATCATAA
Organism: Pinus tabuliformis; assembly: GCA_031772625.1. Taxonomy (NCBI): domain Eukaryota; kingdom Viridiplantae; phylum Streptophyta; class Pinopsida; order Pinales; family Pinaceae; genus Pinus; species Pinus tabuliformis. The sequence goes on along the minus strand of CM062818.1, from coordinate 1,126,754,753 downwards.
ATAAAGAAAACATAATACTTTAAAACAACAACTGATCGACAAGTCTTATGTTCTTTTCCTCGGGCTTCAAACTCCTAAAATAGCCACTGAAAACTCTGACATGAAATGTAAACTAGTATATACAATGATCATGAAAATTTCCAGAAAATTTTCAGATGTAGTAGTGCTTGAGAATCCTACCATTGATTGCTCCTCCTGAATAACTTTGGCCATCCATCTCTTCCAACACATAAGCATTCTTCCCCCTGAAGGCTGAGATTCTATAGGGTCCCTTCCATAGGTTTTCAAATTTTTCGTGTTTGCCCTTCTCTTCATTTCGTTCATCCCAATGAAGAACCACATCACCCATGTTGAAGTTGTCTTCTTTGGTCTTGTGGTCATAAATATTTTTAATCCTTTCCTGAAGTTTGGAAGTGTTCTAAAATACATCTTCCCTAGTTTTTTGTAAATGGATCATTTGACTTATCCTCCACTGCACATCATTTGGTTTGCTGCTCACTTCCTACAGAAGTTTCATGACAGGGACATCAAGGGATGAAGGAAAAACAGTATCAACCTCGTACACCAACTGAAAAGGAGACATGCCTATGGATTTTTTAGTACTAACTCTGTTCGCCCATAAAGCATTAATGATATTTTTGTGCCAATTCTTTTTATTGACCTCCAGAAATTTCTTAATGATATTGATCAGAGATTTGTTAGAGGATTCAACCAGCCCATTCCCTTGTGGGTAATAAGCAGTAGAATGCCCCAATGTAATATGGTATTTTTCACAGAACTCCACCATCTTCTTGGACTTGAAAGCAGCAACATTGTCAGTGATTATTTTTTGCGGGCAACCAAATCTAGACAAGATATTAGTTTCAATAAATTGAATGACAATAGAATCAGTAGCTTGCCTGGTTGGAATTGCTTCAAGTTTCGTAAAGTAGTCCATGGCTGTCAATATCCTCTTGTGCTATGCAAATGATGAAGGATGTATTTCTCCAACAAAATCAAAACCCCAATGCTGAAATGGAGCCGAGAACGAAATTGGCTGCAAAGGCAATGACAAAAGTTTTATTTTCCCTTGAAAAATCTGGTACTCATGGCAACTCATTACTGTTCTGTATACATATGCAAAAAGAGTAGGCCAATAAAACCCAACCCTCAAGATTTTGTTGGTTGTGGTTTTCCAAAAGAGGTGGCCACCACAATCTCCTCTGTGGAAATAAGTCATCACATCCTTAGCTTCATTTTTGACAAGACAGTTCAACAATACACCACCTGGATCTTTCCAAAACAAAACACCATCATGAACAGAATATTTTTAAGCCTTTAGTTTTAAGGATCTATTTTTACCTTTGGCACTTTTGGTGGAGGATTTAAATGTTGCAATACATAAACTATGTCGGAGTACCATGGAGATGAAGTGAACATATCTGACACCTGTACCTATGAATCTTTTGCTTCTTCTTCGGAAAGGGTAGTGATCAAATTGATATCTAATGCATGCAAATTAGATTTAGCCATGAGTTTGGCCAAACCTTGTCCCTTAATGAGCTTTGTTGGCTTTATTTCTAGATCATATTCTAACATTGCTGCTATCCATTTTCCTCTCTGATCTTCTAGATCAGTCTACATAAGGACTTCCTTTACTGTTGTTGTTGGAACATAAGCTATAGTATGAGAATGCAGAATATATACTTGGAAGTCTTTAAGCGCTTTTACCAAAGCCAAAGCCTACTTCTCAATAATGTTGTATTTTAGTGCTGCATCCCTTATTGTTCGATTGAAAAATGCTATGGGTTGTTCATTTTTCTAATCCTTCTTTTGCATCAAGACTGCTACTAAAGTATGTTCCGAGGTGAATGAAAATATGATAAAATCTAAAGTATAGTCGGGACTGATTAAAGTAGGAGAAATAGATAATGAAAATTTGACTGTATTGAAAGAATTTTTGGCATTTTCAAACCAACTAACATCGTTGTCCTTTTTTAGCATGTCTGTCATCTCTCTCAAATGCTCAGCAAGGTTGGGGATGAATCTCCTTAAAAAATTATTTTTCCCATTGAATGACTATATTTATTTCTTGTTCCTCGGAAAATATAACTACTGAATAGCTTCAACTCTTGTGGGGTCAACCCGGATGCCATCCTTGGAAATGATGTGGCCCAACAACTTACCTTCCTCCATGGCGAAAATGCTCTTTTTAGGATTCAGTGAAATGCCATTTTTTCTACACCTCTGAAAGACAATTCTTATATGATGTAAATGTTCATCATTAGATTTAGAAAAAACTGTGAGATCATCCAAGTAAATGACTAGAAAAAAATCCTTTTCATTGGTGAAAGCAATGTCCATGGCCCATTGGAATTTTGCTCCTACATTCTTTAATCCAAATGGAATTTTGGCGTACATAAATGTACCCCAAGGTGTTGTGAAGGCTATTTTTAGCTGATCATCCTTGTGCACTAAAATCTGATTGTAGCTTGAGTATTCATCAAGCAATGACATTATGGAAGATCCAACTACCCTTTGCAGGATATGGTCGATCTTTGGTAGGGGATAGTTGTCCTTTAAGGACACTTTTTTCATATTTCTGAAATCGATACAGAAGTGGATCTCCCCGGTCTTGTTTCTCACCTGCACGAGATTTGACATCCAATCAGAAAATCAAATAGGAACTATAATACCAGATTTGTAAAATCTATTTACCTCTTTTTCGATGGATGGCAGCAACTTAGGATTAATCCTCCTCATCTTCTGGAGAAATGGCTTTTGATCAGGCTTGACCGGTGTGGTGTGTTGAATGATGTTTTTATCATATTCCTTCAAATATGAATAGTCCCAAGCAAATACATCATAAAATTTTGTCAACAAAGCAATATAATTACTTTTGATCTTAGGAGACAGAGATCTTGATAATTTGACCATCTTGGGCTTATCTGTTGTGCTAATGTTTACATCCTCAACACCTGTTTCTAGAAACATCATCTCGATCAAATAACTCTTCCAAAGGTACAAGATGCCGTGGAATGTTATTGTCCTTCAACTCCCAAATTTCAACATCTGTTGCTTCAATTTCCTGATCATCTTCATCGCATGTATCGTCAATATCGGAATTCAGAAATTCATCCTCCATTTGCAAAAAGTTGTTCATCTGTTTGTCGTCCCAAAACACCTGCCAATATCTCAGATTTCCAAGGACATCTAGGCGGTGTTTGACATGAATTGAATACTTCTTACCTGAACGGGTAGGAATTTTAACCATACTTGTTGTAGTAGTAAGAGAATCAACCATCATATTCTGCGTTCTAGGGATAAAAGATAATGTATACTTTGAAAAAGTTTTGAGAATGTTAAGGAAAATCTTTCTATAAGCTCGCATCCTTGGAAGCTTGGCCTGGTATTCCCCTTTTACCTGTTTGATTATTAACTCGGAGTCACCATAAACTGAAACTCTCTTCGCTCCCAGTTTTTTCATAATTTTAAGGACAGGAATATGTGCTTCGTACTCCACCTCATTATTCGAACAATTAAAATCTAATTTATAAGAACTTAATCTTACATTTCGAGGAATTTTACATGACTGATGCAAGAGGCCATGAATCCACATGCCGATCCCAGCTCCTTCCTTCCCCAATGCACCATCAAACTCCATGGTCCAAAGACCTTCTTCCTCATCGCGAAACAAAATTTTAGAGGACTGATCTTTTTGATCTTCTGGAGGATGACTTACTTTCTCAATAATCTGAGTTTTTGGCAATGATTCAACAATCACTTCAAATGAAATTTTCGGCTGCAAAATTTTAGTATCATTTTCCTGTTTTTCTGTAATCAAATCTTCCTGTACACTACTTACGACATCTAAAACTTCTGAAATCTGAACAATTTGACTATTATCATCAACTGAATTCAAATCACTATACAAAATGAAAGACTCTAGATCGATATGTACAACATGGATAGGGTGATTATTTGGTCTTTCTTTGCTACTAATCATGAATTTCATCTTCTTCTCCTGGTATAGTTTTCTACTTTGTCCAAATACCGATATAGTAGCATATGAAAAATCAAGTTGCAAGGTTCCTTTCAGTTTGGCTCCCAAGACTGTGAAAGCAACATGCCAAACCGTGGAGGTATATCAACGACCACTACATCCATCAATACATTTTTTGCCGGTATTTGATCGAGGGACACTACTACATCTTTAATAAGACCAAGGTATTTGATTCTCCTCGAATCAAAATAATACAAATCATGGTAAGGTCAAGTAATATCTAATCCTAGTTTGTCCATAATAGCTTTTGACATTAGGTTATGTGAAGCACATGGAATTATGGAGTATAAACTCATGGAGTTTCAAACTAAGATCGAAAGGAGGAACTTCATTATCCTCAAGACTTCCATCTAAAGCTGGACCAAATAAAATTGCAGGCTCATCATAGGCAACATTGACAGTATATGACATTTGATCTAATTTCAACATATTAGAAATCTGGAATTTGTACTTTTCGTTATGAACTAGTTCAGTTAGAGGAATTGAAACCTTCAATTTGGAAATTTCATTATCTAAGCTAAACATATTGGATTGTTTGTCTACCGCTTTTGCTACAGTGTCCCTCCTTTCTGGCTATCCTTTGGCTTGAGATTACTTTTTCTGACTTTCAGTTTGAACCTCCTTGTCCTTCCTCGCATTGCTGGTAGAAGCTTCATTATTTTTATCCCGACTCAGAATGACAATTTATTTTTCTCTGTTTTGATTTGCAGGAGCTGCTTCTTTATTTGGTGCATATTTTTGAACATTCTGCCTTTTCTGATGTAATGTGATAGGGACATTTTTGCTCCTCAAGTTGTATTGTTTCTGCAAATGATTGAGGGCATTCTAATATCCCCTTTCATACTCTTCCATCTGCATTGCCCATGAATCATCATTGGCAAGGACACGATGCTAATCACTTGGTCATTAATTCCTGAGAAAACTAATCTTCCTCAGTAAAAAGGGTAAATGAATCATCTTCTTCAAAGAAATGATTAGCCTTGGAAATTTCTTCTTCATCATCTTCCGGGCCTTGTGTGTAGTTTTGCTGAAATGGTGTTTTGATTTGTCCTTGAGGATCCTGATTTTTCTATTCTTTCTGCTTATTTCAGAACTATGATTGTTGTTGGCCCCTGTAGTTCGGATTCCTTATCGAAGGCTCCGCTTGTCTATCAGCAATAGTAATTATGTCCATCATCCTTTCCATTGTTTTAATCAGAGTGTCAAGCTTTACCTCAAAAGAAGAAGAAGGATCTTCCTTAATAGTAACTTTCTTCTCAAGTTTCTCTGATTTGATTTTGGACTTTTTGATAAGAAAATTGGCTTCCACACTTACAACATTGTGCTGCATCTCTTCCAAGGTTGCAGGATCTCTCTCCCTAAGATGATATGCCATGTCTAGATAGAAGGCATCAGGATAGTGGAGGAGGGCTAAACCAAGGGGAGGTTTGATGTCATTAGGAATGGAATTATAAACCAGATTGAACCATGTTGTAAACTCTTGCACTAACTCATTTGGGTTTCTTTTCATAGCATTGTACTCAGCCAAAATCTGTAATGGATTTTTCTTCTCCTGCCACCGAGCCAAGAATAACTCTATCGATCGTTGAGAACTATTGATGGAATTGGCTCCCAAGATGCGAAACCATTTATTCACATCTTCGGAAAAAATTTGAGCTATGATTCTCATATTTTCATCCTCCTCATCAACCTCTTCAAGGTCAATGAAATCTATCAGTTTATCAAAATGTTGCTGAGCTGTAATCTCTGATGTTCCATAAAACAGAGGGAGTCTTTGGCCATAGTTCTGAGGTAGAGCAACAAGTTGACCAGGTAATATTAAAGGAGAAAACCGTGCCATGACTACTGAGGGAGGAAGAATATGTACTACAATGGGTTGTTTAGGTATTACAATAGGATTTGTTGATGAAGATGATGACATTGGCGGAGATAGCGGTAGAATAATAACAACAGATGATGTAGCTGATGTGTTTAGAGATGAAATATAAGATGAAGTAGTAGCCATGTTTTCAAGATGATATTGAATGTAATCTTTCTTGGTAGTGATTTGAAGTTGGTTTGCTAAGCTTTGGAGTTTATCAAAATTTAACCACAACTCTTGATCAGTTTTGGAAAAGAGGGATTTAGTAGAAGGAAGGTAGGAGTCAAACCTAATAGGAGCAAAAACCACTTCCGAAAGGGAAGGCTCAGATTTAGATCAAAACAAAGATTGTGAAAACTGAATATCAAAACAAATATCTTCAATAGTCAATACTTGATAAGGTAGAGATGTAGTTTTTACCAATTTTCTAGGTTCACTTTCAGGAATGGGAGTTTTGGGTTTTTTAAGTAACTTCTCTGGATCATCAATAATAGTAGGTGGATTTGGGTCAGGATTTGACCTCATGTATCTTTTAGGAGCCAGATTTTTTACACCTTGAACTTGATGAGATTACTTAAATCAGGCTTCCTTTGGATGCTGGAATCTGTCACCCATAGAACCAGTCTTAAAATCACTAATAGAACTAACCCCAGGACTGGTATAACAATCGTTTCCCCATAAACAACGCCAAAATGTTATCCCCTAAAAGTTCATTTATATAATTAATTATAATATTAAAATTTAAAATATATAAAATTAATAATTAAAAAAAAACTTTAAACCTAGAATTTTTATATATACAAATAAATTACAGAGAATTAATTAATTAAAACCCTAATAATTTAAAAATTCCAAATTTTCAATATATTTCAGATTATGGCTGACTAAAACTCTTACATTATTTTTATTCATAATCCTTATATATACTCTCAAGATTAGCTCCTGGATACATCATTAATTTTTTCTTAAATCTATTGTCATACCCCCTGATGATGGACTCACTTAGTAGTCCGAAACGTTGGGTTCATAAAACTCTATAACAGGTCATTCCTCCATTATCAAAAATTCTTCTCACCTGTATGGATTCATTATTTAAAGATAGGTAGGGTTTCTAAATGAGCATGAATCTCATGAATTCATCTATATCAAAAGAAAAATGAACAATAATGTGAAAGCTTCTCCAAAATAGAAAATTTCATGAATGAATTTTGTTTATTATCTTAGGAAACAAGCACATGAAACATGGAAATGGAAATGAAAGATACAATACATTCAAACTTATGATCATAGAAGAAAAAACATTAGTAAAACACATACCACGGGAATCCCACTACAATAGCTGTAAACTCTGTCTTTTGATTTCTAAAATGTCCAATATAGGCTACAATGGTTCTCTTCTCAAATGTACAACCCCTACAAAATGTTTCCCTTCCATCTTATATAGGAAAATACAACATATGACATCTCATCAAGTCGAAGATTCTATTCAAGTCTAATCATAACTGGATTTGATGAGTCCTCACTGAAAACTAGGATAGTTGAGATAGTTTCCACAGTTTAGGCTAAAGTTTAGGAGATCATATCTCCTCATTAATTACAATTTTCCTCATAAAGTGCAGAAAAAACCAACTAAGAAACCTAAAGTAACAGTAATAGATCATAAAATCCCAAATTTTCCATCATTCAGCACTCAATAGGTTACCAGGCTAGATGGGTCCCACCAGAACCAGAAGGGTCGCGTTAGTGAGCAAAAGGGTTGCACCAGTATGCACCAAAACATGAAATTTTGCAGAAGGGTCGCACCTGTTTGAAGCCAATTTTAGGTATCTTCCCCAAATCAAAATGGAATTCTGGAAGAATGGTAAACTATATTTTTCTGTCTAGTTTCCAGATCATCTTGAATTTTGGAAAATTACCCATGGGAAGGCCTCCAAAAACTCATTCTCCCAACCTTACTCAAAAGCGTCGTGCCAGTCTAGATTTAGTGGCAGAGAGGTGAAAAAGGTGAGGTTTTTTGAGTTTCTAATCAAAATGGGAATCCTTCATGAAAAAATAGGATTAGATTTTGAATGCAATCATAATAATGAATCCATTAATGTAGAAAAAACCTCATTTGGATGTCCAGGGAAAAAAGGGTCGCACCTCAGCGCGACGCTTTTGTGTGCCTTTTCCTGCAAAATTTCAAAAAATTCCAAATTTCTCCAAAACTTTCAAAATTTCTTCCTTGGCTATAATGTAAGATAGGCTAAACATTCTTGGATGTTTTAGTCACCAGTTTCAATCTCTTACCCCTTTTTCTTGATTCCCTTTTCTAGTCATGGACCTCTTTCAATTTTGCTTTCAGTTTCTTGATTTGGATTTGTGCAATATGATTCCTTGTTTGATAGTAATGGGCCATGTTGGAAATAATACTAGGGGGGGGTGTGAATCAGTATTATCAATTTAACAATATTTCATTTCCATAAACAAATTGTTATACACTACTTCTGTTAATTAAACCAGCGTATATACGCAAGTGTGCTCTAAGAAAACCACGTATATCTTGTAGACTTCTAATTTAGTTCACTGATCTTAATCTGTGTATCAGAACCATAAAACAGTAATCAAGTGTGGTAAACAGTACAAGCAATCACACACATGAACACAAGATATAAGGTGGAAACCCAATGTGGGTGAAAACCACCTGTTGCAATTTGTCTCTATCTTCTTTTACAATATTTCTATACTGGTGCAGTCTTATACTAGTACGTAGGCTTCTACCTGCAGAAGGCTACAACCTTCTCTCATTCTCCAGCTTCTCCTGGAAGGGAGCTACAACCCCCTTATCTCTTGTACTAGCTGTTGTACTAGTACGTAGGTGCTGACCTACAGAAGGCTACAACCTTCTCTTTTCTTCCAGGGACAACGTTTCATAAATTTTCAGTTTGGATCCATCAATAACATTAATCAAACATCAAATACATCTGCATCAACCAATCTCCTTTGCACCAACCAAAATTGAATCAAACAATCACTTCTCTGAATTTTGTAACTAGAATACAGTAACAGTAACCAGAAACCAATCCTGAACCTAGAACACTGTAGCAATAAACAGAAGTAGCTAAAAGATAATTTATCCTTTTTCAAATATTCAGACATCAGTTATACCCTAATCAATTCATGCGCCAAATATAACAGATCAAAATCACACAAAGATACTTCTCTTCAAGCCTTGAGATCTTGACCCATCAATAGAACTTATCCTTCTTTTAGCGCTCAAGTTCCTCCTTGATTCAGATCTAGCTATGCACCATTACCCAAAGACTAGTATTCTAGATCTTGCTCTTCATTAAATATTCAATTCTTGAGTGCCTTTGCCTAATGATCTCCTTCCCCTTTTACAGTCTTAGGCCTTACTGAATACCATTGTCCAAAACCATATATAATCAATACCTTGGACCCAATACCTGGGTTCAACACTTCAGATGAGATAGCATGGTCCAAAACCATAGGTCCAAATACCAAGGACTAAATACCATGGACTAAAACAAGTTTTCCCACATGTACGCGCTTTTCCTTGCATGAAAGTGCGTGCATACGCATACGCGCCTTTTGATCGGAGATACTGTGTGTATACACGACTTTATCAAAGGGAACCTGTGTATATCTATTTTCTTCATTTTGTGAGATTGAATTGTGATCTATCATCTTAGTAAGTTGCCATCAATGACAACACCTGTGTCATAGTGCCAAACCTGTGTCATAATGCCAACAATCTCCCCCTTTGGACTTGATGGCAACCCCAAGACACTCAAAGTCATTCTCCCCCTTTGTCATCAAGGGAAAAGGGTTATGCTCCCCCTGAGTACATGTTGAAATCTCTGCTCTGCTGTGCTGTCCATGCTCCCCCTGACTGTAGGCAAGGTTTGCAAAAAGATGTTCTACAAAATGACCTTCAAAGACTCATACATACATCCATCACCCAACCAAGTGGGGATATACCAAGATTGACTCATCCACCCAACCAAGTGGGGATGCACCAAAAGTTTATACATGATAAAACAAGAACTTTACATTATCCATCCCAGGCATAGTGGGAAATCAAGATAGGTTGTTACATGACCTTGATAATAAGAGAAATACATGACATAGACACAAACTATCTAAAACAAGACTGTGATAGACATCAACAACTATCATCAGCAACATCTATCAATCATCATCCAGACCAGCAACCATGATCTCCCTCTGCACCTGTTCCACCAGAAACAAAACAGTTGTGAAATAGAACCAAGATCTTCTAAGATAATGCCAACAATGCATTATTAGAAGTAAATGCTCCCCCTGAACCTCTTCCAGATAGTCTTTTTCAGACCCATATCAGACTCTTTTCATCCTGAGTCTGGCCTACTGTTTGTCTTCAAACCAACATATATGCGACTGTATCCACAGAATCCAGCGTATGTATGCGGATACGCTTCATGAAACTAGTGTACAACCACTATTCTCTGAACCAGATAAGTGTCAACAACAAGACGATGCATCAACTACTCCTAGCGTCTGTCTGAGGTATTCAAATGTCTCTCTGGGCAGTGGTTTGGAGAATATATCAGCAAACTATTCCTTGGAGGGAACATACTCCAATTTGACCTTTTGTTCAAGCACTTGTTCCCGAAGAAAATAATATTTGATAGGTATGTGCTTGGTCTTTGAATGCATGACTGGATTCTTTGAAACACTGATTGCACTTGTATTATCACATAAAATGGAGATAGGTGGAGTACAAGTGATTTGGATGTCTTGCAAAGTTTGCATCATCCAAAGGAGTTGTGTGCAACAAGATGCAGCAGCCACATATTCTGCTTCAACTGTAGATAATGCAATTGAGATTTTTTTTCTTGCTGAACCAAGATACTAATCTAGAACCCATAAAGAATGCACCACCACTAGTGCTTTTTCTGTCATCCACGCTTCCTTCCCAATCTGCATCTATATATTCATGAAGTGTGAGATCTATATCTCTAGGATACCATAAGCCATAATTTTGTGTTCCTTGAAGATATTTGAAAATCCTTTTAACCGCTTGAAGGTGTGCTTCTTTTGGATTAGCCTGGAATCTTCCAACTATTCCCACTGCATGCATGATGTCTGGTTGGGTACCTGTCAGATAGAGCAGACTTCCAATCATGGATCTATAGGTTGGTTGATGTACTGCTGCTGATTCATCATTTGCGTTGAGGCTACATCTTGTTACCATAGGGGTACATACTGGTTTCAAATATTCCATGCCATATTTCTTCAAGATCTACTTGAGGTACTTGGTTTGTGATAGAAAGATACCGTCTTTGTTTTGTTGGACTTGTAAACCAAGAAAATATGTGAGCTCACCAAGTAAGGACATTTCAAATTCTTTCTGCATCACCAAAGCAAAGTTTTGACTCATGGTTTCTTCATTGCTATCAAAGATGATATCATCAACATACACAACAAGTACTAGCAATTTATCATTGTTAATTTTTATATATAGATTGCTATCTGTTGATCCTTTTGAAAAACCTTGTTGATGGAGATATTTGTCCAAACAAAAATACCAAGCCCTTGGAGCCTGTTTAAGGCCATAGAGAGCCTTTTTGAGTCTGCATACAAGTTTTGGATCATTTCCAAGGATGAATCCATCTGTTTGCTCAATGTGCACTTCTTCTTCTAAGTCTCCATTTAGAAAGGCAGATTTCACATCCATTTGATATACTTTGAACTCCTGAAAGCTAGAAAGAGAAAGGAACATTCTTATGGCATCAAGTCTAGCAACTGGTGCAAAATTTTCTTCAAAGTCTATACCTTCTTGTTGAGCATACCCTTTACAAACAAGTCTGGCCTTGTTTTAGTAACATATCCATTTTCATTCAGCTTGTTTTTGAATATCCCTTTTGTCCCTATGGCATTCTTATCATTTGGTCTAGGAACCAACTCCCAAGTGTTATTCTTTTCAATCTGCTCAAGTTCTTCATTCATGGCCTTGACCCCACATTCATCTTTGCATGCTTCACTTACATTTCGTGGTTTAATGGAGGAGAGCAATGCTAGATAGCTTGAAGCTTATGAAATAGTTCTTCTTGTTTATACACCTGCCTCTTTCTGTCCCAAAATTTGAGTCTCTGAATGATTCTTTTGTACGTACTTGGATGGAGTCTTTTCTTTAACCCTTATCTGTTCTTTTGGTGCCTCATAGGTTTATTCTTCATCATTAGTCTGATTTGATGTTGAAGGATAGTCCTCATCATCTTTGAAATATTCGGATTTTACCTGCCTTAGATTGTTTCCTGCTTCATCAACCACAACATCAATACTTTCAACAATTTTTCCATGTCTTTTATTGTAACACTTATATCCTTTACTTCGGGAAGAGTAACCAAGGAGAATGCCTTCATCTGCTCTAGGTTCAAACTTGGCAAGGTTTTCATCAGTCCTTTTGATGTAACATTTGTTTCCAAAAATTTTGAAATATTTTATTGTAGGAGTCTTACCATACCAAAGTTCATGAGGAGTTTGAGTGTTGTTTACCCAGACGTTTGTTTTGTTGAGAATAGTAACGGCAGCAAATGCAGCTTCACCCCAGAAGGTTGCAGGAGTTCTAGACTCATCAAGCATAGCACGAGCCATTTGTTGAACCGTTCTGTTCATCCTTTCCACTAATCCATTTTTCTGAGGAGTCCTTGCAGTAGAGAATTCCCTTCTTATTCCATGTTCTTCACAAAAGTCGAAAAATTCATTCGAGGTAAATTCCCCTCCTTGATCAGACTTGAGGCATTTGATTCTACGATCTGATTCATTTTCAACCAAGGATTTGAAAGCTTTGAAATTTTTGAAAGCTTCGTCTTTATGCTTCAGAAGTCCTATCCAACACATCCTAGAAAAGTCATCAATGAAAAATATAAAGTATTCTTCTCCACGAGGTGACTTTTTCCTTGATGGACCACATAAATCAATATGGACAAGTTCAAGTGGCTTACTAGCTGATCCTTCCTTCTCAGGGAAATGTGTTCTGGTTTTCTTACCAAACTGACATGATTTGCATATTGTATTGTCTGGAATTTTGATGTCAGGAAGATCGCGAACAGCCTAATATTTGCATGCTTTCCTTATCTGAGGGAAGCTTAGATGCCCCAATCTTCTGTGCCATAGCCAGTGTTCATCATTCTTGCTTAGATAGCATTGTTGTTGTCCTCCCTTGAGTATGTATAAATTATTTGGAGTTCTTATGCCTTTGATCACTATTTCTCCTGTATCAATCTCACGAACAATACACACATTTGATTGGAATATTACCTCATTTCCTTGATCACACATTTGACTAACACTCAATATATTATGCTTTAAGCCATCAAAATACATAACATTTCCAGCTTTGACCTTTTCTTTCAAAATAACAGAACCTTTACCTTTTATGAGTGTAGGGGTGTCATTTCCAAATGAGACCTTCCTTTCCTTTTCTAAGGCACTATATGACTGAAGTTTTTCTTTATCACCTGTCATATGTTTCGAGCATCCACTGTCGATGTACCACTGATTTTCCTGTCCTTCCGCATATAAGGCTATACCACATCTTTCTAGCTACGGTTCTTTCTTTCTCCATGTTTTGGGACCCAATGAAGCTTGCCAAAACCTACTCCTGCATTCAGAATCTTCATGACCGAAGTTGTTACAAATAGAACATTCTATTTCATTTTCAAGAGTAGAAAAGTTATTGTAGGTCCTTTTCATGATCCTAGTCACACTCCTTTGATTTCATGCTTCTCTAGCCATGATGGTCTTGTAGGCAACACACTGAGCAGCTTTGTGTCCAAAGTTATGACAAGAGAAACATTGGCCATTGAAGAAATTTCGACGATTATCAAATCTACCGACCAGATGATTGTAGTTTCTATTGACATTCATTCTTGAGGCAAATTGAGAATGGTTTACCTGCAGTTGGTTGTAGCTTCTGTTCATCCTTGAAGTATATTGACCCTGTTTTACTTGGTGATCCGCTTTATGCCTTTGCTGACGATTGTCAACCTGTTCACTTCTCCTTGCTGCATCAATATAACTTTTGGAGGTGGATGGCTTCTATGCTTGAGATGCTTCTTCAATATATCCAAGACCTGTCTTGATTAGAGGAGAACGTGGCACTTTGATAATCTCATCTAAAGTTTCAGATCCTTTAGCAAATCTAAGATTAAGAGCTTTTGTTTTCTCAATATCTTTTCTAAGTCCCACAATTTCACATTCTAACTTTTCATTGTGATTTTCCCTTTCAGCAAGTTGGAATGTCAAAGTATCTATAATCATATTCTTTTCTTCTAAACAAATTTCAAGTTTAGAAATTTCTTCATAAAGACCTTCTTCATCTATAGCATCCAAGAAATCATCATCTTCAAAAGCCATCAAAAGTCTATAATCATTACCATGTTCATCTTCATCGCTATTTGAAAATCCATCACTGTCTTCATGTGTATAATATCTCTTCTTACTTATATTATGTTTTTTTTTCCATCTAACTGGTTCCTTACCTTTGTCAAGCTTATATTTATGAGGACACTTGGCTGCATAGTGACTGACTCTTCCACAAGCAAAGCATTTGAAAGGTAGCTTACCTCTGAATCTTCCAAAACCCCGTTGAAGGTTCTTGATAAAGTTTGATTCTTCCTCTCCTTCTGACATATGTCTTGACTCATTGTATTCTCCTTTTCCTGAAGTTTTGAATGTGGCTTCTCTCATGTTTGATGGACCCCTTTTTCTCATTTCGAAAGTAGTTAGGATTCTGTGCATCCGTGACATGGTAATACTCTGAAGATTCTGCTTTTCTTCTAGGGAAGAAACCTTTGATTCAAACTTAGAGGACAAAGATCTTAGAACCTTTTCAACTAAAGTGATTCTTTTATTTCTTCACCCAAGTTTTTCATACGATTAACAATCTCATCTATATGTAAGAAATAATTATCCACACTTTCATCATTTTGCATTATGAGAGTTTCATATTGAATTCCGAGAGATTGTAGTTTTGTACGTTTTACCTAATCGTCTCCTTCATAGCTTAGAACGATCTTGTCCCATATTTCTTTGACGGTTTTGAGCTGCATAACTGTTATAGACATTTTTGTGCCCTGCAACCACAAGCATGAAATGTACATAAACCAAGGGCTCCTAAGTCCCTAAAAGTGTTGTTCTAACTCCTAAAGGAACAAGGTCAACAGATTACAGCTTCTCCCAGAAGTTCTCCATGAGAAAATTCTCAGAATTGGTCAAAACAGGATCATTTCAGCTGCTCCACTGGCTAGGTGCGTTGCATTGCACCTAAATACACTGTGAGGGTGCGTTTCATTTCAAAAGTCCCTTCTGTGGGGTGTGATGGGCGAGAAATGACAAATGGCAGTGTCATTCTGCGAGGTGGAGAGACAATGGAAGCTTCCAAAATCTTCTCTTGTGACACTTGCCTCACTGAATTCGACCAAGGATGAGTAAGAGGCCTTCAGTCTCCAAGTGGAAGCAAGAACTATCAGAGAGAAGACACTAATCAAAACACAAGATGACTCATCCCCCTTACATATATCTATATATGGATCCCTCATCCCAGAGATCCAGAGGCTGGAATTTTGCATATTGTAAGGAATTGCTGTTGGTTTTTTGAGACAAACATCAGATTGTTGGGTTATCTATGCTTTGTTTGAGGTGAAGAGGGGCTTCTTTGCTGGGAGGTTGATGCTGGGTCGGAACAACTGGTTGTAACTCCTCCTGGATCTTTTCTTGTTTATCAATAAAAACTATTTGAGTTTTCCTCCATGCTTTTGTATCATTGATGCTTGTTACATTTGTATGGTCAATTTATATCTGATCCTAGATTGTTTATGAATATAGATCCATGTCTTTGTATAGTGCTATGCTTCTGTTATCTTACAGGTACTTTGTGAAGCTGGGCGTGCAAGGGAGCAGGTAGCTGAGGACCATCAAAGAAGAGAGGGATCGAATCGAAGGATTAACGCAAGACAGAGGTTGGTCTTTCTGTTCCTCTCTATCTATAATTGATAAAGGAAAGATAAAAGTAGTTTTTCTCTGTTTGTTTCTAAGGCAGCTGCCACATCTTAGTGGGATAGAGCAGTTCTATATAGACACTTTTCCCTGTAACAAAATGGCGACTCCGCTGGGGACATAATTAGTTTGTTTGTTTATCATTCTTTGTTTGTTTGTTTCATAAACTTATAAGTAGCATTCGAACTACATTTGCCATAACAAATGCAAAGTAGACAACTGCTGCTTCAATCCATTCACTGGATCTGTTTATGATTTAAAAAACTGATTCACAAACTATCTGATTGCCCTTGTGATAGCTCTTAGATCCTCCTTAGATCTACCCCTGATTGTTGAATTACTGATTGCTTTTTACTCGGCCAAAAACCAATAACTGAACTGCAAACTGTGACCCGGAACCCGAACAAAGTCTCGTTTCTGGCCCAGCGCAGGTATTGTTAAGAGATTCTGAATTTCAACGCACTTCCCGAGTGGACAACCTGCGCTGCATTTCAGATTCTCTGTGTTACAGGTGCGCTGATCAGACTAGCTCTGTGCAGTTGTGGTTTCTGTGGTTCATTCTTTCCAGTTCTATTCCTGAATTTTGCTGCCTGTGATTAGTATATGTCTGTTTGAAACCCCTTTTCCTTACTATTATTCCGCCTCCTTTGTACAAAAGAACTGTAGATGTTTTTGTGTGTTTTTTGAGTCATTTACAGTTCTCCTTTGCAAAAGTAGTATAATCGTACTGTTGTCCTTTGATTTGAATCTGTCGCAAGTGTCGATTTCAATCGTAGGAAAGAGTTTTATTGCTGTTGATGGTTGATTATCCTGTTACTATTGCTTTTGGTATGAATTTATAATTTTCTAGTGTCAAAAACAAGTATTCATTTCAAAATCGTAAGGTGTCGTAATCATCTCTATTTTTGATTTCGAAAAGAAGCCTGTTTATATTTGTCGCTTGAAAAGAAATTCAGATTTGTGCATCAACTTTCTTTTTAGCATCCATATACTAAGAAAGTCGAAAACAAATACATGCACGTGCATTTGCATATAGACATTCTGTTTGGCTTGATTTAGGAAAGTGCATTTACAATGTGCTCTTTGCTCTTTGTGAAAATATTCTTTTTTTCTTTTCCCTAGTAGTTAGGATTTTCATTGCATAAAAGAGATAAAAAGTTTGTTTATCATCTTTAGATTGCATTTTAGGAATTACATCTACATCTCGTGGTGAACCCGAAAGGCAAACTTCATAAACAAGATCAACTTAAAATAAATTCAATGAATCTAACAACGCTTTGGAACTTAACACACAACATTTAGAGGTCTAGGCTAGAGACGTATTCCGGCGTCGTAAAGCCTGGTAACTGTTGTTCTCACTGATGGTTGGGTGATTCCTCCACTTTGAGACGATAAGTGCCAGTACGGACTTGTGCTCCCATGTACCGTCGAGTATATTTTGGGAGACCCCTATAGGCTTAAATCCTTTATCCATAGTAAGCCGTGTCTGCCGCCCTATCGATCGCAATGCACTGAACACAACATTCGGGAAGATTGACTGCCGTACCGTAAAACGTATTCTGTAGTTTTTTGATTGGTTTGGTACTCCCTCTACCTAGACTTCCAGAGCAGTCCCTTTCGTTCCTTTTCAGACTCCTTAAAGGAAAAGGTCCATCTGAGCACTTGTCACTTCAGGATCATTAAAAATCGAAGGAGACTAGAGTCATCTTTTGTTTTTTCTCGACTCTTAAAAACTGAAAAAACAAGTTGTGTCAAAGCGTCTAAAATTCATTTAATTTGGAAACATACTTCCCCCTTTATTTTAGTTGATCGAGTAATCAACAATCGTGGAAGAAAGTCAATTGAAACCCCGTCGTTCGCGGAGGCTTACGAGTCAACCGTCTTTGTCTCCGGAATCGAAGCCAGTACAGACAAAGCGAACTCGTTTAACTAGTTCCAAATCTCCTATTAAAGTTAGAACAAGTGTTCCAATGACATCAGAGACTTCGATTACTCCAAACATTTCTAGAATCCCTGCCTCTACAGAAGAAGTTCAGCAGCCACAGAAGGACAGTGATACTGATCCTAGTCTGAGAGTAAACACTTGTGTTACCGAACCAGTTCCATCTACAACCGGTTCGGAAAGTCTTGCTCTTCAAACATCTGTCGCTGCCGATTTAACACCTTCTTCGGCACCAGAAATATTCTACGGACCTGACGGTCTTCCCCTTCCACCTGGCCTGATTGCCATAGAAGAAATTGTAGAAGATCCTCCAACAAATACACCAACACAATTTGGAGTCGGGATCACTCTATATCCTTCTTCATCAGAAGTTAGTATACCACTAGCGGAAGCTCCTATAGAATCGCTAGGTAATCTTTTGGATAGACTACAAATGTCTGAACAACTGTCAACATCTAGGACTGTGTCGTCTGACACAACAACGACAGAACCCCCTACTATCACTCCGACAATGTTCGTCGATATACCATCTGTCCCGACTAGCTCTCAACCGCTAGAAGGAGCCCACTCAGGGGCTACTTCGACAGTATGGTCTGTTCCTGTTTGTTCATCTGGAATAATATCCGGAAACTCTTATGTTGAGTCTCAACAGATTGATCCATTTGGAGGTCAATTTGGGCAGTCCGGCCCCCAAGGGCAGACAATTCCCTTGAGTTCTAGATTACCACCGTATGGGGGGCACTATACCCTTTCATTATCCCCTCCGGGGGATATCCATATGGGAGTTCACAACAACATTCAGGTTATACTGGAATTACCTCAAGCGGTTGGGTAACAATACTACCTCAACAACCAAGAGTTGTATATTCGATGCAACAATGCTTACCTATGTCAAACATACCGACTACGCCAGCTATTGTGACGGTGTCGCAAGTTCAAGCGCTGCCTATTGTATGCCAACCTCAGGTTTCTCAGGTTGTAATGCAACATCCCCTTGACCCTGCGACTCAACCACAATCACCGACTGGTGGAATGACACAGGTTCAGACGGGTACAATTACCCCTCATCTTGGTCAAACTGTTAGTATCGGTCAACAACACATGGCTTCATAACCATGGCTAGTACAATACCAACAACCGCAATTCCAACAAGTATACCAAGGTTCTGAGCAACAAATCTTTGCTAATAGTGGGCAGCCGTACATTCAAAACGGTCAAAATCAACCATTTTACAATGGTCATGCCCACCAACCTTACCAAAGTTACCAGCATCAAATGCATTATGCCGGTATGCAAAGACCAACTACTCAGGCAATCCCATATTATCTTGGGTATGCTTCTCCTAACCTGAATCAACAATTACCATTTGTGGCAACTTTAGAGTTACCTAATTTAAATCGGTTAACAAACAATCCAATCGCTTACGCCCCTTGGTGGCCAGCGATTCCGCATAAACTTCCATCTGATATTCCTAAATTTAATGGAAATCTGGGTGAAGATCCATCGAATCACGTGATGACCTTTCATCTATGGTGTTCATCAAACACCTTAAATGATGATTCGATAAGACTTCACCTCTTTCAGAGGACGTTAACGGGTCCGGCGGCAAAATGGTACATCGAATTGCCTAGAGCTTCGTTCGACAACTTCAGTACCTTAGCCACAAAATTTTTAACCCATTTTCAGTTACCAATAAGGTACGAAATGGGAACATAACTTCTTACCAACTTCAAACAGACAATGGCCACTCACATATCTGATCATATAAATGAGTGGTGACGTCGTCGTAGAATGGTAAAAACATACGTCCCCGATCAGCTCTTAGCTGAATGGTTTATCAAGTCATTACTGCCTTCCATCACGGAAGATGTGGCAAAGGGGGGAGTCGTAACAGAAGAGAAATTTATCACTCGTGCGCAATATCTGGACTTGATTTACACTCAGTCCGGCACGCTCTACGATAAGATACCCGACGCCCCTAGACCGGAATTCTCAATTCCTCCTCCTCCTAAATCGAACAATGACTCTCATGTCGGCGATGGCGTGATTGGCACAACAGACATGAAATCGACAAAGGCTACATCCAAAAAGGCCCGTAAGATTTCAAGTCAAAATGCAAAAGATGAACTTCTTGCTTCGGAAGTAAATGCCGTATCGACAGATAAAGGCAAAGAAACCAAACAACCAGGGAGCAAGAAGAAAGGCAAAGGGAAGAAGAAGAAACAAGAGGAATCATCACCTGAAAAATCTTCTTCAAACCCTCCTAGAGATAGGAAACCAAAAAATCCATGCCTTATATGCGATGAGGATCATTGGACCGCAAGTTGTCCACACAGAGCTGAGGTTAAAAAATTCTTCAAGAATTCGAAAACCTCCGCAGTGTTAACTGATCCGTTTCCAAATCCAGGAACAAATCTGGTTGAAAGTGAAAATGCTTCCCCGTCTCAAGTTCTAATGTTATTGGTTTCAAAACAGCAAAATGATGCTTTGATATCGACTAGGAACAAATATTATGGGAATCCACAGCTGTCGAACAACAAAGATAAAGATCAACCTAGTAGTTCGACAACAACTTCGACAGAAGTTGCACCGCCTACCATTCCAGAATTGACAATAAAACCACCAAAGGGAGTAGTACAAAAGTTGGCGTTTAATCCCCGCGCTAGAGCGGCACAGGATTATAATATAGTGGAAGATTTGGCCCATTTGCCATCCGCTATGTCGACTCTTGAAGTACTACAGAATTGCCCATCCCAAAGGCAGGCTTTATTATCGGCTATTGGTGGGATAGACCCAAAGGATTCCAATCTTGTATCCTTTGATCATAAAGGATACGATCCTCAATTACCAGCTCAACTAGCTTTCCTTGTTCAAGTGAAAGCCCTCAACAAAACTATTCATCGAACAATTATTGATGAGGGGGCATCTACATGCATTATGTCGATGAGTTGCTGGAAAACTTTAGGATCTCCAACCTTGTCGCGATCTTCGACGACATTAAAAGCATTCGACGGAAGGACATATACCCCATATGGTATTCTAAGTAACTTGAAAGTTGAACTAGGAGGGAAAACGGTAGAAATAGATGTTGAAGTAATCGATGGAAATCTTGATTACAACATCCTACTAGGAAGGCCATGGATTTATGCTATGGCGGCTGTTGTGTCGACCTATTTTAGGAAGATTGCATTTCCTTTTCAAGGAGGGATTACAATCGTCGATCAACAAAACTTCCTCCCTAATGGTTCTCAAGTTACAGGAAGCATTCCCATGATCCATGGAAGCCCTCATTCGCTTCAAAATATCGGAGTAGGCCTATTAAAAGATCCTATACTAATGGGAACTTTCACCCTTCCACCTCCAATCAACTTGGCGGAAGTAGCGTCGATAGGAACCTGCAACATGATATCTTCTACAAAGATCTCAGAAAACGATATCGACATGGATCATGCAATGGTTTTTCCCCCAAGCCCAACGGAAATATTGTAGCAATCAATGTTCCTAGCATGGGAGGCAAACCCAAATCAACGCTCATCAAGCGTTTGGATAGATAGGTCTAGAGAATATGGTACCCCTTCAGATCCTTGGTCGCAAGTGCATATCACCGATGAAGGAATTGTCCAATCAATGGTAATTGAAGGGGCACCATGGAATGATTCCCACCATCGTTCCCTTCTCTCGGATTGTGGAGAAGATACTCAAGATGACCTTTATCATCCTTCAGTCTTTGATTTCCTATCAAATACTGTAAACACGGTGGATTCCGAGCGAAACTTGTCCAACATTGAAGAGACTATAGCCATAAATATCTCAACCAAAATAGATGTTGTAGAGAATATTTATGTTGGCAAATGTTGTTCTCCTTCAGAACTGGAAATATATAACGCTCTTTTTCGCGAATTCAGAGATGTCTTTGCTTGGTCATATAGTGAAATGCCGGGCATTGACTCGAGTATCGTTGAACACGAAATTAAGATGTATCCAGATGTCAAACCGGTACGACAACGGCTAAGGCAGGTACACCCCAAGAAAGCCGCTGCCATTAAGGCAGAAGTTGAAAAACTTCTCCACGCTGGTTTCATCTACCCGGTTCCTCTAACCGATTGGGTATCCAATATTGTCCCTGTTATGAAAAAACAAGGAACAATTAGAGTGTGCGTCGATTATAGGGATGTAAATCAAGCTTGTCCAAAAGACAACTACCCTACACCCTTCATTGACCAGATAATTGATGAATGTGCCGGATGCGAAATCTTTTCATTCATGGATGGATTCTCCGGGTATAATCAAATAAATATCCGCCCACAGGACCAGTTAAAGACTGCATTTATTTGTCCGTGGGGCACATTCGCATATCGAAAATTACCCTTTGGTTTAAAGAACGCAGGGGCGATGTTTCAGAGGGCAATGAATTATGCCTTCCATGACATCAAAAACATCGTTCAACCATACCTTGACGACCTTCCGACTCATTCGCGAAAGCAGACTGATAATCCGCAGCATTTAAGAGCGATATTTCTACGCTGCCGACACTACAAGATACGACTCAATCCACACAAATGTGTATTTTGCGTCAGTTCTGGTCGTTTACTTGGATTTGTAGTCTCAAAGGACGGGATTCGTATCGACCCATGTAAGGTCCAGGAAATCATAAATTTGCCTCCACCTTCGAATTTGCTTCAGATTCAGAAACTCCAAGGGAAAGCAAACTTTTTGAGGAGGTTCATTCCAAATTACGCCGAACTTGCTAAAGGTTATACACGTCTTTTGAAAAAGGAAGTACCCTTTGTCTGGGATCAGGTTGCGCAAGCTTCCTTTGATGCTTTAAAAGAATCCCTAATGAAAGCATCATTAATGTATGCTCCTGATTATCAAAAAGATTTTAACCTGTATCTGGCTGCAGCGGATACAACCATCGCAATGGTTTTAGTTCAAGAGGTCGATGGAATTGAACATCCTATATATTATTTAAGTAAAAACTTAAATGATACAGAAAGAAAATATTCCTACGTTGAAAATCTAGCACTCGCAGCTGTTCAAGTGATACAGAGATTTCGACACTATGTCCTCTTTCGGAAAACTACCATTCTGTCAGATTGCAACCCCATGACTTATATATTGTCGTGACAGTTGCTGGGGGGCAAGTATTCAAAATGGATAGCAATCCTACAAGAGTTTGATCTGGAATTTGTAAAATCCAAATCGAAGAAAGCTCTAGTTTTCGCAGAATTATTATGCGATCTCCCATCGTCGTCCAACGATGAAACGTCCGAAGAAACAATCGTGGACGAAAATTTGTTTCTGATATCAACAAGCAATGAGTGGTATGGAGATATAATCATTTATCTCCAAACCCAAAAATATAGGCCAGACACCTCCCGCTCCGAACAAAAACGTATTCGATACCAAGCAAAAGACTACATGATCGTCGGTGATACACTTTACCGTCGTGGTATCGATACGGTTCTGAGAAGGTGCCTCACCCATGAGGAGGCCGAATAAGTCTTGAATGATTTTCATTCAGGCGTGTGTGGGGGGCATCAATCTGGATATGCTACAGCACAAAAATTTTTACGAGCAGGATACTTTTGGCCAACAATGTTAAAAGATTGCATAACCGCAGTCAGAAGTTGCCATGCTTGCCAAATTTTCGATAGCAAAACCAGAAGACCATCCGCACCTCTGCAGCCAATAGTTGCTATTGGGCCATTCGCCAAATGGGGCATCGATTTCATGACATGTAACCCCACCTCGACCGGGGGGCATGGGTATATCATAGTCGCAGTTGACTATTTTACCAAATGGGCCGAGGCGATGCCTACATTAGATAATACTGGTGAAACAGCTGCCCTCTTCTTTTTCAATCATGTAGTCGCTAGATTCGGCGTACCACAGGCTATAGTCACAGATCATGGATCGCATTTTCACAATCACATGATGGTTGAATTAGCTGCCAAACTAGGGTTGTCTCACGACAGCTCTACTCCATATTATCCGCAAGCCAACGGACAAGTTGAAGCAATCAACAAGGTCCTGAAACGCATGCTGCAAAGGATGATTGGAGTTCACAAAAGAAGATGGCACCTAATCCTGTACTCAGCTTTGTGGGCTTACTGAACATCGGTAAGGAATGCAACCGGGTTCACACCTTTCCAACTGGTGTATGGCTTGGAAGCAGTCTTACCAATACAGTGTGAAATCTCGTCTCTCAAACTCGCAATTGACCTCCTCCCCGGAACTTCAGAAGAAGAAGCTCGTTTCTTGGAATTAATCCAATTGGATGAAACCCATCGTGATGCCACTTTGGCTAACGAAGCCCATAAGAAACAAGTCAAGGCGCAGTTCGACAAAAATGTCAAACCCCGTGTCTTCTCAGAAGGTGACTTGGTCTTGCTTTACGACCAAGAATCCGATAAATTGGGAGCAGGTAAATTTAATTCTTTATGGATGGGCCCCTATATTGTTAAATGATTGTTAGCAAAAGGAGCCTACGAGTTAATGGATTATGACGGAATTCCACTGGCGCAACCTCGTAATGGGTTGTACCTCAAGCGTTACTATGCGTAATGGTAACCTATATGCTTTTGTTATGTTTTTGTTTTCGCTAAAGTGTTTATTTTGGTCAAGTAATCCAATTTTTACATTTGTTACAAATGTCAAACCTATTGGAGTCATGTGTTGGATATGCCGACGGAGCGAGTCGTAGTTCGCGGAACCTATCTTCCGCAGCCTGGGCTATTTTTGATCCAAGCGGCGAGTTAGTAAGTTTCAGAGGGGTATGTATTGGTCAATCAACAAATAAGATCGCTGAATATATTGCGTTGATAGAACTTCTCTCTGATGCCATCACACATGGCATACACCGACTAATTGTCAGGCTAGACTCACAACTCGTAATACTACAACTCACTGGTATCTACCCTGCCCGAAATCCAGCTATTTATCGCATGTTCCTAAGGGTTAAGATTTTGGAAAGACAATTTGATTTTATTCAATACCAACATATTTCCAGAAACTTAAACACATTAACTGACTCATTAGCAAATTATGTGTTAGATAGACATTTGCAACATTTATAAAAAGAAACATACCATCAATGTTTGCATTTGGATCATAACCAAAATAAAACTCCGAAAATCAAAAATATATATAACTATTTATGGTTTACATATAATGTTCTGTAACCAAGACAAAATCGGTCAAATGACCAAAAAACTCAAAATGCTAGGGGGCACCCTAGTCTAGTGATGCTCGTGATAGCAAGTCACAGCCTGTGCGATCATGCGTAAGAGACGAGTCCATCGTCTGGGCACACCAGTA
Source organism: Pinus tabuliformis (assembly GCA_031772625.1). NCBI lineage: Eukaryota > Viridiplantae > Streptophyta > Pinopsida > Pinales > Pinaceae > Pinus > Pinus tabuliformis. Next base: position 1,126,729,544 of record CM062818.1, on the reverse strand, counting down.
GTATGCCGCTGTAACCTCAAAGGTAGCTCGTCAGTCCTCACATCTGGAATACCAAGAGTGAGGCCCTCAACCTACTCCTGTAATGCTGTGAGAGTCTCGGCCACGTCGAGGTCACGAAGGATAGCCCTTCCGACGGCCTCTCCTGCTGGGGCAGCAGCTGGTACTCTCAGGCGAACTGCTGGACGAACAGGACCGACATCTGCATGTACACATGAGTTTGATTAAAGTCTTGATAGAATAAAGCACAAGGACATTATAAACAAAAAATGATAAACAGGAATATGGTCAAAGATTTTACCAATGGCGCCCCACTGTTCACCATCCGGCAGTACCAAATCTGGATCTCCCCGGAAGTCCATGCCGACGTATGGATACTCGGAATAAACCATCTCCTGACGATCAAACCACCTGAAGAAGGTATCAGAAAATGAAATCTGAGATTGGCCAGCATGCCTAGACATATGGTCAACCCATCTCTGCATACGTGGTTCAGTAGGAGAAGGTAAGTTGAGTGCAATGTACTGGGGCTGCATCAGTGGTATCTTCTCCAAGGCAAAGGTGGTCAAAATAGAACCATACCCAAAGTTCTTCGACCTCCCGCTCTTTATCTTGGTCAACTATTCTTTCATCACAAGAATTACTGCTTCGCACCAGTTGAACACCTTCGGTTGGAGGCATTCCAAGGCATACTGCATATAAGATCGGTTGGCTACATGAAGAGCCGCACCAGCGGCCATCCTACCAAAAGTAAACAGAATAGTCCTAAGGGACCTGTCAGTGACATCACGGATGATGATCTTGCTGTCTTTACTCGGCTGAGATCCTTCTCTATAGTACCGACGAACATAATCTCTCACCGAGTCACCTCCTCGGGCCGAACCTGATAAAGAGATGGGGGCACCCCGCCTCGACAAGCCAGTCAAGAAATAGATGTCTACTACAGTCAAGGGGATAGATTTGCCCCTGATCTGGAAAATCTAGTTGGTAGGATCCCAAGCATCGAGCAAATACTGCAGTAAGTTAATTTGTTGTCTCATGCTAGAAATGCGGAAAAACTTCAGCAAGCCACAATTCCACAGTGCGTTTACTGTAACTGGATCATGAAGGGCAAGCATGTCCTCTTCTTCATGCTCACGTTCTCGCCATGGAATGGTCATCTTACTCCAAAGATCTCTGAAAAACAAACAAGAGAAGAGTTAGATCCTGATTTTGGTAAGAAACAGGCAAAATTTCCATTAAAAATTGTGCACAAAATTCCTTCTCTGCACCCATCGCACCTGCAGCAGTACTCTGGGTGTGTTGCATGTCAGATGGCCTTTATACTGGCCAACATTCAATGCACCTTTCGATACACAGAGGGTGCGCTGAAGGCAGAACGAGTTTTTCAAACCCCAGGGGCTCAGAAAAAATAGGAATCAAGCTCAGAATGCAAAATGGAAACCATGAAATGAAAGAGCTCAGGTTTAGCTCCTACCTGGTCCAGACGGCACCGAGAATCGTCCACAGAATCTCCCGAAATCAACTGATGAAAATCAAGGGGGAAAAGTACCTCCGAAGCTCCAACAAACCAAAGTTCAAATGAAATGGTAAAATGAGAGGTAAAAACACTTTTTCATTACTTTTTACGTGGTTCAAAGTAAAATATTAGTGTCCTAACTCGTTTTCAAAGCATATATTGTTCATTTCTGACTAGTTTGTTGAAGCAGTTAAAAATACAGTACAACCTTTGAAAGAACTAAGCTATTTATGGTAAAATAAAAAAGGGACCATTCAATCGAGTAGTTTTAGCACATAGTTCAAGCTCGTTAAAGAATAAACATAAGAGATGAGCAAATGTTTCCACCCGCGTTTAAGCTCGTTAAAAAATGAACTATTCCTCGGTAAATAACCATCGTGAATGTAGTACTTCAGCCATTAAAGCCTTGGTCGTGTTTGCACCGTCACCTCCACTTTTTCATTGGCCGATCATTCACCTCCATTTGATTGTTTACCCATTTTGAGGAACAGCTGCGAAGAGTGATCTCACTAGCCATCCTTGTGACACTGTCGTGATTGGAAAATTCCAAACCGTACCTGGAATCAGTTGCTACCCATGTTATCACTCGTTCCTCAAAAGACGAGTCTCCTTTAAGCTCTTTTCAACTGACTCGTAAAATATGAAAATATTGCCGAGTCCTTGGCCTTTCCAGCTCTTTAAAGGGATAGGAAGTGCTATCCCTCCTCTAGATTTTAATCTTTTTGGACTTGAGGGGTTATTACACAAAAAGATCGAGCGCTTGTTTTGTTCGGCTCGTTAAAAGTATCGAAAATTCATCCCTTCTGTATTGTTTTATACTTTTTCGGACTTAAGGGATTAGATGACGAAAAAGGAATTTTGGAGTTACCTTTACATTCCTTTTCAGACTCTCTAAAATTGAAAAGGACCGAGTTATCTTTGTCGTTAAACTCGTTAAAAAGATTAATAGCGACAAACTTGTCTATAGACGAGAACGAGTTTCACTATCGCTAGGCTCGTTAAAACATAGCGATGGGTTTGCCTGAAGGGCAAATTATAGAACAAGCATATGTTATCCTCCTCAAGCTTGACAAAAATAAAGAGGTACTGGTCAGCAATGACTGGGGAAAATTGGGAAGAAAACTCAAAGAAACTTTATTGGTAGCAAGTTGCTCTTGAACATGACACTTCCGCTCCGTGTCCGAGTCGGGTTGGGTTGTTTCATTCACCGGTCACATCACCATGGTCACGCCATACCATCCACATTTGGGGTTAATGCTACCAATCCATCACGTTAGTGTCGCCGATATGTTCAAGAGAAGTCATTCAGAGAATTCACCTGTGTCTCACCCACTACCATACATTATACTCCATTCTTTCATGACCGCCACCCTGAACCTTATATCACCAGATCGTTTTCACCTCCATTAAAATCATTTGCTCCGTTCCATGTCATTGATGTGGGATTCATTAAGGCCCTCATGTGACGGATCACTTCTTGTCGACATCAGCTCATTATCCAAGAAGTTGATCTAGGAACACCCCATTCAGTACTTTGAAGGTTGCATGCCTCAATGGCAAGTTTCTCACTTCCGGCGACAGGTTTACATCAATGGCCTTCGACCGAAAGATTTTGCGTGGTGTTCAACGCCAAGTCCTTTATTCACACCACGTGAATTGTACTGCAGTACCTTGAGGGTCATTATCATTATCGGTGATTCCTCTCGCGCTTGTTAACAATTTACATCATTGACTGGTAATCAAGCAATGTCTTTCCATGTTCGACTTCAGAACATGTCTCACATGGATCGACTTGTACTCCGAGTGAAGATCAGACGAGATTGAAGACCCCGGATCTAGTTTCATCCATCTGGGGTGCGATATATATTCAGGGAAATAAAGGCATTGAATGTACATCATTGCTACACAGATAATCATCTACTCAAAAGGATGATGGCTCTATCAGAATCATCAGTCTACACTCAGACGGTTGTCTGTCCTATGTACATGAAAATGAATTTATAAAGCTGAGCATGGGAATGCCCGCCTCAGCTAGATCATGAAAAATAGTATGAAGATAATGTATTGTATTGTATCTTATTACAGGTCTCCTCCCAGCATTGAAAGAACTTCGGATCCTCATAATAAAGCATTTCACCCGACACCAAAAGGTTAACGGCCTCATACTTTAGGGGGCAACTGTTATAGACATTTTTGTGCCCTGCAACCACAAGCATGAAATTTCCATAAACCAAGGGCTCCTAAGTCCCTAAAAGTGTTGTTCTAACTCCTAAAGGAACAAGGTCAACAGATTACAGCTTCTCCCAGAAGTTCTCCATGAGAAAATGCTCAGAATTGGTCAAAACAGGATCATTTCAGCTGCTCCACTGGCTAGGTGCGTTGCATTGCACCTAAATACACTGTGAGGGTGCGTTGAATTTCAAAAGTCCCTTCTGTGGGGTGCGATGGGCGAGAAATGACAAATGGCAGTGTCATGCCGTGAGGTGGAGAGACAATGGAAGCTTCCAGAATCTTCTCCTGTGACACTTGCCTCACTGAATTCGACCAAGGATGAGTAAGAGGCCTTCAATCTCCAAGTGGAAGCAAGAACTGTCAGAGAGAAGACACTAATCAAAACACAAGCTGACTCATCCCCCTTACAGATATCTATATATGGATCCCTCAAGTCTAATCAGGCATTGAATAACCGCCGAGAACCTTTCAATGGATAAGATTCACTCCACCCGAATCGACGGTAAAGGAAGTTTTTTGTCCCACCTTTGGATGTTTCTTGTTAACACATGTGGGGGGATCTGAAAATCAGTTTTAATGGCTACCTTTTTTTTCTACATGGCATTCCCATAGCGTTTCGAGCCCCCAAAGCTCAAAAACAAAAACCACCTGACCCCCCACCCAGAAATCCTACTGGTGGTTTTCCTCCATCCAACCGTTGACCTTGTTCTCGCACGATGTCATAGACCCATTATCCCTTCCTCCATTCACAACCCTCCACATCACTAGTTCATTATATCTCACCCATTCGCCACCTGCCACATTGCAAAGTCATTGTGCCCTACGCTCCAATGCCATTACCAGCCTTAGTTAACCATTTAATCTCCCATTAGACATTAATTCTCGCTCCTTTACAAATTAATTGCCTACAGATAGATTTAAACGACAAATTAGGCCCAATTTCATTTATAAATACTCCATGGCTCTACATTTTACCACTTTTCTGCTTCCATCCTATCACCTAAATCCTTTTTCACTCTATGTATTTTCCCATGTGATTCGTTTTTCAATTAAATAGTTTCCAAATCCCTCACCCATAGAAAAATGGCTCCCAAGGCTAAAACACAAAAAGCCATCGAAGAAGGAAATCCATGTAAAACATTGCTTGATTTAGATCACCTTCCCCTTGTAGACTCTCTGTTCAAAGCAAGTTACTGTGAATGCAAATTCAATTTCCACGAATTTCATTTATGGTTAAAGTAGAAATATGCTGATAAAGAGGATCCCATTCATTTCTAGGAGACACTTTTTCCCTTGTACTCCTTTTCCAAGACTCATCACTTCCCTGATTTAATCACTTGGTGTCAGGCCAGGTATGATCCTATACAAAGAACAGTGATGACTCAAGATGGAAAAATCTTAATCACCATTACTACTCAGAGCATAAACCAAATGTTAATGATACCTCCATCAGGCAACCTAAGCATTTTCTCACCAGCAGCTCTCATGGACCTTTACAATAAACTCAGTTTCCCATAGAGAGCCCTTATCTTTGAACTTTTTCTACCAGAAGATGCTAAATTACCCAAGAGAATCCACCTTATCCATCTTCTATGTTCCCTAAAGCCACTAGACATATTATCTCCCTGCTATCATACCCCCTAGGATATGAAAATGATTAATCTGTTGATGAATCCATTCTTGGATTCTTTTCCATTTTCTAGATTGCATAACTATTCAGAGAACATGAAATCCAAAATAGCCAACTTGATTCTAAAAGGGAAAAAAGATATATGGTGGGAATATGTGAATAATGTCAAGGGAATTTGGGAAGAAGAGTTGATTTGGGATGAGTTCAAGAGACTCTTCAAAAAGAAGTACCTGTCTAAGAGGTATTATGATCACAAAGATAAGGATTTTTATGAGTTGAATATGGGTTCTATGACAAATGATGAGTATACTAGTAGGTTCCTAGAGTTGTTGAGGTATGTGACTTACCTCAAGGATGAGAAATCAAAGATTTAAAGGTTCATCAATGGGTTTCCAACAACATATAGAGATCGGATTGAGTTTGATGAGCCACGGTCGCTGGAGGAAGCCATCAAGAAACTGAAGCATTGTTATGAGCAGTCAATGAGTAAATATGAGCCTAAGTGTGATTTGAATGGGAATTAGAAAGTTAAATGGAAGTGGCCACTGAAGCGATGAAAACCTCAGGATGCAGGTGAGAAAGGGAATGTAGTTCCTTACAAGAAGTTTAATGCATTTGAGAAAGGACATGGGTCGCATCCTAGAGAGAAGCAGAATAGAGGTGATGGTAGGGAACTGTTGCAATGTTGGATTTGTGGCAAAGATCATCGCAAGAAGGATTTCCCATTGTACCAAGGTGGTAGGCCTTGTTGAGAAATGGAAACAAGAAATTCTAGTTTAATTTGTCGTTGAATTAAACTGTGAATTAAAATCGAATTCTATTCTCATAGCAACTTGTAAATAGTTAATTAAGTTTAATTGACTTAATTATCTTAGGAATTTCAAGTTGGAAGTATTTATGTAGTCATATATATTTTCTCCCTAAATTATAAGGTTCCAGGTTGAGTTTATTTGAGTTGTAATAAGATAACTCAGTTTGACTGAGTTATAGTCAGTTAAACTAGTTCTAATTGTTGGAGGAACTAGTAGAGGTCTAGTAGTGAGTTGGTGCACTGGTAAATACTTAGTGCTACTCCAGCTAACTGAAGATTCCCTCATGAGAAACTCATGAATGTTAGTTCATAGAAAGACCAATTTGAGACTAGAGTGTAGGGACAATGTACTATCAATTGTGGAGTGATCCGAGTTGTACATATCATGCATGCAATCAGAAGAGGACCTGGATTTGGATTTTGCAATTATGGAAGAAGGAATTCCAAATTAAATATGGGCTATTCTTCACAGGAATTACACAAGGAATTAGGGGCTCAACAGGCAACATAAATTGGCTAAGTGTTGGTCAGTGCGGGCTTGTGAGGCAGAGATTTGATCCTACTTGTGCATGAATTGTTCTTGTGAGAACAAGATTTTTATTATTGCTTAGATTTATGATTAATGCAATAAATAGTCAAGGTTTTGAGCAGTGGCTTTCCCCAGAGAAACAATTGTGTTATGTGTATTTGATTATCTTCATCTTGTCAATTATTATTTTCATCGATCATTGGTTTATGTTATTTAAAGAGTAGAGTATATTCTTGTCTTGTGTTTTAGTACATTACATGAGTTGTGAATCTACATGAAAATCTACATGGTATTAGAGCTGAAGATAGTACACTAGAGGAGATTTCAATGTTTTTAGTTTTGGATTACAGGTGAAATTCTAATTTGCAATACATACCTCATGATCGGCAGATGGCGTTATATGGTTTGCGGCTTGAGTATGCCTTGGAAGGTAACTCGAATTATATAGCCTAGAAGGATAGAATGGAGGTTATGTTGGAGGATAATGTCTTGAAGGAATTCTTTAATCAAGACATTCCTAAGCCAACAACATCAAATGCATAGAATCTGGCCGAATGGAAGAAGTGTGTGGCGAAGGCAAGGCAGATAATCCTTAAGGGAGTTTGAGACCACATTGTCTCAAGTCTCCATGGGAAGGAAACTCTGTATGTTATGTGGAAAGAATTGACATACCTATTCTAAAACAACAGTGACCATAGGAAGTTGGCACTAAAGGACAAAATTCAAAAAATCAAGATGGAGAAAGGCAAGACCATTCTAAAATACTTGACCAAGTTCACACACTGTCGTGGTGAGCTTGGAAGTGTTGGAATAACTATTGTCGAGGATGATGTGGTGATCCTATCTCTCCCTTGCCTTCCCAAGAGTTGGAACAGCTATTAGGACTTTGTCAATGGGAGGGATAATCTACCAAATTGGGAACAACTATGGTCAGATTTGATGCAAGAGGAGATCATAAGGAACACCAAATATGGTTCCTCATCAAAGACTGATGATGAGAAAAATTGTTCCTTAGTGAGTAAGGCAAGGAAATGGAAAGGGAATGTGTTCCATTCCAAATTGGATTCTTGCCATGGAGGTAAGAAGAAAGACATGATGAAAGTTAAGTTCTTTCATTGTCATGAGCTAGGTCATTTTGCTACAAATTGTCCACTCAAGAAGTCCAAGGAGAAGTCCTCAAGAGGAGCGGCGAGTGAGGCTTTGGCCTCTCAATTCGAATTAGACTTTACTCTCATTGCATGCATGGTGTCATCAATGATGGGTAGTGTATGTTACCTTGACAATGGAGCTTCATTCCACATGACTGGTGACAAGGAGTTGTTCAATGACCAGGAGGAGAAAGATCTCCAAATTCATATTGAGATGGGTGATGACGGGAGGTATAGTTCTACTGGATTGGGCACGGTTACTTTTCAAATGGATTAGGGTGCTCCTCTCACCTTGAGGGATGTTATGTATGTGCCTAGGTTGAAGAATAACTTAGTATCGGTTACCATGCTTGAGGATAGAGGCTATGATGTGATATTTTCGAAAGGAAAGGTGTTCCTTCGACACATAGCCATGGGTTAATTAAAGAAGAGAGGGATTCGAGTTAAGAATCTCTATAAGATAGATGTAGAGGATTTTACTGCTTTGAACATGAAATCAGAGAAGGTGCGGAGCCAAGATGTTGGAGACTTGTGGCACATGCAATTTAGTCACTTGCATCATGGGGCTTTGAAAATCATGCAACATATCTCTACTGGTCTTCCCAAAAGTACGCTAGAGCAAGTTGATACATGCAAGAGGTGTACTTTGGGAAAATACACCAAGGCTTCCTTTCACGACAGAGACAGTTGAGTAGAGGTGATTCTAGAGTAAGTCCACTCAGATGTGTGTGGACCATTCTCAACAGCATCCACAACGAAACACAATTATTATGTTATATTTGTAGACAACTTTTCTCGTAAATGCTGGATATTTTTCATGTAGAAGGAGGATCAAAGTTTCACAAAATTTTGTGAATTTAAAGAATTGTTTGAGAAAGAGTCTGGAAAGAAGGTTAAATATCCGAGGAGTGATAATGGTGGTGAGTATGTCTCAAATGAGTTTAAGAACTTACGTGTAGTAGAAGGGACTAAACGAGGGTTGACGACACCCCATAACCCACAGCAAAATGGGGTGGCCGAGAGGAATAATAGAAGCATTGTAGGGGTAGAACAATAGATGTTGCATGATCAGGGCTTACCACTACAGTTGTGGGTTGAGGCATGCAACACAATGATTTATTTGCAGAATCGTAGCCCATATTGAATACTTGGGATAAAGACACCAAAGGAGGCTTATTCCGGTAAGAGACCAGATTTTGGTCACTTCAATATTTTTGGGTCATCGATATATTTCCATGTGACCAAAGATACATAGAAGAAGCTTGAGCTGACAACAAAGTTAGGGATATTTGTGGGGTACACTGATACACCTCACAATTATCAAGTGTACTTGTCGACCAACAGGATGATAGTGGTTCACAGGGATATCAGATTCGATGAGGAGAATACCATGCAAGTTTCCCTTAAGAGGGAGCTTGAGATACTGCAGTTGAGGAGATTTTATCTCCTAAGGTTGACTAGCCTTAGATTGATGTGGAGCAGCCACATGCAGAGGATCCGAGAGTGGAGACATCCACTCAGGTAGAGTCTTCCTAAGATGGGATAAAGTGCACCAGAGAGGTTGACAGGTTATGCATGATGCAAGGGAGAATGTGGGAGCACCCACATCTTAGTGCATGCAGAGGAGGTCACCTAAGAGGTAACTAGATACATGGCTTTTATGAGTGAATGTGTTGAGACAGAGCCATATTCCTTTGAAGAAGCAGTGTAGTAGTTAGTTTGGGTTGATGCCATGGTGGAGGAGTGTCCCTCCATAGTTCATAATAGTGTTTGGGATGTGGTACCAAGACCAAAGGAAAAGTCAGTGGTGAGATACCGATGGCTTTACAAGGTAAATCAAGCTGCAAATGGTAGTGTGGAGAAGCAAAAGGCTAGATTTGTAGCCAATGGATTTTCACAGGTAGAGGGGATTGACTATGATGTGACCTTTGCTCCTATTGCAAGGTACTCATCGATCAGATCTATATTGGCACTATCAGCATATATGGGTTGGATGATACATCAGATGGATGTAAAGACAACCTTCCTTAATGGCACGATTGAGGAAGAGGTGTACATAGAGAAGCTTGAAGGTTTTGAGACCTTTGACCATGAGTTGCATGTGTGTTGGCTTAAGAGGGCATTATATAGGTTGAAGGAAGAACCCCGTGCTTGGTACACCAGGATCGATAGCTACTTCACTAGGTTGGGCTTCACCAAGAGTGAAGTGGGTGTAAACCTGTACCACATAGTGGTGGAAGGTAAATTCTTGATCATTGTATTATATGTTGATGATTTGAATTTGATAGGTGATGATCAGCTGATCAAGTCTTGCAAGGAGGACCTTGAAAGATATTTTGAGATGAAGGACATGGGGTTCATTCATTATTTTCTAGGCATGGAAGTATGTCAAGGCGATGGGGAATTGTTTATGTCTCAGGGAAAGTAGGCCAATGAGATACTTAAGAGGTTCTGCATGGAGAGCAAAAAACCCATGGGGACTCCTCTAGTAGTTAACTGGAGGAAGGAGGATACTACTTCAAGGGAAGTAGTGGAAGCTACTGTTACAAGAAGCTTGTGGGTTCACTCATGTACTTGGTGAACACATAACTATATATGTGTTATGCAGTTAACCAACTTAGTCAAGCAATGGTTAGGCCTACCAAGCTGTATTGGAAGGCGATAAATCATGTGTTGAGATACCTCAATGGAACTACTTAGTATGGATTGTGGTACATACGGACAGGGGAGTGAAACTTCAAGGTTTCGCCGATGCAGATTGGGTAGGGAGTCCATCCGACAGGAAGAGCACATCAAGATGGATCTTCAGTATTCGGTCAACGGTAGTTTCTTGGTACAACAGGAAACAAATATCTATTGCACTCAGTTCGGTAGAGGTAGAGTACATGGTTGTAAGTCAGGCAGCATGTGAGACCATTTGGCTGAGGAAGATCTTGGTTGGTTTGTTTGGTTAGCAAATGGATACAACTGTGATTTACTGTGATAATCAAAGTTGTATCAAACTCTCTAAAAATCCTTTTTTAATTATCGGTCCAAGAATATTGATATCCAATATCATCATCTCATAGATTGTGTATTGAGGCGGATTATGTGATTGGAGTATGTTCCCACGGAGGAGCAAGATGTTGACATTTTGAAAAAGGTATTGTCAAGATGTAAATTCGAGTTTCACAGAGACAGGATCGGGGTAGCTGATAATCCCTTTCTTGTTGAGAGGGGGTGTTGAGAAATGGTAACAAGAAATTCTAGTTTATTTGTGCTTGAATTAAATTGTGAATTAAAATCGAATTCTATTCTCATAGCAACTTGTAAATAGTTAATTAAGTTTAATTGGCTTAATTAGCTTAGAATTACGAGTTGGAAGTATTTATGTAGTTATGTCTATGTTCTCCCTAAATTTTAGGGGTCCAGGATGAGTTTATTTGAGTTGTAATTAGATAACTTAGTTTGACTAAGTTATAGTCAATTAAAATAGTTCTAATTGTTGGAGGAAATATTAGAGGTCTAGTAGTGAGTTTTCGCACTAGTGCATCCTCAGTGCTACTCCAGCTAACTGAAGATTCCCTCATGAGAAAATCACGCATGTCAATTTAGAGAAAGACCTAGTTGAGACTAGAATGTATGGACAATGTATTATTAGTTGTCAAGTGATCCAAGTTGCACAGATCATGCATGCAATCAGAAGAGGACCTAGATTTGTATTACGCAGTTATGGAAGGAGGAATTCCCAATTAAATATGGTCTATTCCTCATAGGAATTGCACAAGGAAATAGGATCTCAGCAAGCAACATAAATTGGCTAAGTGTTGGTTAGTGTGGGCTTGTGAGGCAGAGATTTGATCATACTTGTGCAGGAATTGTTCTTGTGAGAACAAAATTTTTATTATCACTTAGATTTGTGATTAATGCAATAGATAGTTGAGGTTTTGAGCAGTGGCTTTCCCTAGAGAAAAAATTTTGTTATGTGTCTTTTATTATCTTCCTCTTGTCGATTATTATTTTCATCGATCATTAGTTTCCCTTGTTTAAAGAGTAGAGTAGCTTCTTGTCTTGTGTTTTAGTACATTACATGAGCTGTGAATCTACAAGAAAATCTATAGGCCTCAAATCTATAGTTCTCTAGAGGTGCAGACGGTTAGGGATGTGGGCCATAGCACTCCTTGGATTTATGTAATTGTGGACAACAAGCAAGAAAATCACCAGGAGTTTAAAAGCAAAGCATATAAGTGCTACAATCTTAGACTCAACAAGATAGTAGAAAATATCAATGTAAAAATTAATGAAACAAAAGTGTTGAATACCAATAAGGAAAGAAAAAATCCACACATATTTGAATAATAGGAAGAGGGAGAACCAAAGAAAGAGGAAGAAAAATAAGAAGAGAAGCATCCAGAGATAGAACAAGAAGAATCAGATAATTAGCAAGATTTTCATACACCTTTGAGGACACCTAAATGTTGGTATTAGAAGAATCATGAAAAAATTTAAACAAATCATTAGGGAAAAGAGTGTAGGAGTAGAAACCAAAAGAAGAAAAAAAGCACAAACATCAGAGCAAGGGCATGTATCATTATCGTCCACAATTGAACCAAGTAACTTTGAGGAAGCTAGAAATGAACTTTGGATCAATTCCATGGAAGAATAACTTAATCAAATAAAGAATAATGAGACATGGGAAATTGTTCCAAGACCCAAGAACAAAAATGTGATTGGTACAAAATGAGTCTTCATAAACAAACTAAATGAATATGGAAAGGTGACCAAAAACAAAGCAAGGATAGTGTGCAAAGAATATCCCAAGTTGAAGAAATAGAATTTGAAGAAACTTTTGCTCTAGTAGCCAAAATGGAAGCAATCAAAATGCTCTTGGCCTATGCATGCTCCAAAAGAATAAAAGTGTATAAGATGGATGTAAACTTATACTTAGTTAATGGGGATCTAGAAGAAGTCTACATAGAACAACCAAAATGATTCCTATTATCAAAAGATGAGGGCTATGTTTGTAGACTAAATAAAGCTTTGTATGGGCTTAAGAAAGCCTCTAGATCATGGTACTCAATATTCAGCAAGTATTTGCAACAACAAGGACTCAAAAAGGGAAATGCAGATAATAATCTTTAGATAAAGGAAAATCAAGATAATATGATTGTCATTGAAATATACTTTGATGACATCATCTTTGGAAGTGATGATGATATATTAAGTCAAAACTTTGCAAATGATATGACAAATGAATTTGAAATTTCTTTGCATGGGGAGCTGACTTTACTTTTGGAAATGCAGATATCTCTACTAGATGAGGTCATTTTCATCTCTCAAACCAAGTGAATCAAATAAATGTTGAAGCAGTTCAAAATGGAAGACTAGAAACCTGTGATCACTCCTATGATCATCATACGCAAGTTGAGAAAAGAAGGTGAATCCAACGAAATGGACCAAAACAATATAAATTGATGAATGGTAGACTATTCTATGTGACAACTTCAAGACTATATGTAATGCAAGAATTTGGATAGGTTTCAAGATTTCAAGCAGCACTGAAGGAAACTCATTTTCTAATAATGAAAAGGATATTCATATATCTCAAATGAACGACAAAATCTGGGTTGGGGTATCCAAAAAGAAAGGAATTAACACAGGTAGCTTACACAGATTCATATTGGGTAGGAATTATAGATGACAAAAGAAGTACAAGTGGAGCATCCTTCTACTTGGGAAACTATTTATTATCCTAGTTACGTAAGAAGCAATATTAAGTATCCTTGTCTACAGTAAAAGTAGAATATATTATAGTAGTAACATGTTGTACTTAGGTCCTCTTGATGAAGAAAAACTTACAATACATAAGAGTAAAATGTGATGAGCCTATTTCAATACTTCGTGAGAACACAAGTGCAATAAACATCTCTAAGAGTCCAAATATGCATTTTAACACTAAGCATATTCCTATAATGTTTCACTTTCTAAGGGATCAAGTAAAAAAAGGAATACTAAGCTAGAATATGTTGGCCCTAAAGGAGAAATTTTAGATATCTTCACTAAGCCACTTCCCAAAGAGACATTTGAGTATCTTAGACAGAAACTCGGAGTAATTTCTTCTCCAAATTGATTTGCATAATCTTCAGTAAAGAAAGAAAAGGGGAGAGACAATTTCAAGGGGAGTTAACCTTTGTTTTTTGATGTCAAAGGGGGAGAGAAAGATCAAGAAACACGCAGGCAATGGGAGCATGATCACAGGGGGAGTATGATGGTTGCCATCAATGAAAAATGCAATTGATGTCAAAGGATGTCCAAATGAAAGAGAAAGCTACATATTGAAATAACATATTTTGAAATATTGTTTTTGGATGCTCAATGCCCCATTTGGATACCTTATATTTTAATGAATTTTTCCTCCATTTACCTAGCTCAAATGGAAGCATAGCATATATGGTTGGAAATATTATTTTGATACCTTTCTAATGGTGTATGGCACTCCCTCTAACTCGTCACGGTTCAGGAGAAATGATTTTTCAAATTTTCACTATACATTTTGCCAGATGCACAAGCCAGTCTAGCCAGTGCACAAGTCAGTGCAACCAGTGGACAAGTTGGCTCAATATAGACCCCAAATACACTATAAATAGGCACAAGAAGGATAATTTCAAGCAACTCACTCAAGATATTTTATATCTATTCAAAAAAGCAAAGAAAAGATATGTAAGGTTCATAACTCATGAACCATAAGCGAAAAAGAGCTTATTTGGAGAGACTTTCTAGGGAAGGATTTTTGGCACATTTTGAATTGTTTTTAGATTTTTTTAAGGATTTTTGTATTATTTTGGAAGATTTTTTGTCACACCTTTTTATTGTTTTTTGCACTGGCTAGAAGCCTAATTACATAACTATTCTTGAGGATAGAACTTTGTCCCCTCTGAAGGCCGAATTTTAGATTTGTATAGAGGGTTGAACTCAAACCTATTTTTAGGGATAAATCCTAGAGTGTTTGAAATCAAGATTCATGTCTATTTGGAAGATATACCATTGTACTATGTTGAGTAGGTCAAACCCTATGAAGGAAGCAGATCTCTAGAGGTCGAGTGCAAGGATCATTTGTTTAGGGAAGTGTTGTGTTTAGGAATCCTAGTACCTATGTGAAGGACAAAGGAGTAGATTCCAAAAGAGTGAACTTTCTTTGACTAATATTGATTCTTGTATAAGCTTTGATGTTGATCAATCAAGGAGTTGGCTCTTCCTTTCAGTCGGTGCTCATAAACTAGGGAGTTTGTGTTTCCTTTTAGTTGGTGTTGATAAACTAGGGAGTTGGTGATTCCTTTCAATTAGTGTTGATAGATCTGAATGTAATAGATATATATATATATATATATATATATATATACATATATATATATATATGTATATCAATCAAGGAGTTGGCTCTTCCTTTCAGTCGGTGCTCATAAACTAGGGAGTTTGTGTTTCCTTTTAGTTGGTGTTGATAAACTAGGGAGTTGGTGATTCCTTTCAATTAGTGTTGATAGATCTGAATGTACTATATATATATATATATATATATATATATACATATATATATATATATATATATATACATATATATATATATATATATCTATATATATATATATATATATATATATATATATATATATATATATATATATATATGTATATATAATAATTATATGTTTTTCACGTAAGATTTTGTGTTTTGTATATTTATGTGCTTTGATTTATAACTTTGGATGCATTTACAAGATTTTTAAGTTAAAAATTGTTGATACTAATTCAACCCCCCCCCCCCCCCCCCTCGGTATCATTGAATGTTCCAAAAGTCACATATAAACTAAACAAAAAGAGATGCAAATGCGGAGAAAGGGATAAGTGAATAGTTCCTTTTCATTGTAAAAAAAAATAGCACTAGGTGACCCAATGAAATATTTCTTACTTACAGAATGATTGTGCCTTTTTTTATGATCCCCAAGTATTATCACTTAGTTAATGATTTTGAGGTTGGAACTTACCATGTAAACTTATTAAAGTCATGTTGGTTTGTATATATGTCAATATCTATTGAATCTTCCCAATTATAAATATATGCCTCACTTCTATGAGGCCACATATCTACTCTTTAGATTTTGTATCCTTGGTGTTGTATTTAATTTCTTCAATGGACTTGTAAGAAAATTCAAAACTTCGCATCACTACTTCTAGGTAAAATCAAGGATATAAACATGAAAAAGACTTCATGTGTACATCATTTTACAATCTCTTGGGGAAATATCCATCTTATTACACTTATATGAATATTACTTTAGCTACAATGAAAATATAATATTATAGATTTTAAAGTTTCATTAAGCATGTTATGACAACATAGAATTCAGTCCCACTATCTTAACAAATCATGTTGTAAAATAGCAATGAACATTGATCGATCCATGAGAAATATCTTATTTATGATGAAAAATTTAGCATAACAATTGTACACTTCATATTATCCTAGTAATGAAAAGCACAACATCCCAGTTCATCTTGAGTTGGTGCAACAATTCCTTTCACAAATCATCCCAATAAAAGAGTCTTTGATGCCTCCCAAACCTAGATATGTTTTCCACAATTACTACGAACTTTGTTCAATAATACAAAAGCCAAGCAAGGCATTACACCAAACTCTACAAGCCAACCTTTGGAGCTGCCAACATCACACGAATTTTCAAATCCCATGATCTTCCACTTGCATCACACAAATCATTAAGAAGGGCCACATACTTGCATCTAACAAGTGAAAGCACCCTAATACTAGTATCGAATTAGCATCGAATATTTGTTACAAAAGTAATACATGATCTTACAAGATTCCCAAGTAGCTATAATCACACCAAATATCGATATATAAGATACTAGGTAGTTGTGATTAATAAAGAAATTTCCCTTTTTTTATATGGCCTAATGTGAGGGATGTTGACACAAAAATATGGAACTAAGTAGTCTGATTCAACTATCAAAGCCCCAAATGAAGTGTCAGTTGTCCACCCTCCAATCATTGGCTTTTAAACTCAAGAATTTTTCCTCAACATATGTGCATGGTGTCTCCAATACCTCTAATGACTTGTCCCCAAATTCCAAGAGTATAAAACCATCCTCCATGGTCCTTAATACATGTTATAAGCAACCATCATCCTAAACAAGTGCACCCTTGTAAAATCTTTCAAAACCATCACATGTGTGCTAACAATGACCTCGAGAAGCATGTCTTAATCATCACACCAAGTAATTCAACAAAAATAAAACAAAAGGGATAGGGGATCGCAAGCCTTCATCATCACACCAAGTACTCCCCTAGCTAGGTGAAAATACTTTCAAAGCAACGAAAAGATAGCACTCCCTCTTTGCAAGAAATGGAATCTCTGGAACTCTCATTGATTGAATAAGTTAGTGCAACATGTCTATCAAGTAGCTTATGAAAAATACTTAAGTTACTAAATTTTTTGGCACATGAACATGCTTGTATCCATCTTGTAATCACTAAGCAAGCCATCTAAACTTCTAGCGAGCTGAAGTAGAGGGTAAGAATGATACCCTTCCCTTTCCTCTCTTCACTCAAAATTAGATTTGAGATATTATTTTATATTTGGATCAAATTCAAGAACAAAAACCTTTCATTTCCTCCAATCACTAAAGGATATACATGTGATCTTGAAGACCACTTATCCTCATCAAACTTCACCAATTCTCACCACTTTCTTCCAATCTGTTGGAATGCAAATCCAGTGCGTCAACTTCACTTATAGACTGCAAATCCAACTCTATTGTAGTATTGGAATCAATAACCAATCCATCCAAAGCTTGTCTCACAAGTATCACTCTCCTCCATCATGGCATCACTCAACCCATCTTCTGTAAAAATAGAGGGCTAATCGAAGAATTTAGTGCAACATAGCTAGAAAATCACTTATGAGAAATATTTGCCCTAATTGAAGTAATAGGTTCTTGTACATGATCGTAACCGTCATGTAATCTCTGAGTAATCCTTCTTGAATTTAATCCAGGTGGATATTGGTGGCAACCCTCCTATTCCACTTGGAACCCAACATTGTCTCTTTCAATTTTTCAGTTTCCTTAATTGTTGCATAATTTACTATTTTGGTAGTTTTTCGGGTCCTAAATTTTTGTAGCCGTTTTGAGGCCCTAAACGACATTTTTTGGGAAAACCATGAAAACATGAGTCAATGACTCATGATTACATTCGAAAGTTGTAGTCCTCAGTTATATATTTCTAACGAGGTATTGTGTGCATCAAAAGGAGATCGTATACCAAAGTTACAACCCGTGAAATTGATGTACCAATTTACCTAAACAGGGCCCATAGTTTTGGCGCTTCATCTCCTAGGGTTAATTTTTTCGATGTTTAGGGTTTTTCATTGTTTTTCAATAACAAATAGGCCTTTGAGCCTCATTATAACACAATTCAGAGGCATGTAGCTACCACATCTCTTCTAAGAGATAAGCTACAATCGCCTGAGCTAGTTTATTTCCATTTTGTTTGTAAGCATATTTCAATATTTGATATTAATGAAATGAAGTGTTATTTTTGTTGTGTATCTATATTTATGGTTATATCTATGGTTTTTTGCATTCTTATTTAAGTTCAAATCATTGGTATTAGATTGTTCTGCTCTTTTTCTATTTTTCTTTGCATGTCCCCAATGAGGTTGGGATATAAGGAGTTAGGGCACGAACTGGTCGAACCTTTGCAAGAGAGAAGGTATGTAATCACCACTTATTGTGTTGAGAACTAGGGAAGGTAAGTAATCACCACTTATTTTGTCATCTTTTCCTTAAATTCAAAACTTATTTGCATTATGAAATGAGCATATGATGAAAGATTATGATAAAGTTTAGAAGATTTGTGAGCAACGTAAAATGTCTAATAATTACCTTTTCCTATGCAGAAGAAGAGGAAAATGGAAGATCGCCACTCCAAAGGAAAAGACAAGACAAAATCAACTGTTGTCCCTTTGACAGGGAACCACATCCAAATGAGGCAATCTAGATTGGAGCGTACAAGCCACAAAAAGGAAGAGGAGATACCAAACAGGCGCAAGAGAACGAAGAGATAACTGAGAAATAACGATCTGGCGAATCCCTCAGGATCCTTTGATCCTGAGGGATTGCTATTTTAAGGATTATCTGTATCATTGATATTTCTTCTTGGCTTCTATAAGAAGGGACAATGTTGCTAGCCCAGGGGGCGAACTATAGTTGTTTTATGAAGTTCCCTACTGTAACTTAAACTTTGATCATCGACTCTCTTTAAAGAGGGAATTACTGTAACTCTCTT
The DNA here is from genome assembly GCA_031772625.1 of Pinus tabuliformis. NCBI lineage: Eukaryota > Viridiplantae > Streptophyta > Pinopsida > Pinales > Pinaceae > Pinus > Pinus tabuliformis. Next base: position 1,126,710,337 of record CM062818.1, on the reverse strand, counting down.
TTGATGATTAATACATAAAATCTGTTGTTGTTCTATCTTTGATTCTAGAGTAATCACAACACTGCGTCCCTGGAGTCTAAGGGCCTGGCCCTGGTGGATCACTTGCTTCCTGCACCATTATTTTCCGATTCCAAGTCGTGTGTGGATTGATTTCTTTTATCTTATTTGTTCAGTAATCTATTGTTCCTTATTATTTCATATGTTGGCTCTATTATATCACATTCCCATTTGAATAGTAAGGTTATCTTCTGCAACTAGAATTTTATGCTATTCATTCTGAATTTATATCGCATTGTTGTTCCTTTAGCAGATTATTGTATAACATTGTTGTTCCTTACAGATTACCATTACTGTTCGTTTACAGAGTAACGGTGCTGCATATTCATAAATCAGTACTATTGTGTATTTATCTACTGTTTACCTCCAAGTGTGATTAGTATTCATTGGTATTGTTGTTCCACCATGATCGCAATTGTTGTTTCTTCATAACCGTGACTAATAATTCTTATGCCGAAACTCAGATTACTGTTTCTTTCAATATAGATGTGATGTGTGCAATATTTGATTTGGTTTGTTGTACATTTACATTTGATTCAGGTTGTTGTTCAATATTTCATAACTTCCTTTAAGTTTGTTGTCCTATTTCTGTTTGTTGTTCAAATCATTTCTGAGTTAAAGACTGATGCTTAATTCCTATAGATTACAATTACTGCTTCGTTCATTTCTGTAGGTTAAAGCTTTGCTCTTCAAACTTTTTAAGTAGATTAGTTGCTATTCTGTTTCCTGTTATTTGAATTATCATACTTTGGTGTGAACAGAATGATCTGAAACTGTAGTGAACATTAACTATTTTTTTCCAGTTCCCAGGTTGATGATATTTTCCTTGATTGCTTTCCAATTATATCAGTTTACAAAGGAAAGAGTTATAATTACTGCACCCTTGATTGATGAAGTGATGTAGCTTTCTAAGTGAATGATTTAAGTCTTAGAGTGTTAAGTTCCTTTTTGTAAGTAGATTTTATTCCAAACATCCGTTTACTCTTGTATTTAAAGCACTATACTACTAGCATTACTCTTGACAAGTGACTGCCTCAGACTGAGTACACTCTTTGAGATAACAAATCGTACCTGGATTGATAATTAATGTAGGGTAAATAGAGGTGGAAAAGACCCTTTTTACTGCTCGAAATTTTGGCGCCATTGCCAGGGAAGAGTGTAGCCATTTGTTTCTTTCTAGAGTAGTGTAAGTACCTACTAGGAGAGAATTGGGTTTTAAAACAGGAGGTAAGAACCTGCGTACGGAGCATGTAACAGCCCTGCTCCCCTACCCGCTTTACTACAGATTTGTTGTTGTTTTGGGTAGAAATAAAAATTTGATTTGTGTGCATGAATAAGCAGAAAAAGCCTGAAAAGAATCCTAAACCACTACCCAAGCCTGATAAAGCTAAGGGGCTGGTGACCCTTGGCAGATCGACCTTTATAGACGAAATCCTTAAAAAAGCAGAATCTCAGCCTTCAATAGGACCTAGAAAATTGCTTCTAGACAACCTACTAGTTCCCTTCAGGCCACAGGATCACCATCTGTAGCCTTTACTGAGGTGCACAGCCAAACTGAGGAGCAAGATTTTCAAGAAATTGAGAATTCTAGCCCAAAATCATTGCAAGAAGGGAACCTTAATAATCTTTGCGAAGGGAGAGGAGAAACAGGGGAAACTGAAGAACCAATATCTCCTCTTGGAATAATTTAGGCATTAAGTAGCCCAGATAAGGGAACTGCAGCAAAAATCATCCAGAACAAAGTTGAAGAACCTCAAGAACTAAAATCCCCCAGACATTAGGAACTCTCATCATCCCAGACAAAGGAAGTTCTATTAAGGCCATCCCTGCTCCGTCTAGCCAACCTAAGAATACCCTCCTAGAAATCCCAGAAGGTTATTGGCATATATTTGACCAAATGGCCCAGAACCAGCCAAACACCCAAACCTCCACACTGCAATATCCCATTGTAGATAATGCAGTCAATGCACTTATGAAGGCAATTCCTCTCCAGCGTATCCCTACATTTCATGGCCTAACATTGGAAGACCTAGATGCAATTTTGTTTGAATTCAATGTGATGTGCAGAGGATATGACTATACCACCAACCCCCAGAAGCTAAAACTATTTCTCTCTACCTCAAAAGGGGTTGCTTTACGATGGTTTATGGGGTTGGGTGGGGGTGTTATCAATGACTGGGATCAAATGAAAAGTGATTTCCTGAAGAAATATCAGGATTATTGTAGATCCCGAGAGTTAAAAGATGAAATATTTCAGATGGTAGCTAGACCTAATGAAAAAATAGAAGAATATGTTGAATGTTTTCAGTATAATCTTCAACGATCTTCTTATGCATCATTACCCTTACCTGACAATGTATTAAAAACAACATTAATTAAAGGTATGAAGGAATAATGGATTGAAACATTGAATATTATGGGAAAAGGAGATATCTATCAAGAAGATTTTGCTAACATTATTGATTTATGTATCAGGAGCTCACGAGGAAGCACAAGGCTAAAACCAGCAGAACATGACAGGTTTACAAGGGACAACAATATCTCTGCAGAAGGAGTAACTAGCGCAGAAATTGGAAATTTATTAGAAAATTTCAAAACCGATATATTGGGGACTATGACAAAACAGCTCGATATTATGCAAGCCAAACAGAAACAAGTATAGGCAGAGCAAAATCTGGCAATCTTCTATCCCAGATGCAGAAAGAAACACAGCCACAAAGAGTGCCCATTAGATGCGGTTCAAGTTTGCATCATTTGTACAAAAGACCACTCTACAGAAAGTTGTCCCTCACTTCTTGGTTTGAAAGCGGTATACAAAGAAGCAGAAGAAGAACCAGAACCAGTGTACCTACTTAATCAGCGCCATCAATGGCAACCGCGACAATCAAGCATGTTCCCCGATCCAGCGTCTTCTTTCCCTTCTCCATAATATCATGCTCAGCAATATGATACAATGTGGAAAAATCGACCTCCCTTCTCAAATTGGTCACAACAACCATTTGCTTCATCATCATAGCCGAATCAAGCAAGCCAATCTAATTGGCCAAATTTTCCCTACGTTCCACCATAATGGCAAAACAATGCGTATCGAGCACAATGTCCCCCTCCCACTTCGCAGAGTCAAGCCTGGCAGACAAACTGGCAAAGACCAATGAATCAGCCAGTAGGAACCATTCCTCTCCCTCAACCTACACTGCCAGGATTACAACAAAATCCCCAGTCCAATTTAAGACTCCAACTCCCAGCCCAACCCAACCCGAACCCAAATAACAAACCGGTCCAATCTGTTCAAATAATTGAAACACCAGAGCTAGAAACCGATCTAAGGGAGTGTAACGACCTTCAATTAAGGTTTGGGCACATTATAGAAACCGAGGGAGATAAAAATGTTCAAGTTGAAAATCAGTTACATGCAGAAAAACCATTACAAGAAGAAGATGTGGTTAGAAAACCGACTCATCATCAAGCAACCACATCTTCTCCCCCATTCCTAGAACGATTGATTATACCACACCCTATAGAACATCCTGACTTTGATATTCTGGGAGAACTTAAGAATTCATACATAAAAATCCCACTCCTCCAAGCTATCCAAGATATGCCAATATATGCAAAGACCATCAAAGAGCTATGTATAAAAAAAACCAAGGAGGAGAATAACAAATAACCCAATAGTCCAAGTAGTTGGCACCTTATCTGACCTGTTATCAGGAAGAGAAGCACCCATCAAATATGAAGACCCAGGAAATCCAATAGTGACAGTGAAAATCAATGGACAAACCACCACTTGTCAAAAACTTGGCATTACATCATTAGAACCAAGTTCCACTTTATTATAACTAGCTGACCGATCAGTGGTTAGGTCGGAAGGCACACTACATGATGTAATGGTATCTATTGATTCCTGGGAATATCCTACTGACTTCCTGATAATAAACCCCAAAAACTGACTTGATGGACATCCGTTAACTTTAGGCAGACCTTGGCTTTCAACCGTTGATGCTTACATTGGCTGCCGACAAGGCAGTATGACCATAACTAGAGGGAGTAATATCAAGAATCTAGCCCTATACCCTCCAGCCCAGCCAAGTGTAATGATAATAAAACTAACAAACATCCTGTATCATACCTTACCAAAAACATTAGATCCCCATTAACTATAGAAGATGCCCTCAATTTCAAAGATCAAATAGAGGATGATGTTATTAACAACTTTATTAACCAAGATGAATCCAGATCCCACGTATAATGTCACATGATAAAGGCAACATTTGATAATGAATTAGAAGGAGATCCTCTCAAAGACAATCATGATCAAACAATACCTACTACCTCTGTTTCAAATAGAAAAATTGTAGATATTGAGCCAGGAAAAACTTTAAACATCAATAGTAACTTGAATCTTGAACAAGAAGAGAAGCTGATCCAAATACTGAAAAAATACAAGGAAGCATTTGCATGGGATTATCCAGACATGAAGGGAATCGATCCCCAGTTATGTACACACCACATTTACACAGAAAAGGATGCAAGACCTGTTCGCCAACCCCAAAGAAGACTTAACCCTCATCTAAAAGACATTGTGAAAGCTGAATTACAAAAACTTTTAGATGTAAACTATATTTATCCTATCTCTGATAGCAAATGGGTCTCTACACTTGTAGTGGTGCCGAAGAAGAATGGAAAGTGGAGGATTTGTGTAGATTACAGAAAATTAAATAAAGCAACCCAAAAGGACCACTTTCCCCTTCCATTCATTGACCAAGTATTAGATACATTAGCAGGAACGAAATTATTTTCTTTCTTGGATGGATTCAGTGGATACAATCAGATTGAGATTGCCCCTGAAGACCAAGACAAAACTACTACCTGTCCTTGGGGAACGTTTGCCTACAAGGTTTTACCCTTTGGCCTATGCAATTCCCCTGCCACATTTCAAAGGGATACCCTCAACATCTTTTTAGATTTAATAAGTTAAGGGCTCGAAGTATACATGGATGATTTTACACCATACGGAGATGATTTTGACCCAGCTCTAGACACGTTGGAAAAGGTGCTGCAACGATGTATCGTCACTAGGCTCTGCCTGAGCCATGAGTGTTATAGACATATTTGGGCACTTCAACCCTGTCGGGCGGATAAATCGTTCTTGCGGACAAGACCAATCTCCCTAGTATCTATGGATATCTAGCGACAAGCAAACCAAACAAATTCTATCTTTCTCTAAATATGTGATTTATAAATAAAAGCCAAGAGATGCTTCAAACCCTACCTCAAGTCCAGTGCTAGTTTGTGGAAGCCACGCTTCGTTTGTCCAAATGAGCTCCCTTTTAAAGAACCTGCAAACATAAACATGCACACATCAAATAACACTTGCATAGCCAATATAATAAACCATATTTATCATGATGATCAAGGAATTCATGAAATAAACCATAGAAGACAATTTATTGAGAAAAATGAATCTGATTGTATTAGCTTTAAACAAAGAAGAACTTTACAACCTTGGTGCCTTGATGTTGTACAAGCTCCTCCCAGGGTCCAGAAAGAATCTCCTCTACTTTGACAAGTTTCACTCTCTTCCCAAAGAAGCCAAAAGGTATGTAATCTCTTCTCTCAAGCTCAAATAGAAAGTCTAAATTCCAATAGCATTTACCTTTAAAAAATGTTCAACTTTGAACCTCCCTAGCAACCAGTCCAATGCCTCATTTTATAGTGCAGAGGAAGGAAGTTACCAAGTCCACCTTCAAAGGGATAGAGTCCTCGTTCAAAGGGATAAGCTCCTCACATCAAGGGGTTAGCTCCTTTAGTTATGGGATGCATGAAACTCAAAGGAGAAAACTTGCCACCTCAAGATTCCCTCTAGAAGCTTCCAGAAATAATCCAAAGTGAGTTTTTAAGAATGTACTTGCGCCTTTTTGACTTTTACAGTGGTCCGCACCCATTACACAGAAACAAAGTGGGTAGAACCACAGGGGACATGACCAGTAGGTGCGGGACTGCAGGTAATGCTAAGAGAAAGTGTGGAAGCAGAGTTTTAGAGATTTTTAAGGGCTTTCTCTCATTTTCAAGGCTTGAAATGAAGAGCTGAGGTTTAAGACTTGCATAGGAGGATAGGATGAGTGGTGATACACTCACACTGACTCAAATAGGAAGTCTACATTCCAACATCATTTACAGCATTGACACCTAATCTTCATGATTGGGAATTTTATGTAAATAAATAAATTGGGAAGGTGAACAGTCATCGGGAGATGAACTGAACAATCACTCCCTATTGTATATAAAAATGGGTTACCTATGGAATATATACCAATCAGTTTTTTTCTGCCTTTGGAGAGTTACTGCCTGGCCTAACATGGTATCAGAGCCATTCCTAAAAATAGTTGTAACTCCCTTCATCTCTGCCACTGCCTCTGTCCTGAAATAGTCTGCCACTGCCTCAGTGCTGAGCGCTGCTCTGCCTCTGTCGATGGCCTAAGATGCCCATTCCTGACATGCCCAGAGATGCGTTGGTAAAATGATGCTTGGACAGTATTGGTAACTGATCTCGAGCTCGAAGGCGAGCCATCACCGTTCTAAGGGATTCCATGCGCAGGGAAAACGTGGTATTATCATTTTGATTATCCTTGCGTTTGCATTTCGTTTTGTTTTGATGTTTGAACTTGGGCATCGAGCATCAAATACCTGATGCAACCATGTTGGCGGTGCTGAGTTATAGCCTTGTTTTTTATTAACATTTTTTGCCCGGTAATGCTGTGACGAAGTTTGGGGAGGATTGTCTTGACGTTTTGGTGCGGATCTCTTGGAGGAGCAGAGCGAAGATATCAGAGGTAAGTGTGAGCCATTCTGTGCTAATTTCAAGTGTTCTGGGTCGCAGAGCTTGTTGTAGCTATAGCAAGGTTGGAGTAACCCGTTGGAGGACCGAGAGGTCTAGTGTTGGGTCTTCTCTCTAAACCGCAGGGATAAGAAGTACACCTCCACCGTTTCAATGTCAATACACTACTGCGTTTCTCAAATGCTCAGTTAGTTTTTTTGTGTATGCTGAACTTTTCGACGGAAACTTTTATTTGGTTTATGGAGTAGATCTTTTAAAAGAATGGGAGAGGAGAACCAGTGAGAATTTATGTGTGTTTGGTGCTTTGAACATAGCTGTGTGAGAGTCATGTTCCAAACCAAGACTGACAAAAAAACATTATGAGTTTAGAATTATTCTTTGCGCTATGGTTGGATGCGTGCAGTTTTGATCGATGCGTTTCGATGTCAATACACTGATATATGTGTTGGCCTCCATATAAATCGGTTCACCAAATTGCCCATATACATTGAGACCAGCTAGTTCGTGAGTATTTCTCTGTATGGTGTTTCGTTGACAAGATTGTTTTGAGAAGCTATGTGTGAAGGAAATTTGAGGCTAGTAATTTCCTTCGGCCTATTTGTAGCACAATTCGTGGTTTAGAGCGAAAAGAAGGTGTACTTCTCCATCAAGGGACACTCTGAAGTATTCAGCTTAGATGCACAAATTTTGGCCTTCCTGAGGCCTGAAAAGAAACCCTTTTGAGAATATTTTTTGGCCTTCCCGGGGCTTGGTTTGAAGACTATTATACACCTTCCCATATACCACGACAAAATAATACCTCTTTTTTTTAATATATCTTAGTACAATTTCATTGTACATCAGTAGAAGTCTTTGTATCAGCAGAAGTTTTTTTATCAGCAGAAGTTTTTTATCAGCATAAGTTTTTTTTTATCAGCAGAAGCTTTTTATCAACATAAGTTTTTTTTATCAGTAGAAGCTTTTTATCAGCATAAGTTTTTTTATCAGCAGAAGTTTTTTTTATCAGCAGAAGTATTTTTTACAGAATGCATTCAATCATCTCTATGGTAGGAATAGTTCTCATTGGCAAGGAGAACTATCCTGAATGATCCCAGATGATAAAACACACCCTCATCTTCAATGAGTTGTGGAAAGGAGTGCGTGTCGGAGAAGCAGACAATGACCTAGTGCAGCGTACATAAGACAAAGAGCTCGTCATTTGGAAAAACAAGAACAGCAAAGCCTATGCATTAATCGCAACATCTGTAAATGAAGAAGTAAGTCGCCATATTTCATCATATTCAATTGCCTTTGAAGCTTTACAAAAGCTGAAAGAACTCTATGACTCACATTTTGCACTTGAAGTTGTTCAGCTCATGATTAAACTCTTCACTCTTGAACTGAAAAATAATGATCCTCTTGCTCTTGCATCTGAAGTAAAATCTATAACGCATGATATCAAATCCACCAAGGTTGAGCTGGATATCCCTCTTATTGCTTTTCTCAAGGCACTCTATCCTACCTACTTCAATTATCTTGAGTCTTTACAAGCAAATGGAAATCTTAAAGATATAACTTTGACTCTCTTTTGAAAAAGTTTGCTGAAAGAGAGAAAGCCTTTGGAAAAAAGACAGCTCTTGAATCTTCTGAAGAGACTGTGTGCCTTGCTCATAAAGAAAAGCATCTTGCTCAAGATTCTACAAGAGGAAGAGGTGGACGAAGAGGAAGAGGAAGATACTTCAGAGGCAGGGGGGGCAGACATTCTTGTTAAACTCACATGGACAGCGAAACACATGGAAAGATAAATCAATGATTGCTTTTTTTTTATTAACATAAGATACACATTTATAGTACAATAGGTGACTCTTGGGTTTCAGATCCCAAGGTCTCTTGGACTGCTTTGTCCATTCAACTTCCACGCTAATCCATTAGGATTAGGTGTCCAACATTCCCCCCCTTAATCCGAAGGGTTATGTATGAGTCCAAGAAGAGAGCTGTAATACAAAATGTGCAAAAATGCATGGCAGCACTAGGCTGAATGTGCTCTATGAAATGTTGGTAAAAAAGGGCGGTGGTTTAAGGATGACCACCAACACTGGAACGCTTAGTGCAGTTCCCGGAACTCTTCCAAAACTGGCAAGAAAATGAAGTTTTTTGCTAGAGGAAGTGTTCTCAATCTGTGATGGTTTAAGGATGACCAACAACTCTGGAATGCTTAATGCAATTCCTGAACTCTTCCAAAACTGGCAAGAAGCTGGTGTCTTCTGCTAGAGGAAGTGTTCAGATTGCCAACTGAAGGCATGTTCAGGCATCTTTGTCTTTGGCTACAACTCTGAAACTGGTGTGGCAGGTTGTGGCTCAGGCTCGCTTGATGTGACTTTGAACCTTGTAGATGACCATCATTTGCCCCCCTGTCAGATACAAGGTGAGAAGATGGAGAAATCTCAACTGAAAGACTGTTCAATACTCTGGAACAAGTTCTGACATGTGTTTGGAATATCTTCTTGGCTGTTGATGCCCATTGCCAAGAAGCGATCCATCCAAGATGAATCTTTGTTCTTGCAGGACGTTTGTTTCTGAAGCATCTGTGTGAAGGATGGCTAGTTTTATGACAGTGCTTACATGGTTGAAGATCAAAACAATGATCTTTCAAATGGCCAACTCGGTCACAGTGTTGGCATTTCACGATCTGTTGTTTTTGTTGTTGTTGTTGCTGTGGAAGAGGGGCAGAATCTGGAACAGCTGAAGCTAAACTCTCAAGAGGAGCAGGTGAACTATCATAAATGAATCCAACACTCTGAAACTGAATGGGCTTTGAGTAGTCTGGAATATGAAAGGACAAGTCCTTGTCATATCCAAGACCAGTTCTGTGCTTGTTGTGGACAAGCTGTTCCCAAGGTCTGATGATGGGCTTGGGAAGTGCAGACTGAACCTCTGCATCTGCATGTAACTTTGCTGCTTTATCTGAATGAACTGTAATATTATTGACTTGCTGTTTATGGGAGTCTGCTTCATTGTTCTGAACAGAAACAGGTTCAGAATGATGACTCCATTGGTGTAATTCTTCCTGCTGTAGCTTTGTTTCAAGCTGCAAAAACTCAATATTCTCATGTGCAGTTTGCAGAGAGGTTTGGATGTCAAAGAGAGTTTCTTTGTTAACTTTGACCATCTCATCAACAGTGGAATGAATTAGGATATTCAATAACTTTAATGCATCTTCAAGTCTGGCCATTTTTCTTCAATGTCACTTAAAAAACACAACTGAGGCAACAACAACAGAAAAATAATATTGTACTCTTACTACAAGATATTGTAAGGGTTTATCAAGTGGCAACAATGTCGTGAAAATGGTTGATGGAGCAGGACCTGAGTAAGCTGGATGTTACCAAGTTAAACTTCAATAAACATTTCTCGTCAAGCTACAATAAACATTGGTACAATTGGGCACATGGTAAATCAACAGTCCACAGTTCGTTTCAAGAATGAAATGGAGCATAACATCACCAATGCAAAAAAAAATATATAAATGTGAAGATGAGCGCTGTCCTCAACTTCAAACTTCAGATCATCTAGCTGCTATGGAAATCATGCAAAATCTCTACAAGAAACTGCTCCAAAATCTCTACAAGAAACTGCAAAAAATGTCTTCAAAAATGCTTCAAATTCACTTCACAATTCTGATCCAACAGCTTCCCTTCATAATGCAAATCTTTTAGATGATGAAAACCACTTACAACACTGCTCATTGCTTGCAATTCCTTTCCTGAAAACCTCTTGCAAGAAATGAAGAGAATAAACAGGCTCGAAAGGAACTCTACAAAAAATAGCGTCCCATGACATGCAAATCCTTCAAATAATCAATTATCACCTTAAAGGTGACTTATCTGTTGAGAAATGAATTTCCTAGGAGTTTGAAATCTTTCAAAAGCGGCTCCATCAAGCACGTTAAAATTTGCATCAAATATAATTTAAACAACTTTCACACCCAGCGTATTACCATCAGACTACGGTGTACCAAATTATACAAAACAATAATAGAGTTCCCTCCCTCCTTCAAAATATTTAAATGTAACAGAACGGGCAATTGATTAAAAGCGGCACCAGTGGATCAGCATGAAAAATTGTGCGATGAACGTTTACAGCCCATTGATTTTGATGCAGGTACAATCGCCACAACTCACATGAATATGGATCAAGCTGATGAGAAGTTTTGTTTTACTTGTATCATGCAGAGAGAAAGTATTGTAGCAGGAATCTTGAACTTCAACGCCGCTGACGCCTCGTCAACAGATGGGATTTTCTCCAAATTCAAGTCGTCATTGCAGTCAAACGGAGATTCCCACGACGCCCGTAATATGTACACAAGTTTGGCTCTTCCCGGAGCTGGTGGTCCTCCAGATACTTTATGCCTCGAGATCAGGCGATGCAGTCTTTGCAAATGTCAAACGCGTGAATGCCGATACCGTCGGTTTCATCTTGCTCTTTATTCAGGCCGTCGTCCAATGCTCAGAGCGGCGAGGTCGGGAGGTCGAATCCGTCTGCCTTCAGGAGCTTGAATGGTCTGCTGGTGGCCGAAAACAGAAAGCCCAAGAAGGGATTTTACTCTTCGTGTTCCAAGCGAAGGGAAGGCTCCAGGACGCCAAATAAAAATAGCAACAGGTATCTGAAGCCCGGAGTGGCGGGGACAACAATACGAGTTATTAAACAAAGTACAAACGCCAATATTTAAATATTCGATTGGTACAAAAGACGACAGGCTGCTTGAGATACGAGGAGAACGTGCGAATGTTCATAAAGCTCTGGAACAAGTTCTTTCTAATCTAAAGATGTTTGAGCATGATCTTAGCGTTCTTCCTAAATTTGGAATCAATATCATGTTAAAGATCCCAAGGCCATTTCCTGACGATAATAATTACAGACACACGATGCAAACTTCTGAGGGCGTTGTGAATCATAAAATTGTTCCAAATATGGAGAGCTGTGAAAATAATAGTGGAGCAACCATAGTCGTGAAAGAAATGAGAGAAATGGCTGGTCAATTGACAATTGAAATTCGTGGAAAAGTCCGTGAATTTCATTGCGCACTGCAGATGGTCCTAAATATTATCTCCGCGGCGGAGGACGAGCAGGACCATCATCCTTAAACTTTATCACAGGAGGCACAATTTATATGCGTATGGGAGAGCGCATGGAGGACTGTTGAAGGGTGCGACTGTAATCAAACCGGTGCTGCGAGCAGAGTATATATGGGAGAGCAGCGTATATGCAGAGATGGAGGTGAATCAAACAAAGGGATAGATAGGCCAGCGCTTGGATAGAGGGAATCGCTGCACAGGTTTGTGCTACATGACATCTATGCCCTCAATATTCAATATCAAAAACGCATCAACGCTCAGGTGCGTTGGCAGTGCTCAGGGTAGAGAATGAAACGTTCACACAGTCAGGATGCGCAGAGAATGAAATGTTTTGAAGTCTGAGCGTATTTAACTGAACAGGGCGCATAAATTATAAATAGAATATGTCAGGGCAGCGCAGGTGTGGCAGACAGACATCTCAAAATAGCTTGGACAGCGCTAGTGCGCCAGAGAAAAGGAGTTACGACTATTCTGAGGACTGGGACCTATGCTCAAGTCAGAATGACAAAGGCCAGTGCTCAGACCAGTTGTACAAAACTACACAGGCCACACATCATGGCTCTGATACCATGTTAAACTCACATGGACAGCGAAACAGATGGAAAGATAAATCAGTGATTGCATTTTTTTTATTAACATAAGATACACATTTATAGTACAATAGGTGACTCTTGGGTTTCAGATCCCAAGGTCTCTTGGACTGCTTTGTCCATTCAACTTCCACGCTAACCCATTAGGATTAGGTGTCGAACAATTCTCAAGGAGAAAAGGAAGATCTGCATTGCATTCGCTGCAAACGAAATGGATCACATGATGCTTCTACATGCAAGCTACCATGGGACAAAATTGAGCAGAAAAGAAACCAACAGAAAGATAAAACTGATGATATAGACAAAGGTAAAGCACCTGAATCCGCTCACTATATTGAGGCACAATGTAACATTGGAGTAAATGAAGATTTGTTTAATGCTTCACTTGCTTCTTCGAAAAATGATTGGTTGCTTGATTCAGGAGCAACCTGTCATATGACTCATAGAAAAGATTTTTTTGAAGATTTCACTGACAATGTTGATGGAGCAGTATACTTTACAGATCAGTCAAAAATCAAGCCATCAGGGCTTGGCACAATTAGGCTTAAACTGCCTGGTCTTCCAGACTTTCTTCTGGATCATGTTCTATATCTCCCACAGCTCAAGAGAAACTTGCTGTCCTTGGTCCACATCCGCTAGCAAGGTCACTCCATTCATATGTTTGATGGCAAGCTTGAGGTAAGAAAAGCATCTGACCACTCACTTGTCATGAGGGGAATAGAAGAAGAAAGGCTTCTCAAACTGCAAGGAACCTCTGCTCATGCACAACATTTCTCATATGTTTCTCATCATGAAGAAGGTACACTTCCATCAAGTTTATCATGGCATGCTGGATTTGGACATTTAAACTATGACAGTCTCCGCTTATTGAAGAAAAATGGTGTTTCTGGTTTGCCTACAATTCGTAGGAAACACAAGCAATGTGATGCTTGCATTCTAGGAAAGCATAGCAAACAGTCTTTTCATGATTCACATTCAAGAGCACATAGGAAGCTTGAACTCATTCATTCAGATTTATGTGGTCCAATGCTTGTTCCTTCTGCAAATGGAAATAAATATATCATGACATTTATTTATGATTACACCAGAATGTGTTGGGTTTATTTATTGCAGAACAAATTTGATGCTTTTCAAACATTCAAGAATTTTCATAAATGGATTGAAAATGATGCACAATCTCATATTGGGTCTATTCACACTGATAATGGAAAAGAATATACATCAAATGAATTTGAACACTATCTTCGCAAACATGGGATCAAACATCAAACAACTGTGCCTTATAATCCCCAACAGAATGGTGTAGCTGAAAGAATGAATAGAACAATCTTGAATATGGTACGATCCATGCTTTTCTTCAAAAATGTAAAGATAATGTTTTGGGTTGATGTTGTTCTATGTGCTGCATATATAAAGAATAGATGTCCATCTAATGCTATAAGAAACAAGACTCCTTATGAATTGTGGTATGGACATGTTCCTTCGGTAAAACATCTCGGGATCTTTGGTTCCACCTGTTATGCTTTGATACCAAAGTTACATAGAAACAAACTTGGTGCCAGAAGTCGTAAGTGTATCTTCCTGGGGTATTCAAACACCTCTAAAGCATACCGCCTCTATGATGAAGTAAATAAAAAGTTTGTTGTATCTAGAGATGTCATTTTTCTTGAATCATCCAAATCTGACAATGTTGTTGAGCGACAACTTGATCGCTTGGATAGATTCACAAAAACGAAATCATTTCAAGAATTTGATAATCAGATTCCACATCTTGAAGGGGGGATTCCTATACTAGATCAACATGTGGAATCTTCTTCTGAAGAACAAACTCCCCTGCATGAAACTCCAACAATGGATGATGCTTTAAGTGATGTAATTGATAGAATTGGGAGACTCAATCTTGATTCAGTCCCAACTCAATCAAAATAGCAGCCTGGACCATCTCAGAAAGGTCCCCCAAAGTGGCTGACAAAGACACTTGAAAGTGTTCATCCTGATTAAATTGGAAAAATAGGAACCAGAAATTCAAACCGACAAAATGGAGGTGATGTAGATGACTCTAATTCACCTATTGATATGGATGTTACTTATGATTGTGAATTGAACTTATCTACATATTTTGAACCAACTTCCTTCAAAGAATCTGCTTCTCATGATGAATGGAAAGAAGCGATGCAAAAGGAGTATGATGCTCTCATAAAGAATGGCACTTGGAAGATGGTTGATCCTCCATTTGGAACCAAACCAATTGGCTACAAGTGGGTCTACAAGAACAAGTACAAAGCTGATGGCTCACTTGACAAGCACAAAGCTAGGCTTGTGGCAAAAGGTTTTGCACAAAAGGAAGGGGTCGATTATGAGGAAACTTTTGCCCCCACAACAAAATGGGCCACCATCCGGACACTCTTTGCACTAGCAGCTCAGAACGGTTGGAAAGTCCATCAAATGGATGTAAAAACTGCATTCTTGAATGGAGATCTAAAAGAGAATGTTTTTATGTCACAGCCTGAAGGATTTACTGTGAAAGGACATGAACATAAAGTATGAAAACTTGTGAAGTCCTTGTATGGCCTCAAACAAGCACCGCGAGCCTGGTATGAAAAACTAACTGAGCATCTTCTGAAACTCAACTTCAATCATTTTGATCTTGATGATGCAACTTTGCTTGTCAAGAAAGTTGGCAAAACAGTTGTGTATCTTGTGGTATATGTAGATGATCTTTTAATGACAGGGAACAATGAAAGCTACATTGCATCCATAAAGAAGGAATTGGGGAAAAGTTTTGAAATGACTTATTTGGGCTATGTTCATTACTATCTTGGTATTGAAGTAACCCAACATCCAAAATCCATATTTCTTTCTCAAAAGAAATACATTGGAGATTTGTTAAACAGATTTGGCATGACAGAATGCAATCCTCTTTCTACTCCAATGGAACAAAACTCAAAGCTCACATCTATTGAAGGAAAGGAATTTGAGGATGCAACAAAGTATAGACAGATTGTAGGAAGTCTCATCTACCTCACTACTACCCGACCAGACATTTCATTTACTCTTGGAATCCTCTCTAGGTTCATGCAAAAGCCTTGTGAGGGACATTGGTCTAATGCAAAAAGAGTTCTAAGGTAATTGAAGGGAACTCAATACCTTGAATCAAGTATACACAGGTGGCCGACTTCAGCTTGATTGGATACTATGATTCAGACTTCAATGGAGACAAAGAAATTGGGGTATCTACTTCAGGATTTGCAGGTAAAACAAGTACAATCAACTCCACTCATGATTGATAACACATCTGCAATAAAGTTGGCCAAGAACCCAAAGTTCCATGATCGAACAAAGCATATCAATACTAAATATCATCTGATTCGACATCATGTTGAGGCCAAAACAATCCATCTCCGTCATTGTTCCACAAATGAGAAAATTGCAGACATCTTCACCAAAGCACTTGGAAGGGAAAAGATTGAACGATTCAGAATGATGCTTGGACTCACCAACATCCCTTCAGATTAAGGGGGGAATGTTGACACCTAATCTTCATGATTGGGAATTTTATGTAAATAAATAAATTGGGAAGTTGAACAGTCATCGGGAGATGAACTGAACAATCACTCCCTATTGAATATAACAATGGGTTACCTATGGAATATACACGAATCAGTTTTTTTCTGCCTTTGGAGGGTTACTGCCTAGTCTGACAAAAATGTTCAGCTTTAAAACTCCCTAGCAACCAGCCCATTGCCTCATTTTATAGTGCAGAGGAAGGAAGTTACCAGGTCCACCTTCAAAGGGATAAGCTCCTCACATCAAGGGGTTAGCTCCTTTAGTTATGGGATGCATAAACCTCAAAGGAGCGAACTTGCCACCTCAAGATTCCCTCTAGAAGCTTCCAGGAATAACCCAAAGTGAGTTTTTAAGAATGTACTTGCGCCTTTTTGACTTTTACAGGGGTCCACACCCATTACACAGAAACAGAGCAGGCATATCCATAGGGGAAATGACCAGTATGTGCGGGACCGCAGGTAATGCTAAGAGAAAGTGCAGAACCAGAGTTTTAGATATTTTTAAGGGCTTTCTCTCATTTTCAAGGCTTGACATGAAGAGCTGAGGTTTAAGACTTTCATAGGAGGATAGTATGAGTGGTGATAGATTCACACTGACTGCAGAATTCCATGGTGACAATATTTTGTGTAACGGATTTCCCCCTAAAGTGCGAAGTCTGTAATAGATGAGGATAGTATTTGTCATCTAAGAAGAGTGAAGTACTTTATCATTTTGAGGATCATCTTGTGGAGAGCTTGGTTGGAACCTGTAAAAACATTCAATACAAAATATATATATGTGATCATATCATCACTAAGGTAGGAATTACCATACTCAGATCAAAACTGACTAGAAAGCTAACTAAACTGCTCTGATATAGGAGTGATATTGAAATACATCACAAGCATAGACATATGTAGACACAGTATGGGTGCAGCCATCTGTTTATGAACAGTCCACTGTATAATGAATAACAAAATTCCTCGCAGCCTAGATGGTGGAAACTAGATCCCGGGTCTTGATTTCTGCTTCCCGAACTAGTACGATTCTATCCATGTGAATGAATGTGTCGAAGTGGAACATGGTAGAAACCACTTGATTACTAGTCAATGATGTAAATTGTTAACAAGTGTGATAGAAACCACCAGTAATGTCAATGGCTCTCAAAGTACTTAGTACAATCCATGAAATGTGAATAAATGTGTTGATGTCGAACATGTCACAGAATCCTTTGATCGAAGGTCAATGATGCAACCTGTGGTCAAAGGCGAGAAACCTACCATTGAGGCATGCAGATTCCAAAGTACTGACGATTTCTAGATCATCTTTCTAGATAATGAGCTGAAGTCGATAGAAAGCGATCCGTTGTAGGCAAGCCCACAACACGAAATCATAAATCAAGTTTGAAGAAATACGTTTGCAAGGACTGACTCAGGGATGATCAAGCTGGATGACATATATTTTTCAGATGAATGGTATATTTTCACTGACCTCTTGAACACATAACGACACTGCGGATGGTTTAGTGACAATTGACCCAAAGCTAATACCCAGAAACTGGTTGAAGACTTTCAATATGGTTTAATTAACTATTAGGCAAAGGATTTCCCAACACAGGTGAACAAAAAGTGTTGTGTTCAAGAGTGGTTAAATGATTTTCTGAGACACAAAGTATAACAAACAGGTTCATTTTTCTCTCTTTTCCCCCACTATTTCTGGCAAGTACCTCTTTATTTTTGACAAGACTGAGGAGGATAACATTTGCTTGATTATAAGCTCATCCTTTGGATGAGTCCAACTTAGTTTAAAATTTGAACCCTAAGAAGGAGTGGTCCATTCCTGTTTGTAATTAAACAGGTCCTTGACTGTTAAATTTTAATGAGTCCAGTATAGGAGAAACTCGGTGTTTTTCAATTTTAGGGAGTCAGAAGAAAAACTTAAGAAAACTCCATGGTTGTCCTTTTTCGTAAATTTGTGTCTCCCAAGCCCGAAAAGGTATAAAATAATACTTGAGAGAACCACTTGACCATTACGATCAAGGAGTACTTTTCATAATTAGTGTCTCTGATCCAAAAAAGTAAAAAAGCGATCAATGACACGTCGTTTTATAACCAATATCGAATTTGAAACAATAAAAATCCAGTAATCTTTTCATGTTTATATGGTCAGGAAAGAGTTGTAAGTGGACCGTCCTTTTAATTCCATTTTAACGAGTTTAAAAAGAAAAACTCGACAATATTTTCATATTTTATGAGTCAGAAAAGAGCTTAAAGAGGACTCGTCCTAGAGGAACAAGTGGTATAAAGGGTAGCAACTGTTTTCGACAATGGAGGAACTACTCAAAACATGTAATGGTTAAGAGGTTGGCTAATAAAACCACTCATAGATGCGGTCGCTCAGGAAGGGTAAACAATAAAGTGAAAGCATATGATTAGCAAAAGAGATGGGGGCGATGGAATGAAAACAACCAAGGCTCATCTAATAGAATTTAGCAGATAAAATCGACAATCACGAGATGTAAATCAGATATAGGTTCATTTTTACACAAGCTTGAACCATATAGAACTCTGCTTGGATTTGGTTTCATGTTTACACAAGCTTGAAATGAAAAACTATGCTTGTTATAAGTTCGCATGCCCCCAGCATAATGACGCAAAACGAGGTACATGCCCCCAAGCTTCATTTCATTCAACCAGGTGGATGAAATGAAGGTTTACTTTCAAGATCTTGGAAAGAATTGAGGGAGTTGTTTCATTTTTTAGTGAGGTTGACACAGGAAAAGAAGTATCCTAAAAACCCTTGTTTCATTTTTTAGATGAACCTGACACAAGATAAGGAACTATGCTCATGACTCCTTGTTTAATTTTTTAACGAGCTTGACACAAGACAAAGACCTATGCTCATAAAATCCTTGATTAATTTTTTTAATGAGCTTGACACAAGACAAGGAACTATGCTCAAGTCTACTCTCTACAATCTACCTAACAAGGAACTATGCTCTAAAATCCTTTATTCATTTTTTAACAAGCTTGACACAAGACAAGGAACTATGCTCTAAAATCCTTGATTCATTTTTAATGAGCATGACACAAGACAAGGAACTATGCTTAAGACTCCTTGTTTCATTTTTTAATGAGCTTGACACAAGACAATGAACTATGCTCAAGGCTCTTGTTTCATTTTTTAATGAGCTTGACACAAGACAAGGAACTATGCTCATGTCTACTCTCTACAATCTACCTAACAAGGAATTATGCTCTAAAATCCTTGATTCATTTTTTAATGAGCTTGACACAAGACAAGGAACTATGCTCTAAAATCCTTGATTCATTTTTTTTAATGAGGTTGACATAGGAAAAGAACTATCCTCATACCTGATTCATTTTTTAACGAGGTTGACTCAGTAACAGGAACTATCCTCTGACCATCTGATTCATTTTTTAATGAGGTTGACACAAGAAAAGAACTGTCCTCATACCTAATTCATTTTTTAGTGAGGTTGACTCAGTAACAGGAACTATCCACTGACCAACTGATTCATTTTTTAACGAGGTTGAGACAGGAAAATAACTGTCCTCATACCTGATTCATTTTTTAGCGAGGTTGACTCAGTAACAGGAACTATCCTCTGACCAACTGATTCATTTTTTAACGAGGTTGACACAAGAAAAGAAATGTCCTCATACCTGATTCATTTTTTAGTGAGGTTGACTCAGTAACAGGAACTATCCTCTGACCAACTGATTCATTTTTTAACGAGGTTGACACAGGAAAAGAACTGTCCTCATACTTGATTCATTTTTTAACTAGGTCGACACAGTAAAAGGAACTTTCCTCGAACCCACTGATTATGGCTTCCAACTGAAAGAAATACATGTTAATGGACACACCTTGATCATGGCTTCCAAGAGGTCTTCATCAGAAGGAAGAATAGTTCTCTGGAAGGAACACATGTCAGGGGAATCAAGAGGGATAAGAACATCACGTTCAAGTAATCCCATAGAGTTTTCCATGTCAATTACCGGATCTAAATCAAAGGAAGATGAGCAAACAGTGAGAGGCTCACTTACATCGGTAACTGAAAACGTGGGACCAGTTGCCACATAATTAACCCGTGGCAAGGTAGATACCACTTTAGAATCAAGAACATTTAGGGGTGTCATATTATTGGTAGTTGAAACAAGACTAGGGAACGAAAGCTGGTCTATAGTCACAATATTTCCATTGTGAGGGAAAGACATCATGCGAAAGAGTGTCGATACGATAGTTTTCATTGCATAAACATAGTCTTGCCCAAGGAGTAAATTGAAATCCAAGGGTCCTCGAACTACCATAAGATCAATACAGAAAATTTTACCTTCCAAGGTAATAGCAAACTTAGGAAGGATCCCTAAAGGTTCACTAATGGTTCTATTAAAAGCTTTCAGATTCTGCGTGATAGGCAAAGGCTGAGGGGAACCCAAAGATTTCCAAGCAGTCGAGGATAAAATACTAACAAAAGCACCTTCATCTACCTGTGTGCGGTGTATGTCCCTACCTCCAGCCTTGACAATGATTTGGAAAGGGATGGAGGAAGGAAGACGAGGTTCTGTCAGTTTATTCCAATCAAAGGAAAATACCTCAGTACTTGGAGTGGGTTCTATAGAAATAAGTGAAATGCCCCCCGGCATAGAAGAATCTAATGTAACAAGAAAAACCTGAGCAGTATGAAGTTCAGTCTCTAAAGGGAGAGTGGGATCGACCGGATCTGAAATTGAATCGACCACTTGATCAACTAATGGATCATCAACCTGAGTGATATGAGTTTCACTCTCCAATGGAAGAGTGGGATTGAGTGTACTTGAAATTAGATCAATCACTCCATCAGTTGACGGTAGGTTGGGAGAAATTTTAGGGTAACCAGTTGGAAATTCTTGTTGTGGAACAACAACGATTTCCAACAATTTTGAGGCTTCATCCATGTGAGGCAAAATGTGAGTTTGATGACTCCCTTTGCATAACTTACAAGGAAACCTAACTTTACCCTTTTCCCCAGGAACCTGACTATCACTGGTTGATGGATCAATGGAAAGTTGATGAGATTTTTCTGACCATAATTCCAAGACCTTTGGAATACCTGGACAATTGATAAGGAAGTGGTCACCCTTACAAAGCCTGCAAGGGTATTTGGGTTTACGATGCATGTTGGAGGTTTCCTCAACACAACTAACACTTACAGCCATGGTTGATTGGTTGACTTCTTTCTTATCTTACTTCTTCTTCTTCTTCCCTTTCTTCTTCTTCTTAGCCACTTGGTTACTAGCGTCAAGGCTTTTACCAAGCGAAGAGGAAGAAATGGAGGAAGAAAAATTAGGCGAAGAAGGTAAAGGGTCAACAGAAGGTTGGTGATGTTGAGATGGTGAACTCTGTTGAGGTGAAGCATTGTTGAGGTGGAAAAATTGGAGTATTTGGGGCCAACGAAGTTGAAAATAACCATATCGGTAAACCTATTGTAAATCCAGGTAATGACAACGAAGCCATATAAGGAGGACCAACATTTCCAAAGTAAGGAAAAGCACTAGGATTCTCGTTAAGAGGGGTTCCTTGGTTGGTAAATTCCATAATAGTTGCCATTATATTCAACTTCAGTGAATTTTATTAACAATTTAAAACTAAAATTAACAATTCACAATTCATACCTAACAATTAAAATTCACAATTCACACCTATGGTCTCTAAAAGTAAAAACGATCAAATTAACAAGTGCTATCAAATCTAGGAGTCAAACCACACAAAAACAGTAACTTTCCGTACTAAAAACACTAGTTGGTGATGAAATCCAACGTCGCAGAATTCAATACAGAAAGGGCGGTTGGAACAGTTACCCCGACAACCTGCTTAATGAAATAGACTAGCACAAGTTTCTTCACAAAACCATCTCGAGTGAAGAGAACCCTCCAGAGAGTCCAAGTGAGTCTAGTTGACGTCTGCTTCAGGTATAGTGGGATCTTCCCTCCACCGTCACCTTAGAAAGAATCCTATAGATTATGGCCACTAAGGTTACCAATAGAAACAAATATATCCAGGGGAAACAACCTACGATCCGATACACACGCAAGGGCAGAGTAACAAAGCTCAATCCCCTTGAAGGCTCCTTGACATAATCCAAGGTTTACCAACAAGTAACCCCAGGTTCCTTGACAATGGTCAATCCGAGGTTTACCATTTTTAATACGTGTATTATCTACTATCATTCCCAATGAGGAAGGATTGATTACCTCACTGGTTCAGATATGATCTCATGCTTGACTCCTTTAAGAGGAGCTTCCCAGAGCATATATGTAACAATAGGAATTTCTTTCCTATGGCAAGATCGACTACTTGTTTGTTTTACTGTCTTGGAGAGTTAACTAAAACCTATTCCAAGACACTAGCCTAAGCTAGATTGGTGGAAAGAGCCCTAAAAATTTAAAAATTACTAGATGAATTTTAATTAAGCACTATGTTATTTAGGCTGTTATTACTCAAAAGGGTAAATGGATATGAAACCAATGGTGTTATGACCCAACCCAAAACTGAATGCAATTGAATATGATAATGTAATCTTTTCAATTCGATGAATCCTAACTAATGGAAGGAGAGAGTTTCCATTCACTTCCAACAATGCAATAATTTTATCACTAAGAGAAATATAACAAATTCTCTAATGCACTAATTTCATCAAGAAAAACTAATGCAAATCAATTCCAAAACAGTTTTTATTTTTATTTTTGTGTGTTAAAAACAAGCATAAAAATATGTAAATTCAAATCAAAGAAAGCTGATCTAAATCTACGATTGATTTTTTCAAAATGTATTGTAATCTATGCACAATTCACTTGAAAAGTATGAAAATGTAATCTATGCACATTTTTTATTCATATTTTGAAAATGAGAATTCTAATTATGAAAATGTGATCTATGCAAGAGAATTCTCAAACACAAGATGATTCTAATGTAATCTAAGAACCAATCAAGTGCAAGTCAAGAAAATTGGGTGAGAGTTCCAAAGATCAAAAAATAAAAACACTCAAAGGCGATTAACACTCATACACAATTTAGCCCCCCCTCCAGGCAATGACCAAAGGAAATCAAGTTAAGAATTTCTCAAAAAAGAGACTCAAAACAACCAATTAACTTAATGGAGATTGATGAGATGAAGAATTTGCTGAAAGAAACTCATAAACAAGGCTTTTTGATAGAACACATGCAGATCTGGGTAGACACTAAAAGCCGAAAATAAAAACTAAACTTAACTGGACAAAAACAATTTAGGTTTTTCAAAAAATTTAACAGGGTCCGCAGGCTTCCGGTAGAACTAGATGCGGTACCGCTTTGTGTAGTAAAGAAACAGTGTGGGGATGTCCGCACTGTGTTACAAACAGAATGTGCGGTCGTCTTAAAACTTTCAAAAAAACAAAAAACAATCCAGAACCTAAAAACTACCCAATCCCACACACATCAAGCAAAAACCAGAAACAAGAAACAGTTCCTCAAGTCAAAGTAAAAGTAAAGGCAAAAACCAAAATTCAAGTTCCCTAGCAGAGTCGCCATTTTTTCGGGCGGATAAATCGTTCTTGCGGACAAGACCGATCTCCCTAGTTTCTATGGATATCTAGCAACAAGCAAACTAAACAAATTCTATCTTTCTCTAAATATGCGATTTATAAATAAAAGCCAAAAGATGTTTCAGACCCTACCTCAAGTCCAGTGCTAGTTTGTGGAAGCCACGCTCCGTTTGTCCAAATGAGCTCCCTTTTAAAGAACCTACAAACACAAACATGCACACATCAAATAACACCTGCATAGCCAATATAATAAACCATATTTATCATGATGATCAAGGAATTCATGAAATAAACCATAGAAGACAATTTATTGAGAAAAATGAATCTGATTGTATTAACTTTAAACAAAGAAGAACTTTACAACCTTGGTGCCTTGATGTTGTACAAGCTCCTCCCAGGGTCCAGCAAGAATCTCCTCTACTTTGACAAGTTTCACTCTCTTCCCAAAGAAGCCAAAAGGTATGTAATCTCTCCTCTCAAGCTCAAATAGGAAGTCTAAATTCCAACAACATTTACCCTCAAAAATGTTTAGCTTTTAACCTCCCTAGCAACCAGCCCAATGCCTCATTTTATAGTGCAAAGGAAGGAAGTTACCAGGTCCACCTTCAAAGGGATAGAGTCCTCCTTCAAAGGATAAGCTCCTCACATCAAGGGGTTAGCTCCTTTAGTTATGGGATGCATGAACCTCAAAGGAGCGAACTTGCCACCTCAAGATTCCCTCTAGAAGCTTCCAGAAATAACCCAAAGTGACTTTTTAAGAATGTACTTGTGCCTTTTTGACTTTTACAGGGGTCTGCACCCATTACACAGAAACAGAGTGGGCAGATCCACAGGGGACATGACCAGTAGGTGCGGGACTGCAGGTAATGCTAAGAGAAAGTGCAGAACCAGAGTTTTAGAGATTTTTAAGGGCTTTCTCTCATTTTCAAGGCTTGATATGAAGAGCTGATGTTTAAGACTTGCATAGGAGGACAATATAAGTGGTGATAGACTCACACTTACTGCAGAATGTCATGGTGACAATATTTTGTGTAACAAACCCCAATCATATATGTCAATAAACTAAGGGCTCTTTAACCCCTAAAAGTGTTGTTTCATACCCTAAAGGATCATGGTAAACTGACTACATCATTTCCCAGAAGTTCCACCTGTAAAACCACTCAGAACTGACCAAAACTAGACCATACTGAATGCTCCACTGTCAGGGTGCGATGCATCTCACCTGCTACACACAGGAAGTGTGATGCATACTGAAAAGGCCTTTTGTCAGGTGCGATGAGCGAGAATGGACAAATGTCCGAGACAATTTGCTAAGTGGATGCTCATGGAATCTTCTAGAAACTTCTCATATGACACTTGCATCTTTGAATTCGCCCAGGGATGAGTAAGAGAGCAAAGAAATCTCCAAGTGGAACCAAGAACTATCAGTGGAATGACACTAATCAGAAACCCAGAGCTGACTCACACCCTTGCAAGACATCTATAAATGGATCCCTCATCTGAGAGATCGAGGGGCTGGAATTTTGTAATTTGTAAGGAAGTGTTGTTGGTTCATCTTTGAGAAGGAACATTGTATTGTTGGGTGATCTTGCTTTTCATGAGGTGAAGAGGACTTTGATGAAGGGGGGATGATGCTGGATCAAACAGCTTGGTTGTAATACTCTCTTCTACTATTAATAAAGTTATTTGAGTTTTCCTCCATATAATCATGTATTTGTGAATCTTGTTATTTGTGAATGCAATTGTATGGTGAATGTATTTCTAATTCTGCATTGTTTATGATATTATAGATCAAGATGCTTTGATGGTGTTTTGTTGCTATGCCTCTATAGGTATTCTCTAAAGCGGGACAAGTAGGAGAGGAGTGGCAAGCTCTATCAAAGGAGAGAGGAAACAAGCAAGGAGCCAAGCGGAAGATCTAGGTTGGTCCTCCTTTGCTTCTTTCTTATCTATCATACATAAAGGAAATCACAATTTGCTTTGATTGTTTGTTTCTAAGATAGCTACCCGTCTCAGTGGGAATAACAGATCGAAAAGACACTAGTTTTCCTAGAAACAATGAGAAATGTTATATGATGATGACGGAAGGACTCATCCTAGGTCATTATATTTCAGCAGCTGGAATACAGGTAGATCCGCCAAAATTCAAATAATTTTGTTAATACCTACTCCTACCACACAGACAGAGGTACGTAGTTTTCTTGGATTTTTTGGTTATTATAGGAGATTTATAGAACATTTTTCTCACATTGCTGCACCTCTATACGCACTGACAGGAAATGTTGATTTTGTTTGGACAGATAAATGTGACCATGCTTTTGAGGATCTGAAAAAGCTTGTGTCAATAGCCCCAGTGCTCAGAGGTCCAAATTGGGACCTGCCATTTCAAATTTCATCAGATGCTTCAGACACAGCTATTGGAGCAGTCCTTAGGCAGGAAGAAGACAAAAAACCATATGCAATCTATTATATTAGCAAGAATTTGTCTCCTGCTGAGTTAAACTATACTGTTACTGAAAAAGAATTTTTAGCTGTAATACATGCTGTAAATAAATTTAGGCATTACATCACTGGATATCCTGTTGTTTTATATACAGATCACTCTGCCATAAAATATTTAGAGCAAATAAACCAATTACGAACAGGTAGAGTAACAAGATGGCTGATTTTATTGCAGGAATTCGACATCACAATAAAATACTGACCTGGAAAAGAAAATCTTGTAGCTAACTTTCTCTCACGAATGCCAAAACCAGTGGACGCAGCAGCAGTCGAAGATCAATTTCTAGATGAACATTTGTTCATTGTTACTATCAAAACACCCTGGTATGCTAATGTTGCGAATTATTTAGCAGTAGGAAAATTACCAAAACATCTAACTCCCAATGAACGAAAGCAGATTGTCCAGCGTAGTACCCGATTTTCTTGGATTGGGGGCTACCTATTTCATATAGGAGCAGATATGCACATTAGAAGATGTGTCTGTGAAGATGAAATTTTTGACATTCTGAAAGCCTGTCACGACGGACTGTGTGGTGGACATTTCGCAGATCGAAGAACTGGTCACAAAGTTCTGCAAACAGGGTATTATTGGCCCACAATCTTCAAATATGCAAAGAAATTTGTTCAAGCTTGTGACAGTTGCCAAAGAGCAGGACGCCTTGGACAGTCCGACGAAATGCCTTTGAACCCATAGCTAGTCATTGAACCATTTGAGCATTGGGCACTCGATTTTGTTGGTCTGATCAACCCATCATCAAACCAAAACATATATTTTGGTAGCAACGGAATATGTGACCAAATGGGTTGAAGCAGAGGCACTGCCAAGAGCTACAGAGGATTCCGTCATTCATTTCCTATTCCAGATATTTGTGCAATATGGCCTCCCAAGAGATATAATCATTGATGGAGGACCACAGTTTGCTGGTAATAAAATTGCTGCAACACTAAAAAACTATCATATTCAGCATAAAATTACTACTCCATACCACCCACAGGCAAATGGCCAAGTAGAGAGCACGAATAAAGTAATAGAAGCAATACTGACAAAAACCATTGCGTCACACACGTGATTGGGCTACAAGATTACCAGAAGTCTTGTGGGCATTCAAAACAACATCGAGAAGCACTACTAGTTATTCCCCATATCACCTAGTATTTGGAAAGGAACCCATATTTCCAATAGAATTCAAAATACAAACCTTGAGAACAACACAAGAAGTCGGTCTAGATTTAAATGAGGCCGAGATTAATTACTACAACAAATCAACGAGCTAGATGAAATCAGGCTCTCCACGCTTCAACATACCGCATTAATCCAACAAGAGAGAGCCAAATGGCATGACGCCCTCATAAAAAGTAAAGTCTTCCGCGAAGGAGATTGGGCACTCCTATATGATTCCAGGTTTCAGGATTTTCTGGGGAAACTTCAAACTGCGCTGGCTGGGACCATACAAAATCCAGAAGGTGCATGATAATGGCACCATTACTTTAACCACCATTGATGGACCTAGACATACCTTTAAGGCAAATGGCCACCGAGTTCGATTGTACCATAAAACACTCACTCGGGAATCCTCTCTACCAACAACTCCAGGAAGACTCTGACATGCAGATTCTGGCTGAGGAGGAGATCTCTTCTCACTTTTGGTTCACTAAGTGATTTGATTGCTTTCAAATTTTGTAGACAATTCTTTTGTTTTCTTTGTGTAAATTACTTTCTATATAGATCTCTACATTTCTGCAACTTTTGCATTTTGTTGTTCCTTTCAGATGGAACAACACTTTCACCGTTCTGTTTTTCCTTTTCGAAGGAACAATACTTCTGCATTTTGTTGTTCCTTTCGGAAGGAACAAAATTTTCACAGCTTTTCTATTCCTTTTTGAAGGAACAACACTTTTGCATTTTGTTGTTCCTTTTCGAAGGAATAGCATTTCCACCATTTTTGTTGTTCCTTTCTGAAGGAACAACAGTTTTGCATTCTGTTGTTCCTTTCCGAAGGAACAACATTTCCATTGTTTTGATGTTACTTTCTGAAGGAACAAAACTTTCACATTTTGTTGTTCCTTCCGAAGGAACAACATTTCTGCATTTTTGTTGTTCCTTTCCGAACGAACAACACTTCCGCCTTTTGTTGTTCCTTTCAGAAGGAACAAGATTTCTGCATTTTTGTTGTTCCTTTTTGAAGGAATAGCACTTTTGTTTTCTGTTGTTCCTTTTCGAAGGAACAACACTTTTGTTTTCTGTTGTTCCTTTCTGAAGGAACAACACTTTCGCTTTTTTTGTTGTTCCTTTCCAAAGGAACAACGTATTCATTTTTCTGTTGTTCCTTTCCGAAGGAACAACACTTTTATTTTTTGTTGTTCCTTTCCAAAGGAACAACACCTCCGTTTATTTTCTGTTCCTTTTTGAAGGAACAACATTTTCACATTTTTTGTTTACGCTTGCTTTCTTTGCTATTCCAATTAAGGGACAGCTGCTGTTCCTCTCAAGAATAGCAGTTTCGAGTATGTCTTTCCTTTTGCTTGTGGTTTTTGTGTACAGTAGCTATTTTATCTTGAGAACAATATTTTTAGAGTGCATTTTCTTCTTTTTTGTGTGTTTTACCGTCTAGATCATTTTTGTGAGTCACGGTCATTTAAAGAACAGATATACATTTATGCAACATATACTAGAGGATACTAAAATCAGCAAATTACATAAAAATCATTATCTTTAGAAGAAATTGCTTTGAATTGATAAGAGAAAAGAGGAAAGGACACAACTATTGATCATCGTGCTATCATTATTTTACTAATACCAATAAGATTGATTATTTTTATCATGATGGTTCTTCCTAAATCCCCATAATTCTCTTTGATCATTATTATTGAATAAGAATAAGGCAATATTTTTCTCTATTGAGATGTTAAGACTTATTCCACCATCCCTACTTTTAAGTAGTGTTGAACCACCCTCTGTATATAAATATGAAAAGTGCTATATAAAAGAAAATAAGAAAAAGAAAAATGTTTATATGACTGCTAACATGATTTGTCAGATAAAGGATAGGGGGTCTCATCAAGAGCCAGCCTACCATGATCATAAGGAAGAAAGTGAAGTGGCATTCCCACCATGGCCACCACAGCAGAGATATGATCCAAGAGGCACATCAGAAAAATGAAAAGTCCTTGGAACAGGACGTCTCATCACGAGCGGCCTACCCACCTTTCACTCCTTCCTGGTGAATGACATTGTGATTCATCTGGTTACCAAGCCAGCATAATGGCCTCCATTTTGACATTGCACAACACTTTCCTAGGCTTACACAAAGGATTATGGTTCCAAGGGTGAAATGAACAAATCTATCAAGGTTATGGACACCTGTCGGCAACAGAGCTCTGTTGATGGTATTGAAGTCATATTTCTGATACACCAATGGCAATTATATAACCCTTCTTCTTATATCTTTGTACATGGTTCAAATGAGATTATGTATACAACCCTTTCGAACCTTTGATACATGAAAATCATTTACAAATCAATTATGATGGTAAAATTTGATAATGATCGCATAGGACCTTTTATTCACGTCAGTTGTCCTATCCTCCAATTCTCGCATCATATCACGACATTTCCTTATTTATTAGCAATTTTATCATACGCCTCGATCTCGATAATCTGCTCATTTTTTTAAACATGGCATATCTTTATACGTTGTTCCTTTATGACTTTGTACTATGGCAGTTCAGCATGCTGCTCCTTCATTTGATGGCCGAGGACGGCCTATTACATTACAGGGGGTGTGGGTGATTCTCATAATTCGCTAGCATACATGTCAGCTCATCATTCGGAAGAATTATGACTCAAGAATAGCAAAGCTTAACGGTATTTTGTTCCCAATATTCATGGCTTGTTTTCCAAAGCTATTTTCGTATTTTTCTCTGCAAAAATTAGCAGTAAATTAGAAATTTGAACAGCTTGTTGTTCCATGACCTTCTTTGTGATTTCCTAACAGTGAAATTTGAACAACCTATTTGTTCCATTATCATCTCTATGTTTTTTTACAGTGTGTGCTAAGCATGAAATAAGATGGGAGGGAGATCAATTCGTAGTGAGCCACAGGTGTTGATGGTCTCCGATGTTGCACGAGAAATCCTAGCAAGGGCAGGATGGATAACTTACCTTAACCGTCTACAAAAATTTAACGAGATGGTGGCGATTGAGTTTCTGTAAAACTTACAAGAACATCATTCCATGGTGAGAGGGAGACAGATAGCAGTTACTAATGACATAATTGCAGAATTTTCGGGACTGCCAGCCACTAGACTTGTGTGGACTCTGAAAAAGGTGAGACTGCGAGATGCCATGAAAATCTTCCAAGACGAGGGCCAGAAACTGACTGTAAAAGGGAAGGGAGTTCTATCGGCAACCTTGGGAAGCCATGGGTAGAATTGGCGAGAATTATCCAGAGCTATGATTGCAGAAAAGACGTGGTAAGACCACGCCATCTTAAACTTTTAGCTGTGTTAAAGCAAAAATGCACTGTGAATTTGCCTGCGTTTTTAAATTTTTATTACACGATGTTGCGCGAAGCATGAATAAATCTCACCATGTAAAGTCATTAGTAAGCCACCATGGGTTAATATGACTAATAGTCAGCTACAGTCTTGCCCAACAACAGAGTAGTTGGGAAGAACTAATTTTCATGATAGACGGGGGACTGGCTTGCCAACCCCAAAATGAAAACATGTTGACAATACATCGATCAGATCACTTAAACGAATAAAATCTGTTAGGTTGGCAAGGATCAGAGGAATGCTGGGAAATTCATAGGGAAATATTAGTCAACCTGTAGAGATACATGATTCAGGAGATGAACAACCCCCACAATTGGAAGGAAGGGATAACGAAAAAGAATTGGAGGAAAACAATGAAGGAGAACTGGAGGAGGAGACTGAGCAATCCGGTCAAGAAGAAGAGGAAGCAGAGCAACGCAGTGAAATTCCCAC